>CAMZMU010000128.1:61792020-62161420 GCA_947311845.1 Poa pratensis | reverse complement strand
AAACGGTTCACATCTTTCTTGATTTTTGCTAGCTTGGTGAGCAGATAATCGGTAGGCTTGGAGCAATAGCGAGTTTTTGTATGTGTAATATGTGCTGCGCGCTCTCACCGTCGCGGAGATCTGGGACTACTTCCCTCCGTTCTAATTAATGACTTTTATTTGTGCACATTCGGATGTATTTAGACATGTTACAAGTATAGATACATTCGCATATTCCATATAAACAAATAAAAGTAATCTAATTTAGAACGGAGGGAAAATTTCAAAACGAAGGGTAAACAAAAATCAAAGAAAAGAAAATGCAATCGTGGAGTAGGTGCAGAGGATACACGGACACATTCGCGCCAAACCGGACAAAAAACCACCAGCGCCTCCCTCCAACACACATTGAAAGAACCGGAAAAGATGCCCTTTTGACTTTGGCTCTCCACCCACTCCACCCACGTTATTATCTCTTTCGCTTTTCCACACAAATCCAAGCGAATCGAACCGAGTCTTAACCGCACTACTCCAAAGAACCCAACCCCACCGGAATAATTGCAAAGAAAGAGAGTAGAGGACGAGGCAGAAGATGCAGGGCCACTGGAGCGAGTCACATATCACATGGAGGGATTAGGAGTGGTTGATGGATTGAGTGAGTCAAATAGCATTCCACTGCTTCATTAAGAAAGAACACTCAAAGTGCGACTGTTGTACAGTATTCCATCTGTTGTTTTAGCGTAGGATACATACACAAATCTCCCTCCGAGAACATATCTAGTACTGCAGGGTCTTGCTGTGGCTACAGTTTTCCCAGCAACCCAGACCCTCCGATATGATTCGAGGACAGGATGAAACATACTTCTAGTCCTGCCACCCACATGGCAGTTTTGCAGTCTGTCCTATACTTTCTCAAATTGTGGCACACATCCTTTATTTCTGGGGCCCTCTCTATCCACTCGCTCACGGTACTCAGATCGCCCCCCAAATCACCAAAAGAATAGAGTACAAATTACAGACTGAAATGTCAGCGAGAAACAACATGCATCCAAAGCTTAGAGTACAACTTACAGGGTAGTTGAGAATGCACATTTCCAATAAAAGATCAATCAAGGTAGTTTGTTTTCTGTATTCGTCCTCTGAAGATTCGTTGAATCAATAAGGAGAGACCCGATTCCCAAAAGAGGCTCGTAATTCAAATCCGAAATAGAAGTATGTAAAGAAGAAAATTGTGCAAATATGAAGGTATACAATCTGATTCGGAGCAGAACTATGGTACAGAACATCGGCACAGGAGAAAAAGGATGGATCCGTGTGCTCAAGCCGATAGTGCTGGCGACCGACCTTGCAAGTTGCAGCTGGTTAATCTTCATATCGCGTGGTCGAAACTATTGACGGTAACGGCCGACCCCTTGCAGCGGTGGCTGTTGATCCAGCCTGTGGCGGCAGATCGAGCGCGGCCACGACAGTTGCCTTCTATGACGCCCTGGTCTGTTTTGCATGAGAAATCAAACAATGATGGGGATTGCAATTGTACGGAGGAGACTAGTCCGCGGCTGTGCTTCCTGTCGTCGTCATCCGATAAATTCGACGCTAGTTAGGTATGACACCAACGGGCGACGTAAACGGACGCGCGTTTGGTCCGCGTTTGGTCCGTTGCGTCGGCTACAGGACGCGAGTCTCGTCCAGGTCCGCCCCTTTCTGGCCACTGCCCCCAACAGGGCGACGCATCGAGTCCGCCCACTGTTTATTTTCCCAGATAAGCAGGCCCTATATGGGCCATTTTCATTGATACATAGGGAGGTGGGCCACAAATGACAGGGTTTTAGATCATTCTGCCCATTTTTTTGGCCATATATACTCGACAATTATCAAGCACAATAAAATAACTTAAATAGCACAAATAATACATTCATAAAAGCAATCCGAATAGTTTATCAAGTACTTATTATTACAATCCAAATAGTTCAAACAACACAAACAAACAGTTTCAGAAATAATAAATTGTTGCATGCATTACAAACCAAATAAAAAGACAAGTAGTTCATCAAATGGAACTACTGCCCCTGATCACCCTGGTTACCGTAGTGCTGCCAGACATGCTCCACCAAATCATTTTGGAGCCGAACATGGGACTCCTTCTCACGAATGTCACGGTGGAAGTCGAGGAACTGAGCAAATGTGGACGGTCCCTGTGGCTGAACCAACTCACCACCCCAGAACTGCCATGCCTGATCATTCAAGCCCTCGTCGCGTTCGCCTCACGATCATGTTTGCATGATCACGCACGCTGTCATCACCTCCCACAGCTGGTCCTTGTCCCATGTCCGAGCAGGATGGCGCACAATAGCCCATCGGGACTGTAGAGCACCGAATGCACGCTCTACATCCTTTCTTGCGCTCTCTTGCTCCTTGGCAAACCTCTACTTCTTCTCATCATTGGGATTGGAGACTGTCTTGACAAATGTTGTCCATGTGGGGTAGATCCCATCAGCAAGGTAATAGGGCTTGTCATATTGGTTACCATTGATCTCAAAGGTCACCTGGGGTGCCAGGCCATTGGAGAGCCTATTGAACACCGTAAAACCGCTGGAGCACATTGATGTCATTGTGCGAGCCGGCCATGCTAAAGAACGAGTGCCAAATCCAGAGTCCTGGATGCCACG
Organism: Poa pratensis; assembly: GCA_947311845.1. Lineage (NCBI taxonomy): Eukaryota > Viridiplantae > Streptophyta > Magnoliopsida > Poales > Poaceae > Poa > Poa pratensis. The sequence goes on along the minus strand of CAMZMU010000128.1, from coordinate 62,158,775 downwards.
GCCTCAAGTATGACCGTGCAGGCCCCAACATGGCCCTTGTACTGCCCCTGCCAAGCAAATGGGCAGTCCTCCACTGCCAGTGCATACAGTCTATGCTCCCGAGCATCCTGATACGTCTCCAACGTATCCATAATTTCTGCTGTTCCATGCTTATATTATACCATTTGCTACATGTTTTATATACACTTCGTATCACTTTTATGCATTTTCTGGGACTAACCTATTAACAAGATGCCACAGTGCCAGTTCCCTGTTTTCTGCTGTTTTTGGTTTCAGAAAGTTACTTCTGGAAATATTCTCGGAATTGCACGAAACAAAAGGCCAGTCCCTATTTTTCCAGCACGTACACGGAGTCCGAAGGAGAGACGAAGAGAGCCACGAGGTGGCCAAACCACCAGGCGCGGCAGTGGGCCCAGCCGCGCCCCTGTGGTTTGGGCCCCTCGGGGGTCCGCCGACATCGCCCCTTCGCCTATTTATTCCCCGAGACGCGAAAACCCTAAAACACCGAGCCTTTCATCCAGAACATATTCGCTGCCGCCGCCGTCGTCAACCCTAACTCGGGGGGTTCTGAAGCTCTTCCCGGCACCCTGCCGGAGAGGGGAATCATCACCGGAGGGCTCTACATCGCCATGCCCGCCTCCGGAGTGATGCGTGAGTAGTTCATCCTTGGACTATGGGTCCATAGCAGTAGCTAGATGGTTGTCTTCTCCACTTGTGCCATCATGTTTAGATCTTGTGAGCTGCCTATCATCAAGATCATCTTATTGTAATGCTACATGTTGTGTTTGCTGGGATCTGACTTATATTGATACCTATGTGGAGCTGAATATTATATTATCATGTCTATGTCATTTGTGATCTTGCATGCTCTCCGTTACTTGTTGAAGCCTTGGCCAGTGAATACTTGTAACTCCAAGAGGGGGTATTTATGCATGATAGTTGGGTTCAACCTCTATTTAACCTGGGATAGTGACAGCAAGTTCTAAGGTTGTAGATGTGTTGTTGCCACTAGGGGTAAAACAGCAATGCTTTATTCAAGGATGAATGTATTGTTTACATTACGCACATTACTTAATGCAATTGTCTGTTGCTTGCAACTTAATACTGGAAGGGGTACGGATGTTAACCGGAAAGTGGACTATTTAGGCATAGATGCATGCTGGATAGCGGTCTATGTACTTTGTCGTAATGCCCAAATGAATCTCATAGTAGACACCACAGCTCACACATGCATGTTATATGCACTTATCAATTGTCAATTGCCCAGCTGTAATTTGTTTACCCAGCATGTTAGTTATCTTATTGGAGAGACACCACTAGTGAACTGTGGACCCCGGTCCATTCTTTTACATCTGAAATACAATCTACTGCAATCATTGTTCTCTACTGTTTTATGCAAACAAACATCATTTTCCATTCGATACGTTTAACCCTTTGTTTTCAGCAAGCCGGTGAGATTGACAACCTCACTGTTAAGTTGGGGCAAAGTAATTTGATTGTGTTGTGCAGGTTCCACGTTGGCACCGGAATCCCTGGTGTTGCGCCGCACTACACTCCTTCACCAACACCTTCGAAGCAAACCTCGTTTTCCTACTGGTCGATTAAACCTTGGTTTCATACTGAGGGAAAACTTACTGCTGCACTCATCATACCTTCCTCTTGGGGTTCCCAACTGACGTGTGACGTACAAGCATTGTTTCTGGCACTATTAACCTAGAGCCACCAACACGTTTTCTGGCGCCGTTGCCGGGGAAAACGAATTGCTTCTGCAAGGGGAGTCTCTCACACCCAATCTCTTTACTTTGTTATTTGTCTTGCTTAGTTTATTTTTATTTAGTTTGTTTGCTTCTTTATCAAAAACACAAAAAAATTAGTTACTTGTTTATTATTATTTTGTTTTTTTTCAAAATGAGTACTCCTGAGAACACTAAGTTGTGTGACTTCACTAGCACAAACAACAATGATTTCATATGCACTCCTATTGCTCCACCTGCTTCTACAGCAGAATTTTATGAAATTAAACCTGCTCTATTAAATCTTGTTATGAAAGAGCAATTTTCTGGTGTTAGTACTGATGATGCTGCTGCCCATCTTAATAACTTTGTTGAACTTTGTGAAATGCAAAAGTATAAGGATATGGATGGGGATATTATAAAACTGAAACTTTTTCCTTTCTCCTTGAGAGGAAGAGCTAAAGAATGGTTGCTTTCTTTGCCTAGAAATAGTATTAATTCTTGGACAAAATGCAAAGATGCTTTCATAGGGAAATATTATCCTCCTGCTAAGATTATATCCTTGAGAAGTAGCATTATGAATTTTAAACAACTTGATAATGAACATGTTGCTCAAGCTTGGGAAAGAATGAAATCTTTGGTGAAGAATTGTCCCACTCATGGACTGACTACTTGGATGATCATCCAAACCTTTTATGCAGGATTAAATTTTTCCTCAAGGAACTTATTGGATTCAGCCTCTGGAGGAACCTTTATGTCCATCACTTTAGGTGCAGCAACAAAGCTACTTGATGATATGATGATCAACTATTCCGAATGGCACACCGAAAGAGCTCCTCAAGGTAAGAAGGTAAATTCTGTTGAAGAAACCTCCTCTTTGAGTGATAAGATTGATGCTATTATGTCTATGCTTGTGAATGGTAGATCTCATGTTGATCCTAATAATATTCCTTTAGCTTCATTGGTTGCTCAAGAAGAGCATGTTGATGTAAACTTCATTAAAAACAACAACTTCAACAACAATGCTTATAGGAATAATTTTGGTAGCAACAATTATAAGCCTTATCCTTCAAATGGTTATGGCAATTCTTATGGTAATTCCTACAGCAACAATAGAAGTGTGTCCTCTGATCTTGAAGCTATGCTTAAAGAATTTATTAGCACACAAAAAGCTTTCAATAAAACTGTTGAGGAAAAGTTTGAAAAAATTGATGATCTTGTCTCTAAAGTTGATAGTCTTGCTCATGATGTTGAAATTCTAAAACTGAAAGTTATGCCTAATGAAGTTAAAGATATAAGTCATTTGCTACAGCAAATGCCATCCAAGTTCGAATTGATAATAATATTAGGATGTTGGCTGAATTGCATGCTAGGTGGGAAAAAGAGGAAGAACTTGAAAAAGAGAATAGTATAGTTAGAGTTTGTACTATCACCACCACTAGTAATGCTAATGTTTACATGCTAGTAAACCTCCTACTATTGATGGTAATGTTATTGGTGTTGTAATGTCTCTACTACTTCTGCAAAGCGTTTGAAATTGCCTAAAACTGCTGAAACTTTTTCTGATAAAAGTGCTGAAATTTTTCAAACTATTGGAGACAATGGTTCCACCACCATTGACAATAATGATTTTGATTTTGATGATTGTAACATCTCTGAAGTTATTATGTTCTTGCAAAAATTAGCTAGAAGTCCCAATGCTAGCACTATTAATTTGGCTTTTACAAAGCATATTACAAATGCTCTTTTGCAAGCTAGGGAGGAGAAGTTGAAACTTAAAGCTTCTATTCCTAGGAAATTAGAAGATGGTTGGGAACCCATCATTAAGGTAAAGGTGAATGATTTTTATTGCAATGCCTTGTGTGATCTTGGTGCAAGTGTTTCAGTTTTGCCCAAGAAGCTTTATGATATTCTTGATTTGCCACCTTTGGAACATTGTTATTTGGATGTTTTTCTCGCTGATAATGCTATGAAGAAACCTTTGGGGCGAGTTAATGATGTTTTTATTACGTAAAAATAACCTTGTCCCCGTTGATTTTATTGTTATGGATATTGAATGCAATGCATCTTGTCCTATTGTTTTGGGAAGACCTTTTCTTCGAACTGTTGGTGCCATCATTGATATGAAAGAAGGTAATATAAGGTACCAATTTCCTCTCAAGAAAGGTATGGAACACTTCCCTAGGAAGAGAATGAAGTTACCTTTTGACTCTATTGTTAGAGCAAGTTATGATGTTGATGCTTCTTCTCTTGACAACACTTGATTTTCACTTTCTGCGCCTAGCTGAAAGGCGTTAAAGAAAAGCGCTTATGGGAGACAACCCATCGTTTTTATTTGCTGTTATTTTTGTTTTCTTTGAGTCAAGGAGTTTTGTTACTTCTGTAGCAACTCCTTTGTATCTTTATTTTATCGCAATGTTGTGCCAAGTAAAGTTCTATATTGAAAGTTGATGCAAGATTTGGATTTCTGCGCAGTGACAGATTTTTAGCTGTCACGGATTTGAGCTTATCTCCCTGTAGAAAATTCAAAAAATTCTGAGAAAAATCACGCATATTCCTGAGATATGTACGCAACTTTCATTATTTTAGGCCAGATCCATCTGAGCAACTTAAGTGCCTCGAAAAAATTCGTCATTCCAGACTGTTCTGTTTTTGACAGATTCTGCCTTTTGTTTTGCATTCGCTCTTTTACTGTGTTTGTGTGGATTTCTTTGCTCCACAAAGCATTGGTGGCTGTAGCTAATGTCCAGAAGCTTTGGGATTGATTGTATCATTACAGAATATGAGAATTTTTGATTATGCACTAACCCTCTAATGAGAACTGTCTTGAGTTTGGTGTGAAGGAAGTTTTCAAGGATCAAGCGAGAAGGGTGATATTATGTGATCAAGAAGAGTGAAAAGCCTAAGCTTGGGGATGCCCCCGTGGTTCATCCCAACCATATTCAGAGAGACTCAAGCGTCTAAGCTTGGGGATGCCCAAGGCATCCCCTTCTTCATCAACAAACTTATCAGGTCATCTCTAGTGAAACTATATTTTAATTCTTTCACATCTTATGCGCTTTACTTGGAGCGTCTGTGTGTTTTTATTTTTGTTTTTGTTTGAATAAATTCGGATCCTAGCAATCCTTGTGTGGGAGAGAGACACGCTCCGCTTTTTCATGTGAATACTCATGTTCTTCACTTATATTTGTTGAGTATTCTTAACTAGCTACTGCAGTGCTTTTAGCTCCTGTTTTTCATGCATCTCTTCGAGCTGTTAGCACTTGTTTATAAATACTCTCTTGCTGCATTATATTATCATTTGGAGAGTTTATGTTTAAATTTATTGGTGTTTGTTTGGAAGAAAGAAAATGCTACATGTAGTAGTTGGTATTGGAAAAGACATATGCATTCTTGTAGATCATTGTCTTGTTTTGATTTGATGCTTTGCAATTGTTTTGAGCTCTCAAGTAGATCATGTTTAAGCTCTTGCATCATGTAGTTAAAGCCTAGTAGTGGAGAACTACCGTAGAGCTTGTTGAGACTTGGGATGCATATTTGTTCTCTCTAAGGTCTAGATATTTTCTGGTAAAATGTTTGAGCAACAAGGAAGACAGTGTAGAGTCTTATAATACTTGCAATATGTTTTTATGTGATTCTTGCTGTACCGGTTTATACTTGTGTTTGCTTCAAACAACCTTGCTAGCCTAAACTCTGTACTGAGAGGGAATGCTTCTCGTGCATCCAAAACTTGAGCCAAAACCCATGCCATTTGTGTCCACCATACCTACCTACTATGTGGTATTTCCTGCCATTCCAAGTAAATATTTCATGTGCTACCTTTAAACTATTCAAAACTTTATTACTCCTTATTTGTGTCAATGTTTTATAGCTCATGAGGAAGTATGTGGTGTTTTATCTTTCAATCTTGTCATTTACTTCTGACAGACTTTCACCTGGACTAGTGGCATATACATCCGCTTATCCAATAATTTGCAAAAAGAGCTGGCAACGGGGTGCCCAGCCCCAATTAATTACAACTTTCATTAATAATTCTCTTCACATGTTTTGCCCTGATTTATCAGTAAGCAACTTAATTTTGCAATAGACACTCCTCCATGGTATGTGAATGTTGGAAGGCACCCGAGGATTCGGTTAGCCATGGCTTGTGTAAGCAAAAGGTTGGGAGGAGTGTCATCTATAAAGAAACTAAAATACATGTGTAAACAAAAGAGAAGAGGGATGATCTACCTTGCTGGTAGAATAACGTCCTTCATGGGAGCCGCTCTTTGAAAGTCTGGTTGACAAGGGGGTTAGAGTGCCCACTACCATTCGTTGACAACAACAAACACCTCTCAAATACTTATTTTGTGCTCTCTATATGCTTTCGAAAACTTAAAAAGCTCTAGCACATGATTTAATCCCTGCTTCCCTCTGCGAAGGGCCTATCTTTTACTTTATGTTGAGTCAGTTTACCTACTCCTTTCTATCTTAGAAGCAAACACTTGTGTCAACTTTGTGTGCATTGATTCTTACATATTTACTTATTGCACTTGTTATATTGCTTTATGTTGACAACTATCCATGAGATATACATGTTACAAGTTGAAAGCAAATGCTGAAACTTAATCATCCTTTGTGTTGCTTCAATGCCTTTTACTTTGAATCTATTGCTTTATGAGTTACCTCTTATGCAAAACTTTTTGATGCTTGTCTTGAAAGTACTATTCATGAAAAGTTTTTGCTTATATGATTCATTGTTTACTCTTTATCTATTTGTTAGCAAACTATAGATCATTGCTTTGAGTCACTTCATTCATGACATGAGCCTTGCAATATATTGATCAAGATTGTGTGAAAGCATGTCTCCTCAGAAATTATTTGTTGTTATCGTTTTACCTACTCGAGGACGAGTAGAACTAAGCTTGGGGATGCTTGATACGTCTCCAACGTATCCATAATTTCTGCTGTTCCATGCTTATATTATACCATTTGCTACATGTTTTATATACACTTCGTATCACTTTTATGCATTTTCTGGGACTAACCTATTAACAAGATGCCACAGTGCCAGTTCCCTGTTTTCTGCTGTTTTTGGTTTCAGAAAGTTACTTCTGGAAATATTCTCGGAATTGCACGAAACAAAAGGCCAGTCCCTATTTTTCCAGCACGTACACGGAGTCCGAAGGAGAGACGAAGAGAGCCACGAGGTGGCCAAACCACACCAGGCGCGGCAGTGGGCCCAGCCGCGCCCCAGGTGGTTTGGGCCCCTCGGGGGTCCGCCGACATCGCCCCTTCGCCTATTTATTCCCCGAGACGCGAAAACCCTAAAACACCGAGCCTTTCATCCAGAACATATTCGCTGCCGCCGCCGTCGTCAACCCTAACTCGGGGGGTTCTGAAGCTCTTCCCGGCACCCTGCCGGAGAGGGGAATCATCACCGGAGGGCTCTACATCGCCATGCCCGCCTCCGGAGTGATGCGTGAGTAGTTCATCCTTGGACTATGGGTCCATAGCAGTAGCTAGATGGTTGTCTTCTCCACTTGTGCCATCATGTTTAGATCTTGTGAGCTGCCTATCATGATCAAGATCATCTTATTGTAATGCTACATGTTGTGTTTGCTGGGATCTGACTTATATTGATACCTATGTGGAGCTGAATATTATATTATCATGTCTATGTCATTTGTGATCTTGCATGCTCTCCGTTACTTGTTGAAGCCTTGGCCACGTGAATACTTGTAACTCCAAGAGGGGGTATTTATGCATGATAGTTGGGTTCAACCTCTATTTAACCTGGGATAGTGACAGCAAGTTCTAAGGTTGTAGATGTGTTGTTGCCACTAGGGGTAAAACAGCAATGCTTTATTCAAGGATGAATGTATTGTTTACATTACGCACATTACTTAATGCAATTGTCTGTTGCTTGCAACTTAATACTGGAAGGGGTACGGATGTTAACCGGAAAGTGGACTATTTAGGCATAGATGCATGCTGGATAGCGGTCTATGTACTTTGTCGTAATGCCCAAATGAATCTCATAGTAGACACCACAGCTCACACATGCATGTTATATGCACTTATCAATTGTCAATTGCCCAGCTGTAATTTGTTTACCCAGCATGTTAGTTATCTTATTGGAGAGACACCACTAGTGAACTGTGGACCCCGGTCCATTCTTTTACATCTGAAATACAATCTACTGCAATCATTGTTCTCTACTGTTTTATGCAAACAAACATCATTTTCCATTCGATACGTTTAACCCTTTGTTTTCAGCAAGCCGGTGAGATTGACAACCTCACTGTTAAGTTGGGGCAAAGTAATTTGATTGTGTTGTGCAGGTTCCACGTTGGCACCGGAATCCCTGGTGTTGCGCCGCACTACACTCCTTCACCAACACCTTCGAAGCAAACCTCGTTTTCCTACTGGTCGATTAAACCTTGGTTTCATACTGAGGGAAAACTTACTGCTGCACTCATCATACCTTCCTCTTGGGGTTCCCAACTGACGTGTGACGTACAAGCATTGTTTCTGGCACTATCAACCTAGATCCACCACATCCCAGGGAAGCCTCTTGACTCGTTGATTGCCAGGAGGCGAGTCATGTCGGCAGCATTGGGTTCCCGCAGTACTCCGTCCCGAACACCTGCACCACGGCCGCGCAGAACTTGTACATGGCTTCTAGGCACGTGGACTCGATCATGCGCACATACTCGTCCACAAGATCGCCGGCAATCCCATACGCAAGCATGCGAATGCGGCGGTGCACTTCTGGTACGACGAGAAGCCCCTCATACCACGTGCATCGGCTTGCACATGAAGTAGTCATCAAAATGCATCACGCCCACCCGATGCGGTTGAACAAGGACCTCCTCATCCGGAAACGGCGCCGGAAAACCTTGGGAGGGTATGTGAGCTTGTGGGGACGAAAGTAGTCCCCATACAGCTGGATTTGGCCAGCTCGCCGGTTCCGGTCAAGAGCAGGAGAACGGCCCGGCAAGGAGCCAAGGAACACCGGTCGCATCCTCTCTATGTACTCGTTGACGATGAGGGTGGCAACTAGGCCGTCACTGTCATCATCATCGGAGGAATCGTCCGAGGATGAGCGCTGCATGATGTGGTTCTTGTAGAACCACTCATCCGAGCTATCCATGGCCGAGGACGTACCTGAGTAGCCGGGGCGAACGGCCGAACACCTTGTGGGCGGCGTGTCTATCGCGGGGCGCTGTGGACGCTCCTGGCCGCAAGAATCACCGGTGACGGTGGGGAAGCACCTTCTCCGGTGACGGCGGGGAAGCACCTGCTCCGGTGACGGCGTCCCCGGAATGGCCTGCGGTGCCAAATCGCAGGGTGCGACGGCGGGTGGCGGCGAGAGGGCGAAGAGGAGGAGATTGGGGTGGGGATGGTCTGATTTGCGGGCCAGGGGCGGACTAGGGGAGGACACAAAAGAGCTCTGTTTCACGTCCGGGGCCGACGCATCGGTGGCCCAAATTTGGGCCAGGGATGCGTCGCGGCGGACCAAAAAAACGGACCGCGGTCCGTTTGCGTCGCCCCGTTTGGCCGTGTTTTTGGCCCTCGCGGACACGAACGGATGCGCGCGGACTCGATGCGTCGCCCCGTTGGAGTCATCCTTATGTGCCTGGAATCACATAGTATCGAAAGAGGCCGGAGCACTAGATATTCTGCCCCTCGTTTAGTTAGTTTTAGAGGATTGGATATATGTACGCTTTTTTTGGGGAATAGTAAAGAAATGGGAGACGATGTTCGCAGAAGGAAATGTAAGCCTAATTTAGAAAGTTTGCGAATTTGAAAGTCAGTTGTCATAGGGAAAAATGTAAGCGAGTTTGAAATAGACCCGTTGGGATTCGAAATGTTGAAATTCGTTGAAATTTGTTGTGTGGAATATCCCAAATACATAGCGAATTGAAATGTTAAAATTTTATTTTCGCATTAATAATTAATTTAAGCATATAATAAGTGGAAATGCATATTTATTGAATTGAATTGCATAATTAGAGTAAATTCATTTAGATTGCATCCAAATAATTACCAAATTGAAGTGTTCAATTTAAGTCCGCAATTGGAAAAATGCATTTCATGAGCATTTAATAATTTAACTTCATATAATTAGAGGAAGTGCATTTAGATTTTTCTCGAAATATTTACTAAATTGAATATTCAATCATGCTTGGTTTGTGTCATAAATAGTTAGCATTTATTTTTCTGATCGTTTGGACGTATTATTCATATTATTCGGTGGATAGATTCGAAGCTATTGATTTTTGAAACGTTTTTCATTTTATGGAAATTGTTTAAGTGAACTGGTCCCCACATGTCAGAAATCTAACATTTTCTAAAAAATGTTTAAAAAAGAATAACATTCATGTTTTAGTTGTTTGATGCGGTTAAATATTATCGTTTGGAAATTATCGCGGGGGAGTTCGGGTTTTTTTTTTGAATTTACAATGGATAATACTATTGGAAAATTTAGTGTGGTGAACCATCGTGCCCGTTGTGATCGAAATTTTTGAAATCCGTTTGGAATTTTTTTTCCAGCGGGAAGATAGGAAAATTGTATGGGAAACTATTCCAATAAATTTTAAACAAAATGGACATTATTAGGTTATGTGGAAATTTTGAAATTTTCTGAAATTTTAAAATTTAATGAATGTAAAATGTGCACAATGTTTTTTGTTGTAACTTTTGTGTGTAAAGTTTGAGAATTTGTGAAATTTGAGAAAAAATGATATGTTATTTGCATTATGTTGTGCACAATTTATTTTTTTAGTTCAACTTTTGTGTAAAAAGTTTGAAAAATTTGGAGATTTTTAATATATTATTTGTATTATTTTGAATTGTAGATTTAAAGCGGTGGCACACCGCGCCCGTGTGGTGACTCATGGCACGGCGATACGTCGCACCCGTTGTAATTTAAAATGCTGAAATCCATCGGAATTTATCGTTTAGGGTATCTCGAAGTACTTAGAAATTTGGAATGGTCAAATATGCTTGTTTTTTGGTGTAAATATGTAATTCATCTCTAAAAATTGAACTGATCAAATATTCTCGTTTTTTTGGGCGTAAATGTGTAATTGAACTTCATAGTCAGAGGAAATAATTTGTATTAGCATTTATTAAATTCAGTCCATAAGTAGAAGAAATGAGTTTGCATTAGCTCTAAATATCCATCTAAGCAAGCATTTTTTTTAAATTTAAGTACACAATTAGAGAGAGTTTAGCCATATTGATCAGCCATATTACATTCAATATGTTAACTAAATCGAAATGATGAAATATGTTTTTATTTTGCCATAAATATTTTATTTAACTTTATAATCAGAGGAAAAACATTGTGATTATATCAAAATGTTCACTAATTTGAGCATTTATTAAATTTAGTTGCATATTTGGAGAGATTTCAGTTATATTACCTCTAAATATGAACCATTTTGAAATGATATAATATGTTTGCATTTTGCCTTAACTAGTTAATTTAACTCTATAAATGGAGGAAATACATTATATGGCATTTATTAAATTCAATCCATAATGAGAGGAAATGAATTTGGATTTTCTCCAAATATTCGCCGATTTAAAATATTCAAAAAATGTTTACATTATGCCGTAAATAGTTAGAATTATTTTTTTTGATCATTTTGATATATTTTTCATATTTTTTCTGATAGATAGATCTATTTGCTCTAAATATCCATCTAAGCAAGCATTTTTAAAATTTAAGTACACAATTAGAGAGAGATCAGTCATATTACATTCAATATGTTAACTAAATAAAAATGATGAAATATGTTTCTATTTTTTTATAAATATTTATTTAACTTTATAATCAGAGGAAATATTGTGATTATATCAAAATATTTACTAATTTGAGCATTTATTAAATTTAGTTGCATATTTGGAGAGATTTTAGTTATATTACCTCTAAATACGAACCATTTTGAAATGATATAATATGTTTGCATTTTGCCTTAAATAGTTAATTTAACTCTATAAACGGAGGAAATACATTATATGGGCATTTATTAAATTCAATCCATAATGAGAGGAAATGAATTTGGATTTCTCCAAATATTCACCGATTTAAAATCTTCAAAAATGTTTGCATTATACCGTAAATAGTTAGAATCATTTTTTCTGATCATTTTGATATATTTTTCATATTTTTCTAATAGATAGATCTAAAGTTATTGATTTTGTAGTATTATTCATTTTCTGTAAATTGTTTAGGTTAAATGGGCCCACCGGTCAGTTTTTTAATATTTTCTTTAAATATGTCTCGGGGTAAAAAAAGAGGTCTGACAGGCCGGGCCCACGCTGACATCGCGACGACGTCAGGAGTGGCCACGGCGGGCACGGCGAGCTTGCCGGCGTCGATCCAGCGCGAGCTGGGCCGCGCGGCTGGGCGCATCGGGCGCACGTGGACACGAGGTGCCCGGAAGCGGCGGCGCCGCTGCTATTTGGTTGCCGGAGCGTCGCCGGCGACGTGAAAACGTGGTGGTTCGATTCCGGCGCGCGTCCGCCGTGCCAACACGCGAGAGTTCACGGAGAGGGAGAGGAGGCGGCGCCGGAGTTTGACGTGTGAGTCGATCTGAGTGGGGAGGAGCAGAGCGGCGGCGGCAGCGACCCCGGGATCGCGTGTGGGAGGAAGAAGGAAGGGGGAGGGGATGTAACCATGTTTTTCAGCGAGGTCCCTGCGGTTTCTGGAAATTTCAGAAAGGTCCATGTACGTTAAGAGTTCTGGGCCGCGGAGCAATTTTTTGCCTTGCGAGTCTATTTTTGCAAAATGTCAGCGTGCACGTTAGCCGGACCGTTGGATCCGCGATCTACGGCGCGGAAACATCCACGCACTGTAGTTACTGTAGGTGAACAGTGCTCGTCGACGTGGGCGCGTCGAGGGGAGGCTGAAGAGGACGTCTTTTATATATAGATAGATGTGCCAACTTGCATTTCCAGTGGCGCCCCCATATACCTGCATCTCCACTCGCGCTCCCAATAACCCGGTCGACCGCTGGCACCATGTTATTCGATGCTTTCAGGATGTGGCTCCAACCTGGGAACTACTCGTGTGGAGCGCGCAAGCTCGCCGTGTGGGATGGCGCAACACGAAACGATGGGATCCTGCGGCCGACCGGTCGAGAAACTGAGGCACCGCCTTGAATGTGGACGACAGGGTTGGCCCTTGTGTTGGCATCCGACGTGGCAACGCCCGCGGCTACATCCGGCGTGGCCAACCGGCTCCCAACTGAGCGGGATTGGGCTGGTACCGCTGGACGAAGTATTGATCCACGTCTGACGCTATGAGGTTGCGACTAGACGTGATGCTACGGAGGTCGCGACTAGGATGCTCTAAGAGCATCTCCAGCCAGTGGTGGACACAGCGTCCCGGCTGCCCGGGCCGTTGCCCGGGCTCCCGGACTCCTGGCCGGCATCGTGTATTTTCATGATATTTGTCAAAAAAATAGCCTATTAAGACTTTATATTAACAGTTTGCTCGGGCTTTAAAATATTATTGGATCCACCACTGTCTCCAGCGGCACCCTCCAAATGCCCCCCAAACGCCCAATGGGGGTCTGGACCCAAAAAACGGCCACAGCGACACCCCCATGGTCCGGGCCGAGCCATTATGTGTCCGGCACCCCCGAAAGGGCCCCAAGTTTGGAGGCTCTCTCGGGGGTGCCGCACACTGTCCGGACATGTCCTCCGACAGGGGTGGCCCGCCCGTCATACACACAGGACGCGCAGATACGGTTATTGGCGCCGTGCAGGAGTCTGTTTGGCCCGCGTAATGCCTAGGCATTTCTGCAGGCGACGAAGTGATGGGACGGCGATGCGTCTGCCGCCTCGCATTTACGCCGGCGCCTGCGCAACGCCCAGCCTTTTCCCGGCTTCCCAAACGCCGCCAGCGAGGCGGAGACGTGTCGCCGCCATTAACTCCGACGGGAAGCATGCTCACCCACCCGGCGCTTCTCGTCCAACGCAACCAATTCCCACCTCTGTTTCCCGCCTCGACCCTCGCCTGGCCCAGCTATAAAAGCACCCTCATTGTGCGTCCATTTCACAACACCACCGTCGCTCGCCATAGCCCACACCACCGACGCCACTATGCCTCGTCGCTTCGCCACCTCATGGGCCACTCTCACTCAGGTTGTACGTTGTGCTCACCACACAGCGCAGGAAGCAGCCCCTCCGCCGGCTGACGGCGAGGAACCACCCTTCGATTGGCGGAGGTGGTCGATGTGGAGGAGCAGGAGCAGGAGGTGTCGTACTCTAGGAGGAGCCACCGCCGGAGCAGGAGCAGGAGGTGCCGCTGTGACCAGACAAGGTGGTTGCCGTCAATTCGTTCGCCAGCTAGCGCAACGAGGCATACCACCAGGTCAGGTTCGGTTTCAAGGCAGCGAACAACGCCGCGGAGGCAGCCATCATCCATGCCTCGATCGAGAGCTCGGAGCGGGCAGAGCGTGGCCGCATCTTCATGGCCATCAAGCGGGCGGTGTATGAGCTGCCCAACTCCTGGGCGGCGACGGCCGAGCAGCAACAGCTCATCACACATGCGGAGGAGTTGGAGCATGCGGCCTCCCAGTTGCTCGTCGTGTAGGCAGCCCACGAGGAGCTGAACCAGACGAGGGAGGCGGCAGAGAAGGATGCCATGCGCAGGGCCTCGAGCGCGCTCTGGCAGGAAAGGCGTGTGCGCTCGCGCTTAGCCCAGAAGGCTCACGACGAGGAGGCTGGCCCTAGCGGCGGCGTTTAGTTTAGGCATGTAGTTTAGGTTTAATTTTAGTTTGTTTAAATTTCGCAATATTGTATCGAAGTTGGTTTAATGTTAAGTTTGAATTTGAACAAAAACGGTCGATCGTCGCAGTCTTCCTGGCGCCAGTCGACGCGACGGCGGTGCACGCCTTTCCCACACGGAAGCAATGGGCTCGGGCGATGTGACGACGTTGCGCCTTTCCCACGCAAGGCAATAACTCCGGCGCCACCGCCCATCGTCCTACCCCCGGTGAGCGTGTATATTAACCCCCAGCTGCCACCCAGACTCTCATCCTCCCACCGCCCAATCCCCACTCCCTTGCGCCGGCGTCAACTCGAGCGAGCGCCACCATAGACGTGAAACGAAAGTGGCTCAACTAGCACAAGGTGTCTGTATTCGCCGAGCACGACATCCTGGCACCGCCGGAGGCAAAGTTGTCGAAAGGCTTCGCCCTTAGCTTGGGCGGGGTGCCCGTGGCGCCTGTCCCGAAAGCCAGCGTCGAGTTTGAGAACGAGATGCACCGGCGCGAAGTGAAGCACCGGCTGTGGCTCGACCCCAAGTTCTACACGCACAATTGGGCCACATATTTCCACGACGAACGAGATGCACCACTGCCGGACCAGAACGCCGAGGAGCGGACAAGGTTCTGGTTGATGCCCGGTCGGACCATCAAGGGCGTGTATGAGGCCGCCCTGACAAAAGATGCCCGAGCAGAAGCCGAAGCAGCTGCCCTTGAGGCGCCGGAACCCACTACCGAGGAGGCACCGCCGCATAGGCGCCGAAGGATTTAGGCTCGAGTATGAATAAATTTAGATTTAAATTTGTATGAATTTGAAGCAAATTCTATTTTCATTTGGTGCATATAAGGTGTTTGATCATATGCTCAAATTTTCGGTCCATTCAGGGCAGGCCTTTGACGAGCGCCGATGTGTGCTAATGATACACCCTCTATTCGGACAGACATGCGTGCCGGACACAAATTTGGAGGTGCCGTGGGATATTGCTCTAATGGACGATGGTTCACACCACCAGGAGACAAATGGCGCCATGGCGGATGCACTGGTCCTCTCTCTTTTTATTTGGGCAGGGGCCGCACTGGTCCTAGCAATAGCAGTCGGTGGCGCATGAGCAGACGGACACGAGCTGAGCCGAAATTCAACACTACTCCCGAGTCCCGACCACCACTTTAAACTCGACGCCCGATTTTCAACGACACCGTTGGCGAACCAACCCAGACGCCCGCTCGCTCGCTCCGCCGAGGTGTGGACAGCCGCACCGCGCACCAAACAAAGATCCAGAGCACCGCACCGCTCAGCCTGTAACACGAGTCAACGACGCCAGCGGCGCGGGTGGGGACCGCCTGCCGCGTTCCTTGACTGCTTCCCCCACCCGTCCCTGTCGCGCGGGCCCTGCCCTGGACCAAAAGCATAATATGCCCGTTCAACCACCGGCCCCACCACTCTTTTGACCCATCTTTCTCCTCCGGAACCCGAGCCACAGGATCAAGCCAAACTCTGGAAACCTCACTGCATCAGTCAAAAACTCGGAGCACGCACTTGCGAATCATCTTCTTTCCCTTCGCTACCACACTCACTTTTTCTCCAAAGCTCCTTTCATCAGAGAGCTCACTTGTTTCTTTTACATGCTGCTTGCTACGTAGTACACTAATACACTGATACTCTGATGCGATTAAACAAAATGAAACTCTAGCTAATATTATGGAGTAAGAAAGGGAACACGATGGCATGCTAGGTTAATTAACAGGTGGCTGTAGCAACGAGAAGCAGAAGCTACTTCATTCAGAGCTTGTGCAGCTCCGGCTGCGTGGTCAGCGGCAGCGGCTCCTGGTCGCCGGGGGCGTGGCGGTGCTCGCCCTCGTAGGTCACGATGAGCATGGCGGGGTCGCTCGGGTCGCGCTCCACGTGCTTCCGCGCCGGGCAACCGCGCACAGTGCTGCACTTGTAGTAGCCTCTGCAACAAGAACTGGTTGATTAGTTCACTGGACAAACTCTGTTTTTCGTTGGACTGGTGGCGGTGTTCGCCGGAGGGATGGATGGTGCCTCACCGTGGGTAGGGGGACCCCTTGATGGGCTTCTGCCCGTACTTGCGCCACGAGAAGTCGTCCGCCGGGATCTCCGCCGCCTTCGAGCTGATCGCCGGCACGCGGGTCATACGCCTCACCCGGGACTTCCTGTGGATATATTCCGATCCATTCATTGCTCAGCAACATGAATACATGCAGCAAACCACTGGAGTAGCAGGAAATAAAACTGAAAAATCGATTAGCCAGTCAAACCTGCGCTTGGAGCAGTGGCAGCGGCCACCGGCGGCGCCGGCGACGTTCTCGGAGTGCGCGTGGTCGTGGCACTTCCGCTTTGTGGAACCCAGAGGCGGCTTTCCACCACAGCTGGACGAGGGTGGAGGCGGGAGCATCAGCGAGGAGGACCCGCCCCCGCGTCCGTTCGACACGCTCCCGTCACCGGTCACCGACGACAGGAACGACGAGCTCGCGGCCGACACGCTATACGACCCGGCCTCGACCTTACTGTTCCCGAAACCGGAAGCCGCCTTGGAGAAGTCCAGCGTCAAGGACCTCGAAGACGCCGCCGCCGCCCTCACCGGCGCCGGCTCGAACACGGAGGGCCCCTGGGACTGCGCCACCACAGGCCCGCGCCGGAACCTCGCGTGGCCGGTGCGGTGGTTGAGGATAGAGATCACCTTCTTAAACTTGGAGACCGTCATATCGGTGATCTCCCGGCAGTCAACCTGCTGCTGCTCCTGCTCGTGCTGCGCCGCGCCGGCAGGGGAGCTATCGGTCTCGCCCGTGCCTGTCCGGGAGAGCTGCAGGATGAGGTGCTCCATCCCGCGCAGCCCCGCCGCGGCCGCCTCCTGGATGGCCACCTGCTCGTCCGCCCTCCCGTACCTCCCCATCAGATCCATGGTCATCATCCCGACCACTGCCGCCTCCCCCAAATATCGGTGCTCTGCTCGCCGGACAACGGGAATGGTGAGGAGAAGAAGAAGAAGTGGGAGAAGTGCGACGGAGGTCCGGTTATAAAAAAGAGACGGGGCGGTAACCGGGAGCAGCCGGGGCGGTCAGATGGTGGACCAGTTCGGGTCAAATCCGTGGGAGATCGACGGCTGGATCGTCTGCATGCCAAATCGGAGAGACGGGGTTACCGATGTCTGCCGGTGGAAACAACCTGCCGTTGGATTGAATGGACGGCTGCGATGGAGAGGCGAAGTTGACTATGGAAGAGCGGCCACGCGGCTGAGCACGGGACCAGTTTGTTCCAACAGCAAAATCAGCGACGCGCCTGGCGCGACGCGTACAGAATGGTTCCGCCTGAGACCTACAGACATCCGGGCCCCAGCTAGAAAGCAACGGGACATGGCCCAGTTGTCAGTGCTATTCTTTTTACATTGTGGTAAACAGCTTTATAGAATAACAGACAACATGTAAGAGGAGACTTTTGTGTGAACTGATTTTCTCGTGACCTCTTTTTGCAACGAAAATAAAAAGGGAAAACAAGAAAGTGATATGAATGGCGGGAGATGCTCGTGACCCAGCTGTCAGAGGCCCTGTTCGGCGTTTCTACACGTTTGATTTTGGCATGTCGTGTGGGACGGGGAGAGTGGAATAAAAGTCAATAGTAGGCTTCAATGGCAATGGAAATCATGAGTTCTGACTTTTTGACGCGTCCAAATATTTCTGGTCTCGGAAGCAAATGCGTGAACCAATACTCAACTGTCGTTTTGATTAGGTTGAACGAGACTTGTTAGTCACGGATTCAAAATCACTGTGAGTGTCATCATTAGATTTTTTTTCTTAACTTTTTGGAATAGTGAATGGAGTGGCTATAGTGGTATGTTCTAGTACCGGAACCACATGAACTCCGCGCGTCACCCACCTTTGACAATGTTAATCGATTGATAAAACGCTATGATAAACATCATTAATATAGTTTCTCTAGAGGCAACAACTCTTGTAGGGAGCATAATTGAGTAGTACATGAAATAGAGAATATGAGCAACTATTGCCAAGATGCACTCAGAAACATAATACATATACAAATAAGGTTTGTCGTGCTTAAAAATTATGGGGAGGGAGATAGGCCAGATTACAGTTAGGTACATAAGGCTAAAAACAGTGGGGTGAAAGTTAATGTACACGAAAAGAAAATAGTAGGGAAAGTAGCCAACGAAGCACAGAGCATATAAGTGCTACAGAAAATGAGTATAGACCATAGACTGGGATTCAGTTGTTTGTTCCGTCTATCAGTCCATCACCAACTACGCTCTTTTCATCACTGCGTGATCCGGGACTATAGCAACCGGGGAACGAGAGGGGCGTTTCGACACCCGAGACATATGCTCCCGTTATCTGCACCGTCCATGTTGCTTTCTGATTTGTGCTTCTGGTCCTTGTCAGCAATGGCAGGCGCTGTAAACAACTCAAGGTACGGTAAGTTTGAGGACGTGCCAGTGGCGCGTTGGTTGTGCACGGCAGTGGCCGGCCAACCGCCCAGGTTCGACTCCCAGGAGCGAATTCTGGGTTGCCTCACCCTGTGCGACACTGTTCACGTGAACAGTGTTGCATTGAGCCTTTTCCACCGCGGTTCGACACTGGTATTGTGGTGTGCCCACCACCGCAGGGGTTTCCCGGAAGATCTAGGCTCGCGGAAGGCTCATAGTCTTAGTATAGTCTGCTTAGGTCTAGCTTGCGCACAGATGGCGTGTGTGTGGTGTTGTGTGTGTGTGGAGTGCGTTGTGCGTGAGTTCAGATACTACAGATGTACTAAGTCTTGGAAATCTCAAAAAAAAAAAAGTACGGTAAGTTTTTGTAGTCGTCCTGTACTGGCTGTACAGCAGGCCCCGGTGTGACGCTTGTTTGCCCCTTCCTTAGTCAAAGTAGACGGCGTGTAACGTCGATTTTTCTTGTCCCAGGAACGCCTTTTTTTCATGGCCTTTGGAGAGCCTGGCGATAGGTAGGCCATGGCGAGACGCACGCCGTCGCCGCCAAGCCGAACGCCGCGACAGTCTTCTCAGCCGTGGACCGGTTCTTGCTGCTCGGCTGCTCGTGAACCGAGGTCCCGTTGCTGAGGAGAACCTGCTCGACGATGTCGTGCAATTCGTACGTCTGGCCAGTGGCCACTGTCACCGGGTCGATCTTGAGCTCCAGAGTGATCGGGCACAACATCGTCTCCTAGCTACTCCACGTCGTGCAGGTCGCAGCTGGCATCGGCTCGTCTGCCGCCGCGTCAAGCATCTTTGTATCAACCCGGTCAAACAAAAAGACACGACAGTCAACAGTACACTAGGAAGTAGGACCGCCATTAGCGCGCTGATGGCATGAGGTCGTTGTCGTTCTCGCGGCCGTCCTCCGTCCGTGCAACAGCTCAACCTCCAGGAAAGCCTTCTCGGCCCAGTCCCAGCAGGTCCTGATGCTGACGCGGCCGAGCACCTTCCTAGCGTCCTCCGCGTGCGGCATGGCGCTGCTCCAGAACTTGGCGAGCGTCCGCGTCAGGCCGCACTGCCGCGCGCCACGCCTACTCTGACCAGCCTCGCGAGGTCATTGGCCTCGCTCCGACCACGTCCTCTGGCAGCACATCCATCGCCGTGGCCATGGACCCAGGGACAAACTGGAACTCGGACACTCGGAGGCGACCAGCTCGGCGTTCGTCGGCAGTCAGCACCCACAGCCTCGCCACTCTCCAGCTCTCTTGGTGTAGTCCATGAGCAAGAACCGAAGCTTCTACATCGTCACGTGCATCGCGGATAGGCCGAGCATCCCGGTGCCAGGGAGTAGCTCGGTGGCCGACCGCTCGCGCAGCTCCTTGAGGAAGGCGTGGAGGATGCCTTTGATATGCAGGGCCTCACCAGCAACTCGTTAGAGCACAGGGAACGCCCGGAGTCACGGTCGCGGCGATGCGAGGGCAGGTGAGGAACGTCCCCGAGCTGATGGCCTCGCACGGGCACCTACCAGTCCATTCCGTTTTCGCCGTCTGTTCCGGAGGGAGAAACGGCATCATCATTAAATTGCAGAAGACCTGTGAGACTGTGAGCCATCGGTCCGGAATTTACTGCGGTAGAAATATCATGAGCATCTGCGCTCGGGTGCCAAAGGGAGTTTTCGCCGGGGAACTGATCATCTTCACTGGAGTCAGAGTCTGAGTTGTAAGATATGTATCTACTGTCTGGATCTCCTTAGTTGCTTGAATGGTAAATAACTGAAGGTCACATGCAGCCATATCAACTTCAGTAAGTGAATCTGATTCAACTTTATATCTCTAGTAATAACCATTAAAATGCTATATTGAATCAGGTAATTTTAACTGATAATTTCCTCCAGTCAGCTACAAAGTAAATACAAAAATAAACTTTCCTCGAAAATTACATGAAATTTTGCTTAGATCATGGATAACAGTCGAATAAACCTTCACAATTTGTGATTCAACCCTAAGTACAATCAGCTACTGAGCATAAGAGAAAGCTGCAACCAATTTAATATAAACTTGCATCAAAGCCTAAATCTTACCAAGGATGGACTAGAATCTTAAACCCAGCAGAAAAGTGTCGAAATATTACCCACGGGAGGCCTGGTCAACAATCCCTAGCAAGATACCCGCCTGAAAAAAAAAACATAGGAAGAACAAAGCAACACATCAGGCAAAAGCTCATGATAAAATGTTTGAAGAATAAGAAAATACATTGATTAACTGGGGCTAAATGGCCAGAAGTGGATGAGATAAAATTGGAAGGCAATACCTGAATATGAACCACGGCTACAGCGAAACGCCTTCATAACAACATGATCAGTTATCTGAAAAGAAAGATGGCATGCTTTGTTTAGCCTTCATGCTAAATGCATTCAACATATATGATGAATTTGGATCAGAACAGTCTATTTTCAGAGCTTTTTGTTAAAACGTTGAGAGAATAATAGCTGCCATAGTCTTTGCATCCTGGTTCTCATACCTGCATGTGTAGCTACATGATTTGTAACCGAAGCAACAAAAGATAAGTCTAGGTTTTCTATCAAATAAAGAGCTACAATTTGGTCATCAAAGAAAAATAGTAGCAATCTATCTATTAGGACTGGTGCACATAAACAGCGAAAAACACAAAAATAATCGTGGCCTGCCAATAATCTCCTTGTGCAGCAAGCCCCAGCTCAATTGCACCAACATAATAGATCCCGTACCTAACCAAATTTATATGGTTCAGGAAAGCTGCCTTTGCAAAGCGCATGAACACTGTGGATCAGAACACACCCCTCACGGAGCAGATATACTGCCATCACTTAAACCATCGCTACATCAGTAATACCTCTGTTCAATATACTACTGTTTCAAGGCATCAATGCCCTACAAAAGCAACAAAGGGAGTGCACAAATTTTGATAATATTGCAAAAAACAACAGAAAAGCTATCTTTGCAAGAAAATATTAGTTTTCCATGAAATTTACATGCTACTACTTATCTTATAAGCACCAGCAAAATAGAAACTGTCAAACTATAACTTTATTCATATGGAAACTATATGCTCATTAATCATTTGATCGCTGTCAAACCTAGAGAAGCTTTTTCTTATTAAATTTCAGATTTTTCATTTAGAAACTATTTCAATAATATCAGAAAGAAAAGATGCAGTTCATTCACCAAGAGGGGTGAATTCGACCAGATAACCAAGGCCATTAACCTGCCTTGGCTTATGGAGACAAAATAAATGGATTGCTCTTTCAACCACCATACCATCGCAGAACAAAAAAGAAATATAAAAACCAACAAAACAAAATTGTAAATTATATAGCATGGACACTTGCTTGAGAATGCATCATATTGTGATCGTATGTTTGCATCAACTGCTAAAAAACCAAAATTATAAATTATATAGGCTGGTATCCTCTCATGTTACAGATCTTCGGCATCTGGTAGTCCGTAAAGCTAGTGAAAAGATAGACATCCCAGTAATGGCTAAGACCAACCACGTGACTTTTTTATAGCGATAAAGTAACATTAGCATGCATGATAGATGAAGATGAAAAATCCTAAAGCATAACATGATAGGAATATTTACTTTGGCCGATCTACACACACATAATTTGAATGCCTTGTTTACGTTTGGCCTAGGGTTTCTCCTCCCAATCTCCTCGCCGGCAGCCCTAACACTGCCGTCGCCCACCACCAAACGCCATGCCTACCGCCGACCTATTGGATCCGAGTTGTTGGCGATGGAAGGCGATCTTCTCCACTCGTTTGACGCGAAATGTGGACACCCTCTTCAAGGGTTTCGTGCATCTGGATCCGACGAAGAGATCTGTTCACCTGCTGGATGATCATGGGGTTGTGGTTGATCAACGCCCCATGAAGGTCGCGAGTTTATTCACCCTGGATCTGAGATCTCATTTTCTTGCCATCGGGCTAGGGTTCAAAATCGCCTTGCCTTACGTAATGGATCCTTGTGGGATCGTCGTAACCTAGTGATCCTACGTTCCAAATCTGATGTTCGTCCTCTAGTGGATTTAGATCCCGTTGACCCATCACATATGGCGGTGCATGCGTCTCGGGTCTTTGATCTGGATTTCTCCAAGGGTTTAGCCATAGCCAAGGAAATCAGAAACCTTTTTCATTCGGATGTTCATCCTTCGGAAAAATCACATGGTTTTACTATGGTGGTTTCTTTTGGTCGTGCTTCATTTCGCCTAGATGATGATTATGTTGGTTTGGCCCTTGAGGCAGCAATTGGAGGTTTCTGTGGGTATCTCAGGATTTCTCAGCTTGGTGATCGGGTTTTCTCTTTTACTGTGGCCTCAAAGCAAATTGGGTTCTATTTAATCAAGCAGCGGTTTTTCGAGTGTTTTCATTTCAAGTGCTATTTCCACCTCTGGGGTTTTGGAGGGCCAAACTGGCGAGATGAATTTGCACGATGGAAGTCTGAATGTGATCAACAATGGATTCCTGTGTCTAAAAATAAGCTGTCTGCAAAGGCCCCTAGACGTGTCGTTATTGCCCCTAGGAAAACTTGTGTTGCAAAATCCGCTGTGATCCCTCCCAAGGATGCTTCAGCGGTCATTGGCAACCTCAGTTCTTCTGCTTCTGTCCTTCTTTCCGCGGACACTCAATTCATTCAGTTTGGTTCCTTCTCGCAGCCAAACACATCTGGTTCTCCTAATCCGGTGATCACGGATCCTGTTGCGCCTTTGGCGGGATCCCCAGTTTCGAATTCGGGTTTCGTTGAGCCTAATCTGGTTGAGAAGCCCAGTGATAATGGGCATGCAGTTGGGGGTCCGTCTAGGGTCGATGATGGATCTGATCCTGAGTTCACGCGGATGATAGAAGATATGGCGGCCCGTGTCTGGAAGTGCTCGCGCTGTTTCAGCTTCAAACATAATTCTGAGGATTGCACGCGGCATATTCGGTGTTGGAAGTGTTCAGAAGCTGGACACGTTCGGAGAAACTGCCCGGGGGTAAAAGGGTCTTTTCGCTGGGTGCCTAAGCCGTCAAATCAATCTGTCTTATCCCCCGTGATTATCGAGACTGCCGGCCCAAACCCTGCCTCTTCATTACTCGAGACAAACCCTACCTCCTCCTCTGTTCTGCCTCCAATCTGCAACCCACCACCCATGTCGAACTTTCCTGTAGATCCTACTTGGTTTGCGCCGGCGGGGATGGCCATCGAGGAGCCATGGGGAGCGGATGAGAGGCCTGCAAGGATCTATGTCACGGCTTCGGCCATGCCACCGAAGCTCAATGAAGCTTGGGTGATTGCGCAGTTGCTGCCCAGGCCGCCGTCGGAGCAGATTGATGATCTTCTGGAGCTGATTGCTCATCACATTGTTGATAATGTGCGTCTGCAGGTAATCAACTACTCAGAGAGTGCTGTTGGATTGGGCCTTTTCCGTTTGGAAGATCAAGTTTCTAGAGATATTCTGGTTGGCCAGCTTCCAGTCCCTTTTGATGGTCGTACTCTGTCTTTTGTGCGTCACGATGAAGGGGAAAACTTTCTTAGCACTGTTTATACTAGGGAAGGATGGATTATGTTGTTGAATCTCCCAATGGATTACCGTAATGACGGCTTTCTGCGTGAGCTGACCACCAATTTTGGCAAGATGCGCTCTTGGTATAAGCAGGATCCCTCACCTACCCGTACTCTCATCAAGTGTGCGTATGCTGGAGCTAGAGCTATCCCTAGATCGATTGTGGTGTGTGAGACCCAGAGGCGGGGTGGACATGTTGTTTCTTGGTCCGTTCCTGTTTACATCCTTGCTAGTGATCAAGCCGATAACCTCCCATGCGATGAATCCCCTCCGCCTGACAATGGCAATCCTCATCCGATGCCAGGGGAAGGACCTGTCCTGCACTTTGACCCTGCCCCGATGGATGATAATGCTGCAGGGCCTCAACCTGCTTGGGGCAACTGGCACGTGGAGGCTGCCGATGACAATGGCGAGCACGGTGGCTGGGACAATGCTATGGCTCAGCCTCCTCCGCATGCTGAACCGGGACAGTCTTCTGTGACTGCTTCTGTCGAATCTGCACCTGGTTTGGTACATGTTATCCCTGATGAGCAGCCACCCTTAGATCAAAACGTCATTATGGAAGTGGTTGCAGAAGCTGAGGCAGTTCAAGAAGCCCACAGTCATGCTGTTTCTCCTGTTGTTGCACCTACTCTTGGGATGCCTGTTGTTCCGGTTCAGTCCGACCTGGATATGCCTGTTGATCATAGCACTGCTGCTCCAACTGTTGTTAACTCTGTCTCAGTTCAGGTGGATATTGTTGTGACTGATGAACCTGCCTCTGTGTTGCCTCCTGGCCCTGTTGATACTCCTACTTTCGATGCTTCTGCTGTGACCAATGTCATGGATGATGGTGCTGCTGCTATGGGTAAACAAAAGGTGGTCAAGATCGTCGAGACTGGTTACCGTCGTACCACCAAGAGCTCTGTTCGGAACGAAGGCTTTAAGCTTGTTCCCATGTCTGACAAGCCAGAACCCAGGAAGAAGGCTAGGTCAGCTAAGCCCAAGGATGGTGAGGGAGTGACTCCCCTGACACCTGTCAAGACCCTACAGATGGCGGGAAAAATGCTAGAGATTCCAGAGGAAGATTTGACCGTGGAGAAGCTTACAACAGCTCTAGCAAAGGCCCAACCCCCAACTGTTTCCGATGATGAATAAGGCCTTCTTCTGTTTAGGCCTTTTTGGCCTTTTAGGGTGTCGTCGTTGGGTGTGGTCTTGGGCTTCTGTGAGGCCTCTTTTGGGTTCTAGGTTCTGGTCTCTCGTGTCAGTCAAGGTTTTATTTTGTAATGATGTTAAGACTCCACATGTCGTTACTCTGAACTCATATGGTTTTAATGGATAGTTCCAATATCTATTCTCTCGCCTGGCTTATTTTTTATTGGAATGTTCGTGGCTTGAATGATAAGGACAAGCAAGTTGTTGTTTACAATAAAATTGATGAAAGCAATGCCTCTATTGTATGTCTTCAAGAGACTAAATGTCAGGATTTTGATCACTCTTTCATCAGGAAATTCTGTCCTAAACGTTTTGATCAATTTGCCTTTTCACCCTCTATTGGTGCCTCTGGAGGCCTGATTGTTCTTTGGAATAGTGCTGTTTTTAAAGGAACTTTGCTGGAAGTACACATATCAGCTATTAAAATTCAGTTCGAATCTGTTCATAATTCTGACACTTGGACCCTGGTTTATGTGTATGGCCCTTGTAGAGGCGTGGAAAGGGATGAATTTGTTAATTGGCTTTATAATCTCCAAATACCTTCTCATGAGAACTAGATTATACTTGGGGATTTTAACTTCATTCGATCTATAGAGAATCGCAATAAACCTGGTGCTAACATGAATGACATCTTCTTGTTCAATGATATTATTAGCCACCTCAGTATACAGGAAATTCCTATCAAGGGCAGGGCATATACGTGGTCTAATATGCAAGATGATCCCTTACTCGAACAGCTTGATTGGGTTTTCACCTCTTGTGAGTGGATCATGAGCTTCCCCAATACCTCGGTCTCACCTCTGGCTAAACCTGTATCTGACCATATTCCCCTTTTGGTGAGAATCTCCACCAATATACCCAAAGCAAAAGTGTTCAGGTTTGAGAATCATTGGGTACAGCAACCTGGTTTCCTGGAGTTGGTTACTAAATCTTGGAATATGCCCACTAGGGCATCTTCACCAGTGGGCATTATCTCAGCCAAGTTGAAGCGGTTGCGTTATGATCTTAAGCATTGGGGGACGTCTCTGTCTCACATAAAAACTCTGATTGAAAAGTGCAACATGGTGCTCTTGTTTTTTGATCAGCTGGAGGATGAGAGATGGCTCAGCATTCCAGAGTTTAATTTCAGGAACATTGTGAAAGTGCATTTAAATAAGCTCATGGGTATTCAGTCTGATTATTAGAAGCAGCGTTGCACCATTCGCTGGGTTCAGTTAAATGGAGAAAACACCAAGTATTTTCATGCTAGAGCAACGGAACGTTTTAGGCAGAATGCTATTCCTTCGGTGCTGTCTACTGAGGGTGTTCCGCTTGTTGATCACGAGGAAAAAGCATCTGCTTTTCTTAACTGTTATAAAAACTGAATGGGGGTTTCAAACCCCACACATGATGAGTTTAATATCCAGTTTGTTATGCCGCTGGTTGATGGCCTGGGATTTCTTGTTGAGCCTTTTACTACTGAAGAGATTGACGGTGTGGTTAAACACCTTACGTCTGACAAGGCACCTGGCCCAGATGGCTTTACTGGTCTCTTTATTAAACACTGTTGGTCAATCATTAAGGAGGATTTCTATAGTCTTCGTTCTACTTTCTCCTCGGGGAACTCCTCTTTGCAGAATATTAATGGGTCTTTTATCACTTTGATCCCAAAGAAGCAGTGTCCTGAGACTGTTAACGATTATCGGCCTATCTCTCTGACTAACACCTGTTTGAAATTCCTTACCAAGATTATCGCTAACAGGTTTCAGGAAGTGATCACTAAGTGTGTGCATGCAAACCAGTATGGTTTCATCAGGAATAGAACAATACAGGACTGCTTGGCATGGTGTTTTGAGTATCTGCATCAGTGTAAGCACTCGAAGAAGAAGGTAGTTCTGTCTAAAATTGATTTTGAGAAGGCTTTTGATACTATTGAGCATTCGACCATTTTGAAAATTCTAGAATGTAAGGGGTTCCCTCCTTTGGTCAGTAAATTGATAAAGGAGATTTTGTCTTCTAGTTCCTCGGCTGTTCTTCTGAATGGAATACCTGGGAAAATATTTCAGTGTAAGTAGGGTGTGCGGCAAGGTGATCCGTTATCACCTCTGCTTTATGTTCTTGGTGGGGATTTGTTGCAAACTCTGGTAAATCTGGCATTAGCTGAGGGTCACCTGCAACTTCCAATTCCAGTGGGTGCTCATTACCCTATTGTCCAGTATGCAGATGATACATTAATTATGTTGCCTGCGGTACCTGAACAGTTGGTTTATTTCAAGAAGATTCTGGACTAGTTTGCTGAGTTCTCTGGGCTTAAGGTGAATTATCAGAAATCTAATATGATCCCGGTCAACCTTGATGCTGAGGAATCTGCTGCATTCGCTCAGATAATGGACTGTCAGCTTGCGGCCATGCCTTTTACTTACTTGGGGCTTCCTATGGGTACAACTAGGCCTACGATCAAGGATCTCTCTCCCTTGGTTGACAGGGTAGAGAGAAGGCTGTCCTCCACTGTGTGTTTTTATCATATGGTGATAGCTTGGTTTTGGTTAATTCGGTGTTGTCCTCACTTGCCGACTTTCTTTATGTTAAGCCTTGTTTGCCAAAGGGTATCATTGAGATTTTGGACAGACCAAGACGCAGGTGCCTCTGGAGAAAGAAGAATAAGAAAGAGTCAACTCTCTAGCTTCTTGGGACATGGTTTGTCGACCAAAAGATAAAGGTGGGCTTGGAGTTAAATCTACAAGTTCAGAACAGAGCATTACTGATGAAGAACCTGGATAAATTTTATAACAATGCTGACATACCTTGGGTGAAGTTAATCAGAGACTTACTACTATGATACGGTGCCTCATGTTGTTATCCTCAGTGGGTCTTTCTGGTGGAGGGGAATTATCAATCTATCTGAAAGCTGGCGCCTTATCACGCCCTGCAAGGTTGGGAGAGGCTCTTCCATCTTGTTTTGGGAGGATTTGTCGTAAAAGGAGGTATTGGCAAAAACTTTCCCAAGGCTGTACTCGTTTGCCAAGGACAAACAAGCTTCTGTCAAGGAATTTATTTCTCTGGAGAATATGCATGAGGGTTCCATTTGCCTTTGTCAGTGGAGGCCTTTCAGGAATATAATGATCTGTATCAGGTGCTTAGTGGAGTATCTCTGTTGGATCAGGATGATGCTTGGGTGTTTAACTTTAATAAAGGAGTTTTTACTCCAAGGAGTTTCTACAGTCTGCATTTTGCGCAATTGCCCACTCACACCCCTTCAAAATGGATTTGGTCTTCTAAATGCATGTCAAAGCATAATTTTTTTGCTTGGCTAATCCTTCATGATCGGATTAATACTAAGGCGATGATGCACAGGAGGCATTGGAAGGTCACGGAAGATAATAACTGCATTTTGTGCAGTGCTCATGTCTTGGAGGATCGATTTCATCTGTTTTTTCACTGCCAATTCAGTGCCCGAATTTGGAATTATTTACAGATTGACTGGGGCAATGGCAATATTGCAGCTTGTATGCTGCAGGCTAAAAGGGCTTTCCAGGGGCCTTGCTTCATTGAGGTGTTGATTCTAGCTTGCTGGAACATTTGGAAGCAGCGAATGATTGGCTTTTTGAGAACATTAGACCCTCTTTTAGAGGCTGGAAAGCTGGGTTTGTTGCTGATTTGACCTTGTTAAAACATAGGTTAAAGGGTTCTCTTCTCCCCCCTCTAGATTTATGGCTTAGTTATCTTCTGTAAAGTTTATTCCTGTTTGTAAATAGCCTGTAATTTTGTACAGTCTTGGGTGATGAATAAACGACTGTGGGGGGCTCCCCCACAGTAGAAAAGCTTCAAAAAAAAGCCCACAACATGAATGACTTTCTCCATAAGGAAATATTACATTTATTTAAACTGAATGTGTCTCCAGATTTTTTTAAAGCATACAACATGAAGTACGACTGGACAGAGGGCATGTACATCTAGCAAAATAAAATCAATTGTAATGAGAAGCATCAATTGTAATGGAAAAAATGATAAAATACTAAAGAAAACTTATGGTTACCAATTCATTGCAGCATCAGTATCAACATGTGGTTTTAAATAACCCAAGGAATTCATAGCATATGCGCACTTGGCAGCAGGTCTCACTCTTTTCTATACAGTAAAGGGCAAGAATACTAATGGAAACTACTGGGTACAAAGAAAATCAGTATGCACACTGATTCAGCTATCTAATTTAACATATATATTCATGAAACTAAAGATATACGTGTAGGTTGTATAGTTCTCAAAGAAATGACAACAATTAAACTGAAGTGCACCATCTGAATATATGAACAAAACAAAAAGTTCAACTGGATAGTTCTGAAACTTGCAATAGCTACAAACACAAAAGCTAATGCAACCAAGACAGCAGAATTAGCAGATTTCTCAAATCTGGAACGAAATACTTCTTCAAATAATGAGCTTTATTTACCAAAGTGGACAAAGTAACACTTTCCCAGAGATTAGATGACACATGTAAGCAGTACAAAGGGTATATTTTTGTGCACCAAACACTTCTCACTTCTTGTACATAAAAAGGGAAAATCACGTCACAAACAACAATATGTTCAAGGCAACCTATTTTGCTAATTTCATCACTGTACTATTTATAACATTTTTCGTGGACATAGTAATGATTTGTGAATTTGACCATGCGAAAATTTCATCACTGTACTATTTATAACATTTTTCGTGGACATAGTAATGATTTGTGAATTTGACCATGCGAAAATTTCATCACTGTACTATTTATAACATTTTTCCCAGAGATTAGATGACACATGTAAGCAATACAAAGGGTATATTTCTGTGCACCTAACACTTCTCACTTCTTGTACATAAAAAGGGAAAATCACGTCCCAAACAATAATATGTTAAGGCAGCCTATTTTGCTAATTTCGTCACTGTACTATTTATAACATTTTTCGTGGACATAGTAATGATTTGTGAATTTGACCATGCGAAAATTCAGAAACAATATATTAAAAGGTTAAGAGGTAGTAAACACCTATAGCAAAGAAACAGAACCATAATAAATAACCTTGGAAATTAAAACAACCTAATGTCTTTGTTACAACAGCAAGAGAAATTGGATCATTGGCTTAGGATTCTAATATATGCACAAAAACATGAAACATGTAAGTGGAGATGATTATAGATCTAGAGATGCAAAAATAAAAAAATAAAAAGCATAAGCTCACCTAGGGCTGACCTTCATCTGGGCATGGGAGGCCAAATGTAGGGACGTTGGCAATGACCGGCCTGCCGAGGGTAGTGTCCCCGATCTCTACGGCTGGCTGCACCCTTGCCGCTCGTATGCGACCACAAACCAAGTGATGATGCTGACTTGACTACTGCATTCCCTGTCACATGACTGTTGCGCGCCCTGCACATTGAACCGGATGCACTATTAATGGTGGTGCCAGAGTAGTAGTTTTGAGTAGAAATACGGGAACACACATGAAAAGAAGGAGTTCAAAAATATATGCCGCATAAGCATCTTATTTATTTGAAACTAATATCAGTGTTCAAACATATCAACTGAATCAAACTATCAAATCCTACAAATTCAATCCCCGTTAGATATAAAACTCACGTCTATGCAAGGAAACCACATACCCCAAATATAACCAAGAATGCGTTACTGGACTTTAAATCATTACCTTAATTGACCTGCCGAATTCTGTATAAACAATTAACTTCTGGATGAATAGGCATCAACACCAAGAGTTTAATACTCATTTAGTTTCTAGATCAAACAAATAAAATGGACCTCAAACTCAATAAAATAACTAAATTGGATTATGATCTCTGGAAAATAAATTGAGGAGAAGTATGGACCCTTAACAAATGCTTGAGGAAAAGTACTACAAACTATAATTAATTAAATATACTCGGCAACAAATCAAAATAAAAACAGGAAAGATAACTCAACCATATATATATTCGCTCTAGAACATTACAGGTTTATTTATACCTGGATGAAAACCTCTTTTTTTTTTGTGAACTTGCTCTTAAGTGACTTTGCTAATCACATTTGATAAAATAGCTCATCTGATCCTTCTGCAATATAGTCTATACATCAAATACATGCGCATGTCTATCTAACACAAAATAAGTAAGCACGACAGAAGCATCATCACAAATTTAATTTTACAATCAAAATGGAAAGGAACTACACTCATGGCAAGGAGAACACACAGTGGGCACAACAGTTTCGGCCATCAGATATGGCGTCCCCTCCAGCGGTGCTTCGATGTGCTCTAACATATATGACCCTTTTTTTCACAGTCGACGGGGACTCGATGCTGAGGACTCTAGTGATATGTATGTCCTGTACCACACCTAGTCCTAAATTAAGTCGAACAACTGGACGTCAATGGCCGCGGCCTGGTCAGATTCAACAATTGATGCAGCGGTGATGTGGTAAGAGGAATGGGATTTGGGAATGTACAACACCTAGTAAGCAAGCAGACAGAAAGGCAAGCTCGCAGCCCTACAGCAAGCAATTTTTTAGATACAAGGCCAAAAGGCCCGACGTTAAATTAATAACGCCCAAACAGCGACACATTACAAGGAGCTGAACCCAGCTTACAACACGAACACCACACCCTCACTAAAACAAACTCCCAAGGAAACAAAAGCTGGCAGCGCGAACAGCAGGCGCGGCCATTACAAAACCAACGGCAAACAGGGAGCAGAGCCTATCGGCAACAGTGTCGGGCCGGAGCACACCCAAGGGCGGGCCATTTTCACGCACGCCGACCAGCTCGCTCCACACACGCAGGAGATGCCACCAGCAGCCGGCCACCACCAGGAACCGGCCAGAGCTGATCCCGCACCAGCTAGGAGCACCACGGGAGTCACCAACAAGCGCCGAGGGTGAAGAGCTCGAAGCAAGCCTTGCCGAAGAAGGCGCACCGCAGATCCGACGCTGAAGCGCCGCAACTCCACCAGACCCTCGACGGAGAGCCACTAGTCGAGAGCTCCAAGATGACGTCTCCAAGAAGAGAACGACACAAGAGTGTCGTCGCCACCCGATCCGAAGATCTTGGGTTTTCACCCGGAGCCAGTAGAGGGAGAGAGAACGGCCAACACGACACCTTCAAGAAGGAGACGACGTCCTCAGACGTCGCTGTCGCGGCCCCATGGGCGAGGGAATCCCCTCGGCCGTCTCCTCCTCCAATACGGCGGGCAGGGAGCACCTACACCACCGCCCCAACAAGAGGCTCGCCGGAGCCACGCCGTCCCAACGGCCATGGCCACTGGCCAGCACCAAAGCCAGGGGCACGCCCGCCAACCCACTGACTCCCACCTTCCAGGGCCGCCGCCCTAGCTTCCTAACTCGCCGCCACGCCGAAACTGCAACAGAGGCACCAAGACACACCACCGCCACGCGGGCCACCCATGACCGGGAGACAGCTCGGAACGGACACATGGGGCCCACCATGGGCACCGCGGCAGGAATAGGGCCTCCACACCACCAGGTGTGAAAACCCTAGATCTGGAGGGCCAAACCCTAGATCTGACGGAGGAAGAGCCCGGGGCACAAGGGTTGGGCCCCTGCCCTACCCTAGCCACAAGGAGCTCCACCCAGCCGCCAGGAGGCCGCCGCCAACGGGGGAGGACCGCCGAAGAAGGAGGGCGCCGGCCCGGGCCCCTGCCCAGGCCCCAGCCCTCGGACGCGGAACCGCGCCACGCAGCCCGGCTGCCTACCCCGGCGAGCACCTCAACACGACGAGCACCAGATCCCCACCGCCAGCCGCCATGGGCCACGCCGTCTCCGCCACCAAGCGCCGCCACCGGCACGCAAAGAAGCTCGCGGGAGAGAGGGGCGTCACGACCTCCGCCTGGACACGCGCGCGGGGAGGGGGCCCCTCACCGCCGCCAACGACCTGCCGGGGCGAGCCCAGCGGCGGCCTGGCGGCGGCGAGGGAAGGGGGCGCACGGGGGTGAGAGGGGGAGGGACGCAAGGGGAAGGGAAGCCATGAAGGGGGGCCCTACAGCAAGCAGTCACGCATGATTACACGCAGCAAGCAAACAACAAGCAACCATGAGGGGAGTGGGGAATGGGATTTAGAAATGTACCAGCGGAGGCAAGTTCAGGTGGCGCAGAGGAAAAATCCAGTCGGCGCCGAGTTGACTCGGCGCGGCGGCAGCAGTGACGTCGTCGCGGACGACCATCTCAGTGGTATGTGCTCACGCCGGAGAGACCCACAGTTGGGCGTAGGAGCAGTCAGCCACCATGACGGCTTCTTCCATGGTTCCACCACCTCGGGGTGAGTAGTCAAGGATCCAGCGTGTGGAGGAGCCGGCCACGAAACGCCCTCACATGGCGAATCTGAGGGCCCTTTTGTTTGGGCTGGCTGTGGCTGGCTGTGAGTGCTGTGCAGAAAAGCTGCTGTCCAGGAGAAGCTGGTTTTCTGAGTAGAG
This sequence comes from Poa pratensis, assembly GCA_947311845.1. Lineage (NCBI taxonomy): Eukaryota > Viridiplantae > Streptophyta > Magnoliopsida > Poales > Poaceae > Poa > Poa pratensis. The sequence continues at coordinate 62,124,631 of CAMZMU010000128.1, read as the reverse complement.
GTCTTTGGCAAACCAGCTGGCTGTCTGACTGTAGATTGTGAAATTGTCTGAAACGTCCTTTATATTAATGAAAAGTCGTACTGTTGCTATTTCACGTGTAATAAATAGCATATGCATCTAAAATTCAGCTCAAACTTCATATCCATACAATTGTCACTACATAAGCATCACGAATATATAGTTTTCCAAAATACATTTCCACTACATTATACTAGCTAACTCAGTTAGTTCCTACGTTGTCTAGAAATGAACAACGTGTTGGCAATGTCGTCACGTGTTCCGTTCATGCCATTTGTTCTTGAATTGCTTCTTTACCATCCTTTTTCCCGTTTTCTCGGCAAATTTGTCCTCAAGATTCTTGTACCCCTTCTTACTCAAACAACCTCCATCCCTATTGTTTGCATTGACTTCCTCCATACAAATGTCGCACAAAATACGAACAGAGTGTGCATCCCAAGTTGCCTTGTCCGTCATTGGAAAGTACTAACAGAAGCTAAAACACACACAAAAACTACAGAATTACTCTATGAAATAGTTATGCAATCTACCTAATCAATGTGGCAAGCAAGCAAGAAATCATCTAACAAGAATCATATAACAGTTACCAAATGCATCTAGCAAGCATCCAGAAAGCATCTACAGATCCATCTAGCAAGCATATAATAGGATGCACTAACACTATAACACAGCACTAACATCCATCTACCAATCCATCTAGCAAGCATCTACAAACCGAGAAACACAGCACTAACATCCATCTACCAATCCATTTAGCAAGCATCTACTCAGCACTAACATCCATCTACCAATCCATCTAGAAAGCATCTACAAACCGAGAAACACAGCACTAACATCCATCTACCAATCCATCTAGCAAGCATCTACTCAGCACTAACATCCATCTACCAATCCATCTAGCAAGCATCTACAAACCAAGAAACACAGCACTAACATCCATCTACCATTCCATCTGGCAAGCATCTACAAACCAAGAAACACATTCGGAGCAGGAAATAACATAGAAAAACAGAAGAATCGGCCGGGATGGTCCTCACCTAGATGGACGGAGGCGGGGCCGGCGAGGTGGTGCCGCGGGGTGGTGAAGGCCGAGCACGGAGAGCTTGGTCGAGGGAGGCACGAACCGGGGGCGTCGGAGCTGTCGGCGACATCCAGGAAGGAGGGGAACGGGGGCGTCGGAGCAGCGGCGGGTCGGGTGGCAGGGAGCGGGTGGGGCGGCAGGGTGGTGTGCCGGTCGGCGGCGGGGAGCGGGGGCGGCGGGGCGGCAGGGCCGTGGTGGCGGCACTGGGTCTGGGTGAGAGGAACCCTATCCTATCCTCTCCTCTCGCTCACGCTCGACTGCCAGGAAAAATGAAACGAAGGGGTACGCTCGAGGGGTGGGTTCGTCGCTCGCTCGGGTGGGTTCCCCGGTGGCAGTTTTTTCGTAATTACGGGCAAGAAAATGACCTAAGCCAAATGCCCCTTCGAGAAGCGAGCAGGGAAGCTCGGGAAGCACCTCTTCAGGTGCTTTTTTGGTCTGAAGGGAAACGGCCTGCTTTTGGAAAAGCCAGACGCAACGCCGACTCTTTTGGCTCCCTAAAGCTGCTTTTTTCGGTGGAAAGCCACAGGAAGCCGAAACAAAAGGGCCCTGAGGCGGCTCACCTCTAGTCGACGTCCTCGCCATCTCGGGCGACGCAGCGGCGGCTCGTGCTCGACGAGGCTTACCTGGACTGGACTGGAGGTTGTGGAGCTAGGGTTACAGCTATTGGGGGTGGAGGAGGCGGAGCTCTACGGTGATGGTGATGACTCGTGCGTGACGCGCGAGAAAGTGCGGGAGAAAGGGAGAGTGGCGGCTGGACGGGGGAGAGCGTCTGCGAGTTAGGTTTTCACCGCGGTGCGGTGCTGTTTTATATCACACGGTGAAAACAATGGATGGCTGGGATTCACTCTTAGGACGCTATCCGACGGACACAAATCCAAACGCCTGAGGAGGCTCCTTGGGATATCCCCATTTACCTATTTAGATACATGATTAGATCACTTCCACACAAGTGATGTCACGTATGCCTAAAAAATACCGATCACCAAATCAAAGTACATAAGTGATTTTCTATGTGAAAAATACTAGACGAACGTGATTCGATAATTTGTCATTGGCAAAAATATATGTGGATTACATGAAATTTCTTGTATAACGATGTAGAGTCTTTATTATCATCCCGCAAAAGAAGTTTTTATTATCTTCACGCATTCTCTTGGTGTTGACGTGTGTAGCTGGATCCTTGTGTTCATTATGATCACAAAAATCTAGAGCTCTCCCCCTTCCCCCACCCTTGCTTGTGAACCCTCCCTTAGAGTCTCCTTCCTCATCCCATGGCCTCTCCCCTTCTCTTCCTAAGTAGCCAGGTTAGTATGTATATTAGGTTGTCTTACGCTTGTATGGAGGTATGGCGCTATGTTGCTTTCACATTGTTCGACTGGGCTGTTTTGGAGTGGTAACATGGGCTCGGTGATGGCCATCAGAGGTTGCCTACCATGCTTCAGGTAGATCTAGTGATGCCCCTGTACATAAGCTCAACGATGTTGTACAGCGTCAAGATCTCAAGATCCATAGTTGTTCTAAGCGCCTTCTTGCTTACGGGTGGAGGTCGAGGGCGAGTTTGTTGATCCTGGTCCTTCGACACTTCTCAAAGGTGGAGTACAAGTGACGAATTATGTCGAACTTCCTTTTCCTTCAGTGGAAGATCTCCGGCGACCTCAGCAAGGGATCCATCCACGGCAGCGCCCAAAGTGGTTCCGTCCTGGGCGGCGGCGCTCACGCTCGCGCCTGGTGGTCCAGCAGTGGCAGCCATGGCCAAAGACTTGATGTTTTTTATATTTTCTTTTTAGGATCATGTTTGTAATTTATGAGGACTTAGTTTTTATTTGCTTATGTCTTGTGGTCTGATGACGTGGATCGCACGTTCGTTGGGAGACCCCAAGAGGAAGGTATGAAGCAGTGTAGCAGCAGTTTCCGTCAGTATGAAACCAAGGTTTAATCGAACCAGTAGGAGCAAGAAATCACTTCTGAAGGTTGTTGGTGGCGCCGTTTACTCGATCACCAACGTGGAATCTGCACACAACACAATCAAACTACTTTGCCCCAACGAAACAGTGAGGTTGTCAATCTCACCGGCTTGCTGAAAACAAAGGATTAAACGTATGGTGTGGAAAACAGTAGTAAATTGCAGAGAATTAGAAGGAACAATGTTTGCAGTTGGTTGTATTATCAGTGTAAAAGAATGGACCGAGGTCCACGGTTTACTAGTGGTGTCTCTCCATAAAAGATAACTAACATGCTGGGTGAACAAATTACAGCTAGGAAATTGACAAAATATTGAGCGCATGGCAATGCATATATATGACATGATGATTACTATGATATTCATGTGGCCATTACGACAAAATACATAGACCGTTTTCCAACAGCGTCTATGACTAATAATCCACCTCCAGGTTGTCATCCGAGTTCCCCGTTGGTATTAAGTTGCAAGCAACGGATAATTGCATTAAGTAATATGCGTAAAGTAAACAAATGCATTAGACCTAACGGCGTACCATTAAGCTAAGCATCGGTTATTTTATCCCTAGTGGCAACAGCACATCCACAATCTTAGAAGTTGTTGTCACTCTCCCAGATTACCGGAGGCATGAACCCACTATCAAGCATAAATACTCACTCTTGGAGTTACAAGCATCTACTTGGCCAAAGCATCTACTAGTAACGGAAAGCATGCAAGATCATAAATAGTATATAAGATAGATTGATAATCAACTTGACATAGTATTCAATATTCATCGGATCCCAGTGTCGTGGTGGGAACACGCAGATGCCTAGGGGTAGGCTTAATTTGGGGCCGAACGGATGCTTGTGGTTTCGGGAGGGATTGCGCGATGGAGTCGCACGCGAAGAACACACGAAGAACACGAAGAACAAGCAAGAACAAGAACAAGAACCGCAAGAACACAAAGCACACACGATGTACCCTGCTTCGGGGCCCTCGTGAGGAGGTAAAACCCCTACTGCAGCACTAGCCTACTCTCTTTATATCTCAATGGTGACAAGTACAAAGTGCTCCTTGAGCTGTATCAAGTAACAATGGTGAGAGCTCTCGGATGAAGATGAAGGCACAGGGGGGAAATGAGCTCTCCGCCAGTCTCTCCTCCAGAGAAAGTGGTGGTGCTGTATATAAAGCCTGGCCGGATTACTTCTTTGCCCCTGGCTCAATGAGGTAATGGCATTGCCCTGTCAGTCCAACGGCAGGGCTAGTACTCCACTTCGGGTAATGTCAGGCGTAGCTCACCGGGGTCTAAGCCGTAGCCCCTTCCCGAATTGGCTGGGTCAGCGCCTAGGTCCTCGTGATCCAGGAAACCCGTGGCTTTACCTTGCTGTCTCCTGCCAGGCTTCGGGCCTTGAGCTCTGGAGAACGTCTTGTCCATCCTTTCTTTTGTCTTCTAGCCCTTGTCTTCAGGATCTCCACGTCCTCTTCTTATCCTCTCCCGAAGATATTTATGATGATTCGGATAAGGGTGCCCGGCACCGGCGGAGATGATCCGGTCGAAGTATTGTCGGTGGAGATGTCCGTTCTGCGATCATCCGGCCAGAAGGGCTTCGCTAGATACGATCCAACAGAGCTCTGAACACAGCCCAAACCGAGAGAGAAGACTCGGCCCGTCCGAATTCCGTCAACCGAATCACAGAGATGTTCCTCTGCTTTAACCGAAGCAACGATGTCGAAGGTCGCTCCCCAGCGATCCGGCCTTGGCCCGATCCAAGATGCGTAGGCCTCGGTCCAGCTTAGCTTGCAGGAGAAGTTCGGTCCATCCCGCTGGAGAATTTGGCTAGCCAAGTGGGCCGGCCCAGCCGAGTCAAAGGTGAGCTTGATCCAGGAATAGAAGTGCCGGCCTGTTTGCAGCTTCGGCCCTGCTAAGACTCGGAAAGGAGGATCCGGCCTGCAGGGACCTCGGCCTTATCCGGGATAACAGACGACCCGGTCTAGCTGCGGCCCATCAGATGTATCTCGGTCTGCTAGAGTTAATGAGCTTCGGCCTGCATGAGTTAACCGGGTCTGGCTGTAATTCGGCCTGGCATGACCCAAGACTCGGTCCAGTTGCGAGACTTGAGGATGTGGCTCGGTCCACCAGAATCCAACTGGGCCATTTGGCCTGCCCGAGGCAGCGATGCCCAGCCGAGGCAAACTGACTCGGTTCTCACCGAGATAACTTGATTCGGGTAAAACAAGATTCGGCCACGGAGGATTTTGGCCCAGACGTGATTTCTTCTTACCCTGCTATTCCTTGCTTTTATTTCTTTTATCATACCACAAAAATCATCAACTCTGGGGTACCCGGGATTACATCCCCGACAGTAGTCCCCGAGACTGTGGGGGACTCGCAGAGTCGCGCACAGACTTATAAAAACCAAGTATCACAGAGTTGATGCCAACAACAGCCATCACCAACAGCTAATTTCAAGCTGCCCGCATAGGCATGTGTACGCCGGTCGTCTAGCCATGCCCTCCAGGCCGAGTGTGACATCCGGTTGAACGAGCTCACCCGAATCAACAACGAGATGGACAGTTTGCACTGGAAACGTGTTGACTGCATGGGCATGGCCATACATATATGTTTCTGCCGACATTGCGCAATTCTGCACACCGCCTGCATGGTCACCATTGCCTGTCGGTTGTTAGCCTTCCTGGCCTTTACCGAATTGAGATGCCGCCAACGTCGGTTAGCCTTCCTGGCATTTACCGAACTGAGATGCCGCCAGCGTCGGTTAGCCCTCCTGGCTTTTACCGAATTGAGATTCCGCCAGCGTCGGTTAGCCCTCCTGGCTTTTACCGAATTGGGATGCCGCCAGCGTCGGTTAGCCCTCCTGGCTTTTACCGAACTTGGATGCCGCCAGCGTCGGTTAGCCCTCCTGGCTTTTACCGAACTCGGATGCCGCCAGCGTCGGTTAGCCCTCCTGGCTTTTACCGAATTGAGATTCCGCCAGCGTCGGTTAGCCCTCCTGGCTTTTACCGAATTGGGATGCCGCCAGCGTTGGTTAGCCCTCCTGGCTTTTACCGAACTTGGATGCCGCCAGCGTCGGTTAGCCCTCCTGGCTTTTACCGAACTCGGATGCCGCCAGCGTCGGTTAGCCCTCCTGGCTTTTACCGAACTCGGATGCCGCCAGCATAAACTGGATCGACTTAAACCTGCAAGTATATATCTCATATGTCTCGGTATCTCGGCCCCTCTGGGCATATCACATATGTCTCGGTACCTCGGCCCCTCTGGGCATATCACACATGTCTCGGTACCTCGGCCCCTTTGGGCATATCACATATTTCGGTATGTCGGCCTCTTTGGGCATATCACACATGTCTCGGTACCTCGGCCCCTCTGGGCATATCACATATTTCGGTATGCCGGCCTCTTTGGGCATATCACACATGTCTCAGTACCTCGGCCTCTTTGGGCATAACTCATATGTCGGTATGTCGGCCTCTTTGGGCATAACTCATATGTCGGTATGTCGGCCTCTTTGGGCATAACTCATATGTCGGTATGTCGGCCTCTTTGGGCATAACTCATATGTCGGTATGTCGGCCTCTTTGGGCATAACTCATATGTCGGTTCTTAGCCACTTCGGGCGTATACCGACATAGATGTCTCCAGCCACTGCTGGACTTCACATAAGCATATCTCGAATGCCGATTTTAGCCATCTTGGGCGTATACCGACATAAATGTCTCCAGCCACTGCTGGTTTGACGTAACCATGTCTCAAATGCCGGTTTTAGCCACTCCGGGCGTATACCGACATAGATGCCTCCAGCCACTGCTGGACTGACATACAACCTGCAAAAACATATCTCAAAGGTTGCCTCTGGCTAACAAACATAAACAAAGATCTGGTATGCAAATGATGCCATGATACGCTGGCAAAAAGAATAAACAGCGATGATTTGGGATATGGAATGATGCTAGGATATTGTGACAAACCGAAATAAACAACGATCCGGTGATGGGGAATGATACCGTGATACTGTGGTAAACCGAAATACACGGCGATCTAGAGAATATCGATGGTGCTAGGGTACCTTGGATAATTTGAGATAACCAATATAACCATGATACCTCGGATTTCCATCATGACCCGGATTTCCAACATGATCCGGACTTTCAATATAACCCAGATTTCCAATGTGATTCGGATTACCAATGTGACCCAGTTTTCCAATGTGATTCGGATTACCAATGTGATTCGGATAACAAATGTGACCCGGATTTCCAATGTGATTCGGATTACCAATATGACCCAGTTTTCCAATGTGATTCGGATTACCAATGTGATTCGGATAACAAATGTGACCCGGATTTCAATATGATCCGGATAGCGAATGTGACCCGGATAGCCAATATAACACCAGATTTCAAAGATACCTCAGTAACGAACATTCTCAACAAAACCGATGTCAACTTTCAACGTTAGTCCAACATACATATCATGAAAAATATTTGACGGGAACAACAATTATACTAACCGAGGCAAACTAGCTATAGCACTTGATAGAAAACGAATCTAACAGCAGATACTATGCACAAAAAACTAGACTCGGTCTCAACCGAGTCCCCGAGCCACTTTTCTTATCTAGGAGGTGGTGTAAAACAGACTGGCTACCCAGTCCCCGGGTCAAGACATCTTGTCCGGGGTAAAACATTTAGACAAAAAGCGAGGGGGCAGTCCCCGAGTACTGTTTGAGACTATGCAAGAAAGTGACACAGACATATAAATGATACTCACAAGGCAATGTTGTTGGAGAAGTTGAGGAAGATAATTATACCGGCCAGAACATCAATATCCCAGTTTGAATCACATGTATGTCAGATCTGACCAATATGCCGTATCTCCAAACTTAACTCGGATTTCCAAGATGACCCGGATTTCAGGATGATCCGGATTTCAGTATAACCCGGATAACAGCTTAACTCGGATAACAGCATAACCCGGATAACAGCATAACTCGGATAACAGCATGATCCGGACAACAGCATAACTCGGATAACAGCGTGATCCGGATACAGCATGATCCAAATTTCACCCTTCAATGTTAGTCCAGCACATACATATACAAAGAATACTCAACGGGGACAACAATTCTACCTAGCAGGTACAAGCTAGTTCCAGCACACATATCATGAACATTCAAAGAGGACAGCAAGTCTATCGGAGGCAATGAACTGTAGCATATGACGGAAAGTAAATCTAGCAGCAGATACTATGCACAAAGATCCAAACTAGACTCAACCGAGTGCCCGAGTTATTTTTCTTAAGTAAAAGACACTGTAAAACATTGGCTAGGCAGTCCCCGAGTAACTTTGGGAATAACTAAACAACAAGCATCTTAATATATTATAAATACTCACGTAGCTATTTCGGTGCCGGGTAGATGTCAACGTTTATGTCCCTGCAGCGCCCGACCCTTGACGCACCAATCAGAGGCTGGAGGAATTGACTTGTTGACGCCGACCCGCCTGCAGAAGTCGATCTGGCCGAGGCAGTGGACTCGGCTTAACCGAAGCAAGGAGCTCGGTCCATCCGTCATTGTCCCAACCGAGGCAAGGAGCTCGGTCGAAGCAGCGATCTGAGGTTCCAGTCCAACCAAGATGAAGCTGCCGCTAGCCTATCCGAGGCTAGCGCATCTCGGTCCAACCGTGTTTAGCGGAGAGGCCGGCCGGAGTGCACCAGCCCACCTGATTCCGGCCCATCGAGCTAACCGAAGTGTGGTTCGACCCGGAGTACCCAGACTCGGTCTGCATGCACCAGGTACGCACGAACCATCCACATGCATACACAAAGCACTAATTCGGATCTCTGTGTCAGACACAAACCGGATCTCTGTGTCAGGCAGCCAGACTCGGTCATGCATGCACTAAGCACGCACCAACCATCCACGTGCGCACGCACCAACCATCCAGCAACCTGCTTAGACTGTTTGCTCCAGCTACCTGCGTGCCTGCTTGGAAGCTGGACATGCAAGCAGATTCGGTCAAGCATGCACGCAGCACGGCCGTTGGCCATACATGCACGCTCCAACGATTCAGCCGCCTGCCTAGTTGCTTGCTTGCTTTGCTCTAGCTGCCTGGGTGCTTGCTTAGCAAACAGATTCGGTTAAGCAAATTCGGTCAAGCATGCACGCAGCACGGCCACTAGCCACACAGGCACGCTCCAACGATCCACCTGCCTGCGTGCTTGCTTTAGCTTTTGCACATGCCGAATTACAAAGAGGCGGCCACAGTAGCTTGACGAAGCAGCGGTGAAGACGACCCGCGAGAGCACGAACAACGCGGAGGAGATGCTGGGCACGGACGCAGATGCGCGGGGAAGGCCGATCCACGGCCGGCCGGCGCAGACCTGGACAGCGGAGACGCGGCCGGAAAGCGGCCAGCGAGCCGGCGAGGCGCGGCGTTGCCGGCGTGCAACCGATGCAGGGGCAGATCTGGGATCTGCCAATGACGTCGTTGACGAAGGCCGCGCCCACCTCTGCTTGCTGCTGCAAGCTATATCGCGGAGGACCATGGCGATGTCGAGTCCCCGCGTTGATGATGAAGATCCCATCCGAAATTAACCCAACAAGCGCCACTATCGGCCCCACGGTGGGCGCCAACTGTCGTGGTGGGAACACGCAGATGCCTAGGGGTAGGCTTAATCTGGGGCCGAACGGATGCTTGTGGTTTCGGGGAGGGATTGCGCGATGGAGTCGCACGCGAAGAACACACGAAGAACACGAAGAACAAGCAAGAACAAGAACAAGAACCGCAAGAACACAAAGCACACACGATGTACCCTGCTTCGGGGCCCTCGTGAGGAGGTAAACCCCTACTGCAGCACTAGCCTACTCTCTTTATATCTCAATGGTGACAAGTACAAAGTGCTCCTTGAGCTGTATCAAGTAACAATGGTGAGAGCTCTCGGATGAAGATGAAGGCACAGGGGGGAAATGAGCTCTCCGCCAGTCTCTCCTCCAGAGAAAGTGGTGGTGCTGTATATAAAGCCTGGCCGGATTACTTCTTTGCCCTGGCTCAATGAGGTAATGGCATTGCCCTGTCAGTCCAACGGCAGGGCTAGTACTCCACTTCGGGTAATGTCAGGCGTAGCTCACCGGGGTCTAAGCCGTAGCCCCTTCCCGAATTGGCTGGGTCAGCGCCTAGGTCCTCGTGATCCAGGAAACCCGTGGCCCTACCTTGCTGTCTCCTGCCAGGCTTCGGGCCTTGAGCTCTGGAGAACGTCTTGTCCATCCTTTCCTTTGTCTTCTAGCCCTTGTCTTCAGGATCTCCACGTCCTCTTCTTATCCTCTCCCGAAGATATTTATGATGATTCGGATAAGGGTGCCCGGCACCGGCGGAGATGATCCGGTCGAAGTATTGTCGGTGGAGATGTCCGTTCTGCGATCATCCGGCCAGAAGGGCTTCGCTAGATACGATCCAGCAGAGCTCTGAACACAGCCCAAACCGAGAGAGAAGACTCGGCCCGTCCGAATTCCGTCAACCGAATCACAGAGATGTTCCTCTGCTTTAACCGAAGCAACGATGTCGAAGGTCGCTCCCCAGCGATCCGGCCTTGGCCCGATCCAAGATGCGTAGGCCTCGGTCCAGCTTAGCTTGCAGGAGAAGTTCGGTCCATCCCGCTGGAGAATTTGGCTAGCCAAGTGGGCCGGCCCAGCCGAGTCAAAGGTGAGCTTGATCCAGGAATAGAAGTGCCGGCCTGTTTGCAGCTTCGGCCCTGCTAAGACTCGGAAAGGAGGATCCGGCCTGCAGGGACCTCGGCCTTATCCGGGATAACAGACGACCCGGTCTAGCTGCGGCCATCAGATGTATCTCGGTCTGCTAGAGTTAATGAGCTTCGGCCTGCATGAGTTAACCGGGTCTGGCTGTAATTCGGCCTGGCATGACCCAAGACTCGGTCCAGTTGCGAGACTTGAGGATGTGGCTCGGTCCACCAGAATCCAACTGGGCCATTTGGCCTGCCCGAGGCAGCGATGCCCAGCCGAGGCAAACTGACTCGGTTCTCACCGAGATAACTTGATTCGGGTAAAACAAGATTCGGCCACGGTGGATTTTGGCCCAGACGTGATTTCTTCTTACCCTGCTATTCCTTGCTTTTATTTCTTTTATCATACCACAAAAATCATCAACTCTGGGGTACCCGGGATTACATCCCCGACGCCCAGCAAACACAACATGTAGCATTACAATAAGATGATCTTGATCATGATAGGCAGCTCACAAGATCTAAACATGATAGCATAAAGTGGAGAGACAACCATCTAGCTACTGCCATGGACCCGTAGTCCAAGGATGAACTACTCACGCATCACTCCGGAGGCAGGCATGGTGATGTAGAGCCCTCCGGTGATGTTTCCCCTCTCCGGCAGGGTGCCGGGAAGAGCTTCTGAACCCTCCCGAGCTAGGGTTGACGGCGGCGGCGTCTCTGGAACTTTTCGTGGATAATGGCTCGGGTTAGGGTTTTCCGTGAAGATGAATAAATAGGCGAAAGGGCGGCGGCTGGAGACGCCCGTGGGGCCCACACCACCCCACGGCGCGGCAGGGGGGCCCGCGCCACCCCATGGTGTGGCTGGCTCGTGGCTCCCCTCCGTCTCTCCTTTGGACTCCGTGTACGTGTTGGAAAAATAGGAGGTTCTGTCCAAGTTTCGTCCAATTCCGAGAATATTTCCAGACTAGCTTTTCTGGAATACAAAAACAGCAGAAAACAGGAACTGGCACTGTGGCATCTTGTTAATAGGTTAGTCCCAGAAAATGCATAAAAATGCTATGAAGTGTATATAAAACATGTAACAATTGGTATAATATCAACATGGAACATCAGAAATTATAGATACGTTTGAGACGTATCAAGCATCCCCAAGCTTAGTTCTACTCGTCCTCGAGTAGGTAAAACGATAAAAACAAAATAATTTCTGAGGTGACATGCTACAATCATAATCTTGATCAAATAGTATTGTAAAGCACATGTTATGAATGAAGTGATCCAGGTCAATGGTCTATAGTTTGCTAGCAAGTAGATAATGAGCAAACAACTGAATCATATAAGCAAAAACTTTTCATGAATAGTACTTTCGAGACAAGCATCAAAGAGTTTTGCATAAGAGTTAACTCATAAAGCAATAGATTCTAAGTAAAAGGTATTTAACCAACACAAAGGAAGATTTAAGCTTCAGCAATTGCTTTCAACTTTCAACATATATATCTCATGGATATTTGTCAACACAAAGCAATATAATAAGTGCAATATACAAGCATATAAAAATTGTTGCACCAAAGTTGACACTAGTGTTTGCTTCTAGATAGAAAGAAGTAGGAAAACTGACTCAACATAAAAGTAAAAGAAAGGCCCTTCGCAGAGGGAAGCAGGGATTAAATCATGTGCTAGAGCTTTTTAAGTTTTTGAAATCATATAGAGTAAAAATAAGTTTTGAGAGGTGTTTGTTAATTGTCAACGAATCAGAAAATGGAAAGTACAATATGACCCCTGCCAACCAGACTTTTAAGAGCGGCTCCCATGAAGGACGTTATTTCTACCAGCAAGGCAGATCATCCCTCTTCTCTTTTGTTTACACATGCAGATATTTCACTGTTTGTCATTGCTTGACTGATAAATCAGGGCAAAAATGTGAAGAGAATTAAGCGGTTAAAGTTGTAATTAATTGGGACTGGGCACCCCATTTGCCAGCTCTTTTTGCAAAATTAATGGATAAGCGGATGTATATGCCGCTAGTCCGGTGGTAAAGTCTGTTTGACAGTTGACATAAAGACATCCACCCCGTCCTCATGAGCTTGGTAAACATTGACACAAAATAGGAGTAATAATTTTGAATAGTTTAAAGGTAGCACATGAAAAATTTACTTGGAATGGCAAGAAATACCACATATAGGTAGTTATGGTGGACACAGATGGCATGGATTTTGGCTCAAGGTTTTGGATGCACGAGAAGCATTCCCTCTCAGTACAGAGTTTAGGCTAGCAAGGTTATTTGAAGCAAACACAGGATATCAACCGACACAGCAAGACTTATATGAAAACATATTGCAAGCATTATAAGACTCTACACTGTCTTCCTTGTTAACCAAACCCTTTTACTAGAAAATATCTAGACCTTAGAGATACCAATCATGCAAACCAAATTTCAACGAGCTTTACGGTAGTTCTTCATTAATAGGTTTTAACTACATGATACAAAAGCTTAAACATGAACTACTTGATAACTCAAAACAATTGACAAGTATCAAATTATCCAATACAGTGATCTACAAGAATATGTATTTTTCCAATACCATCTACCACATGCAACATTTTCTGTTCCAACCAAACACCAATCAATTTATTTCAACATAAACTCTCCAAACAATTATAAGTGAAGCAAGAGAGTACTTTCTTTAAAAGAACTAACAGCTCTGAATAAGAGATGCATGCAAAACAGGAGCTAAAAGCATAGCAATAGCTAGATAAGAATACTCAACAAGTATAAGTGAAGAATAGGAGTATTCATATGAAAAAGCGGAGCGTGTCTCTCTCCCAATCAAGAATGCTAGGGTCCAATCAAGTTGACCATAAGAAAAATAAAATACTGAAAATAAAAGCACACAGACGCTCCAAGTAAAGCACATATGATGTGAAAGAATTAAAATATAGTTTCACTAGAGATGACCTGATAAGTTGCTGATGAAGAAGGGGATGCCTTGGGCATCCCCAAGCTTAGACGCTTGAGTCTTCTTGAAATATGCTGGGGTGATCCATGGGAGCATCCCCAAGCTTAACTCTTCACTCTTCTTGATCACATTATATCATCCTTCTCTCTTGACCCTTGAAAACTTCCGCCACACCAAACTCAGAGTAATTCTCATTAGAGGGTTAGTGCACAATCAAAAACTCACATGTTCTATAAGGACACAAACACGACCGTTACTTTTAACATTAACTACTGCCACTGATGTTATGTGAAGCTCTTCACCCTAAAAAAGAATTCCACTCAACACTAGTAAAAGAGAGAATGCGAAAAATAAAAGACAGAATCTGTCTAAACAGAACAGTCTGTAAAGACGAATTTTTTCGAGGCACTTACGTTGCTCAGATCGAAAAACTTTAAACTAACGAAAGATGCGTACATATCTGAGGATCATGCACAAAAATTTGCAGATTTAAATAATTTTTCTGTGATTTTACAGAAGTAAAACGGTGAACAGCAGAAATCTGTTCCTGCGCAGAAATCCAAATCTAGCATCATCTTCCTATTAGAGGCAATACTTGGCACAACAATGCGATAAAATAAAGATACAAAGGAATTGTTACAGAAGTAAACAACTCCTTGACTCAAAAAGAAAAGAAAAATTACAGAAATAAAACAATGGGTTGTCTCCCATAAGCGCTTTTCTTTAACGCCTTTCAGCTAGGCTTGAAGATTTTAATGATGCTCTCATAAGAATAAGAGTTGAAAAACATAGGAGAGCATCAAGAGGCAAATATCAAACAAATTTAAGTCTACCCAACTTCTATGCAAAGGAATCTTGTAACAAAATAAATTATTGAAGCATAAAGCAACTAGCATAGAAAGATAAAACAAGAACAATTTCAGGACTTTAAACTTACAGAGAGGTGTTTAGTAACATGAAAAGTTCTACAATCATATTTTCCTCTCTCATAATAATTTTCAGTAGCATCATGAACAAACTCAACAACATAACTATCACATAAAGCATGCTTTTCATGATCTACAACACATGATTTTTATCAAGCTCAAAATAGTGGAATCAAAATTTTCAAACCCAGTTTTAACAATTTTATAACAAGATGATTGATCACTCTCAAAAGGTATGGGACTCCATTTAGCTAAAGTCAATACCTCTCCAATCGCATTTTCAATAGTAGTACAATTAATATTATCAAGCAAATTGGACCATCATCTAGAGCTTTATCATAAACATTTTCTAAGCAAACTTTCTCATTACCATGCATTTCGAAATTAGGAATAAATAAAGGATTATCATAAGACTTATCAAAATAGCATGGATTATCATAAATAACAGTAGCATAATAATTTGCACAAATCTCAATCATAGGTGATATTTCAAGAGAATCCACAGGAACATAACATTCATCCTCCTTTGTTATGCATGGAGGGCAATCAAAAAGTGTAAGAGTTAAAGAGTTACTATCATTAGAAGGTAGACATGGGTTGCTAATCCATTCTTCCTCCTTTTGTTCATCACTCTCCTCCTCTTTTTCATCCAATGAGATTTCAGCTTCAGCAGTTTCTTCTTCCACAGGTTCCTGAAAGGTAACAAGTTGTTCTCGAGAATAATTTTGCTCAAGAAATTCAGTGATATAAGGATTATCATTGTAATATTCAAGGCAATAACCAAGTATAGCAAAATTTCCAGATTTATAAGGAAAATCATCATCATGAATATAACCAGCAATTTCATAGGCACCTTTAAAAACAAAAAATTCTTCAGTTTGTTCAAGATTATCAAAGTCATAGTTTCCTTTAGCATAAGCAGCCAAGGTTTCATTATCATTATAATCACATTGGAAAGGGAGGTGTTTATGCCTTCTACAACATAATGATTCATCAAAGCAGTAGGATTCATCATAATTAGAGCACAAGTTCTTAGCAAAATAATTTGTAACATCCCAATATTTTGGAATGTTTAAAAATCACTAAAAATTTAAACTTTTATTTTTATTAAAAGAAAACACTCAATTTATAATAGAAACAAATAATAGAAGATTTTTGGCATCTTCAAAAAGTTTAATAGTTTAATATCCAAGTAATCTTTAAATTCAAATTTTGAATTTAGTTTAACCCAAAGTATTTCATAAACCCCAATATATTTGGCAAGGTGATTTAAAATTTTCAAAGACAACTTCAATTCATAAAATGGCTTATTCTTTTTTATATTTCGCTTTTGGTTATTTATTAACCCAAAAACCATATTTGCAAAGTGCTAATATTATTTAAAATAGGTCTATTTCTAACATGTTTTGGTAAACTATATGATTTAAAATTAGGAGTTTACTAAACTCTAAAAACAATATTTATAAAGTGTTTTAAGTTATTTAAAACATGATATATTTTAATTTTTGGTGTTGATTCAATTAAAGAAAATAAGCTTAAAATAGCTTTCTCCCAATATTTACTTTTGAGGTATTTTTAAGGCCATGATATAACTGGGTTTTTGTATTTAAATGAATTATCAAAACTCTATTTAAATAAAATGTTTTTATACCAAATGATTTTATTGGGTCTATCATATTGACTGATGTTACTCGTATTTTTTTCTGGATTTGATTGAGAATTATAGAACCATCTTTTATAAAATGACATAAAGGTGTCAAATAAGCCTTTATGTATTATTTGAATTTTTTCAAGATTTGAATTAATGTGTAAAAGGTCCCAAAGTATTTAAATTAACTAATTTGATTTTTATAAATATTTTCAAATTAGTTGGAATCCATTTGGTGGTTTATTTCAAAGGTTGGAAAAGTGTTCAGAAAATAGAAAAGAAAATGAACAAAAAAAGAAGGAAGAGACCAACTGGGCCGCAGCCCAGCACCAGCCCAGCCCGTGCGCCCCTCTCCTCCAGCCACTGACGTGTGGACCCCACATGTCAGTGCCACGACGTCATCTCCAACCTCTCCCCCAAATCACGCGCACAACCATGGCAGGAGACAACGGCGAACTCCCCCATCAATTCGTGCCATTAAGGCCGAGATCGACGCGGCCGTTGCCCCTATAAAACCACCTGCTCCTTCCCTTCCTTTTGCCCCAAACACGAGAGCTCGGGAGCCATCAGGCCGTCCCCACGCAACCCCAGCGCTCCGCCACTGCCGCCGGCGAGGAGCTCGATTTCCGGCGAACTCCGTGAACCCCAAGCCCTCCTACCTCTCCCTTCCTTTCTATTTCGTCCTTGCCCTTCGTTTTGACACGATTTTGTAATTTATTTCGCCCCCGTTCGTGCAGTCCTTCATCGACTGCCGTCGACCGCCGCAAGAGTCAACTCTAGGCGAGGAATTGGAGGAGCCCCGGAGCAACTCGACGTCGCCTACTTCGCCAACGAGCTCGCCGAGATACACCGCATCTCGTCGTCCACTCGTTTGTCTCCGGGGACCACCGGAGCACCTTCGACATCGACGACCTAGCACGCTAGGTATGGTCAAAGCCCCAGACCCGTTCGATCCGATTTCGATGATCTAGATTAGATCTAAGGCGAAGAGGTATCAGTGCATCTGGTGCGTCCAATCCACATAAAATCCAACGGCACATATCCAATCAACAGCCACGTCAACACCTAGTCAATGCCCAGTCAGCTCCACTTCACACCCAGTCAGCATCCACGCGGCTCAGGAATTTCTGCGATTTTTCTATTTAGATTTATTTGGCAGTTTTGCAGAAAAGTCCCTGCATCTTAGAATCATCATTACTTTTTATTGGTTTAGCCAAATTTAACAAACTTTATATTTTTGAAAAGCCCTAAACTTGTAGAATATTTTAGCACTGTTAGTTTTCAGTTGTGCCATAGTTTAAAATATTCAAATTTCAAATGTGTGATTTGAGTAATTTTAGCATATCTTTAATTCTATAAATCCAATTTTTGCAAATAAAATATTGTTGCAAACCTTTGGATCTGTAGAGTTGCTAGCCACTGTTAGAAATAATTTTTGGATACTTTTAAACTGTATAAAAAATAAGAGGCTCAATTTTGAGTAATTCACATTTATTTAAAATTGCAAATAGATATTTTGAGTAAATTTGACAATAGATATAAATTGGTATGTCCAAAATTTGTAAATAAAATATCCTTGGAAAGCCCTGACCTGTAGATTACTTTGGTTCTGTTATTTATTATTTTTGAGTAATTTAAATTGATTCAAATTGCAAATGGACAATTTGAGTAAATTTGGCATATCTTTAAATTTATAAGTCCAAAATTTTCATATAAAATAGTTTTAGAAACCTTAGAATATGTGTGAATTTATCCTCTGTTATAAAATAATTTTGAGCATTATTTTTATGATTCAAAATCAGAATCTCAATTTGAATTATTGGCATAGTTTAATATTTGGCACAATTTAATTTCTAGTAATTTATTTAAATATGTTTCTTTTTGAGAAAATCCTAAATAAATGGCCTTTAACTAGAGAGACTAAATGCCATAATTATTAATGTAATTTAAACTTAAATAATTAAGTTTGTGCTACTAGCCTTTTAAAATGTTTTGATTTGCAAACCTTGTTTTTAAAATGTGTTAAGCCCTTTTTAACCAAACCAATTGTTATGTTGTTGTCCATGTTTGATGTTGTGGTTTGTGTTGATTGTTGTATTGTTGTTTGTTTATATTGTTTAGATTGAACGGAGAGCTCCGAGTTACGTTGAAAAGAGTTGTGAGCACCGACAACTTCCAAAGGCAAGTGGCACATTCATAAAATTCCTAAGTATTTTGTCTATGCATGAGTAGAGTATTTTCCTTAAGCATGTGTAAGGTTATTAGTATTACTATGCTAAAACTGTTTAGATTAGCACCCCTCTACTAGTTGGTCTAGAATCCTATTATAACTTGGTAGAATTATTGAGATGCTATGCTAAATGGTTTTATAAAAAGTTAATTTCTACTAAGTCAATGAACTACCTGGGTGTGTGGATGGATTTAAGCACTTCCCAGTTTTGGGAGTATAAGTTGCTAGAAGAGGGTGATTCCCCCGCAGGAGTATAGATCATACGTGATTTTCCGGGTTCGGGAGGATGGATCACACTACAGTGGCCACCCAGGAATAAAGAGATTTGAAGATACTCCAAGTGAAGATTTTCCAGTGCAGCCGAACAAGGAAGACGAAGGATCTCATCATGCCAACTTCAAAATAAAACTTGTTAGTAAACAACATTAGGGACTCACCGGAGTTTACCGGAGGTAGTCACCTGACTCACCGGAGTTTACCGGAGGTAGTCACCTGACACACTGGAGTTTACCATGTGTTGTCACGGTTCACTGGAGTTTACCAGTGTTACCAATTTAATAGATGCAAAATGTTTTCAAAGTGATAGGATAAAACTTGCTTTATGCAAAATAGCCTTTGAACTCCACCAGCCTAAATATGCATATAGGTTATTAGAGTTATTCCATTAAGTGTCCACAGAGTGTCGCTTGCCAGTTCCATTTTATATGGTTCTGATCCACCTTGTTGTAACATTTTTCCTGTTGCAGGTTGTTCAGACGATAAGTGAGGTTTCGTATACGGTTTTCGAGTCTACAACCAACATGTTTTCGCCTATGGCACATGAAAATGATGGAGACTCACTGCTACTTTTTCCGCTGTGCTGAACTTTGTAAAATGCTAGCCTTGAGCTATGCAATTTGTAATGAAAATTGTAAGTCTGGATCATGCGATGTAATAAAATTTGACGCATTTGCATGATATTCATCTTAGACTGTGTGTGCAAATGAATCGATCCAGGGGTTTGCACTATACACAGGGATCTTGCCAGTTTTTAAGTGCAGGTCCGCTACATAATTCAGTGTACTTATTTGTTTCCATAAATGTACCCTTTTTTTTAGAAAAGCGGTATTCCTTATAATAATTTTGTTGATCATCAGTGAACCCACTTAGCCAACACGATTTTGTTTCAAAGAGAGAAACTATTGATATCAAGTAAACAACTTGACATAATAACAAACCGAAATAAACTAGATGCAGAAAACTAATATTTTTTTGTGTTTTTGATAATTAAAGCAAACAAGACAAAATAAAAAGTAAACTAAGCAAGACAAAAACAAAGTAAAGAGATTGGAAGCGAGAGACTCCCCTTGCAGAAATCTTCTTACTCCCCGGCAACGGCGCTAGAAAAAGTGCTTGATGACGTGGATCGCACGTTCGTTGGGAGACCCCAAGAGGAAGGTATGAAGCAGTGTAGCAGCAGTTTCCCTCAGTATGAAACCAAGTTTTAATCGAACCAGTAGGACCAAGAAATCACTTCTGAAGGTTGTTGGTGGCGCCGTTTACTCGATCACCAACGTGGAATCTACACACAATACAATCAAACTACTTTGTCCCAACGAAACAGTGAGGTTGTCAATCTCACCGGCTTGCTGAAAACAAAGGATTAAACGTATGGTGTGGAAAACGGTAGTAAATTGCAGAGAATGAAAAGGAACAATGTTTGCAGTTGGTTGTATTATCAGTGTAAAAGAATGGACCGGGGTCCACAGTTCACTAGTGGTGTCTTTCCATAAAAGATAACAAACATGTTGGGTGAACAAATTACAGCTGGGCAATTGACAAAATATTGAGCACATGACAATGCATATAGATGACATGATGATTACTATGATATTCATGTGGGCATGACGACAAAACACATAGACCGTTATCCAACAACGTCTATGACTAATAATCCACCTCCAGGTTGTCATCTGAGTTCCCCGTTGGTATTAAGTTGCAAGCAACGGATAATCGCATTAAGTAATGTGCATAATGTAAACAAATGCATTAGACCTAACGGCGCACCCTTAAGCTAAGTATCGGTTATTTTATCCCTAGTGGCAACAACACATCCACAATCTTAGAAGTTGTTGTCACTCTCCCAGATTACCGGAGGCATGAACCCACTATCTAGCATAAATACTCACTCTTGGAGTTGCAAGCATCTACTTGGCCAAAGCATCTACTAGTAATGGAAAGCATGCAAGATCATAAATAACATATAAGATAGATTGATAATCAACTTGACATAGTATTCAATATTCATCGGATCCCAGCAAACACAACATATAGCATTACAATAAGATGATCTTGATCATGATAGGCAGCTCACAAGATCTAAACATGAAAGCATAAAGTGGAGAGACAACCATCTAGCTACTACTATGGACCCGTAGTCCAAGGATGAACTACTCACGCATCACTCCGGAGGCAGGCATGGTGATGTAGAGCCCTCCGGTGATGATTCCCCTCTCCGGCAGGGTGCCGGGAAGAGCTTCTGAACCCTCCCGAGCTAGGGTTGATGGCGGCGGCGTCTCTGGAACTTTTCGTGGATAATGGCTCGGGTGTCTAGGGTTTTCCCGTGAAGATGAATAAATAGACGAAAGGGCGGTGGCTGGAGACGCCCGTGGGGCCCACACCACCCCACGGCGCGGCAGGGGGCCCGCGCCGCCCCATGGTGTGGCTGGCTCGTGGCTCCCCCTCCGTCTCTCCTTTGGACTCCGTGTACGTGTTGAAAAAATAGGAGGTTCCGTCCAAGTTTCGTCCAATTCCAAGAATATTTCCAGACTAGCTCTTCTGGAATACAAAAACAGCAGAAAACAGGAACTGACACTGTGGCATCTTCTTAATAGGTTAGTCCCAGAAAATGCATAAAAATGCTATGAAGTGTATATAAAACATGTAACAATTGGTATAATTCAACATGGAACATCAGAAATTATAGATATATTGAGACGTATCATAGTCCTCTTTGTAGCTTTGTACGAGCCGCCTTGTTAATGCAGTTTCCAGGCCCTTTGGCGCCATTCCCATTTAAAAAATCACAAATAAATTGATCACCCCTTAGAAGTTGCGACTGATCTTTCTATTGATTTTCAATGTTTTTCAGATCACTGATCTTTAATCGTGACTTAGGAAAAGAAAATAAGTATAATAAAATCTGGTGCAACAAGAGATTCAACCAGAGATAAAACAAGAAGTCGGAAGAGATAGCGCCTACCGTCTCGAGGATTAAAATCACATGCAAAGCTAGTGTGTGTGACGAGGATGACTTCTTCCCCGATGTTGGATTTATCCACGATATGATCATATGAAGAAATCCAACATGCCATTGCAGCCGAAGTGAGGTAGGCCGACGAGTATATGATATTATTGAAACACATGTTACATAAGGCATGTGTAATGGACATCACGAACGGTGGCCCTCGACATGACGTACATGTTCACCGATGGAACAAAATAGGTAAGATGAGAAATTGGAAAAGTAAAAAGGTGCATGACGACACAAGGAGACAAACCTCTAGGTATCTGCAAAGACGAAAAGGAAGCATGACCCATGTCGTCAGGTGAGCATGCCTAATGTCTCCATTTTGCTATGATATATCCAGCGGTGTTATGAACATGACTTCTTTCCCAGTCTTGGATTTTATCGACGATATGATCATATAATGAAGTAATACAATATGTCATTGCAGCTGGAGTGACGACTATATAGATATCATTGAACGCACGTTGCAAAAGGCAAGGTTGTTGTCGACTTCATGAATGGTGGCTCATCGCACGAGTAGTTGACATGATGTACATTTTCACTAATGGCGCACAGAGGGTAAGATTCTCAAGAAGGGAGAATCAAAAATAAAGGTATGACATAGGAAAAAAAACTATAATGATACAAGAGGAAAAACAAAGAAAGCACATCGCATGTTGCAGGTAAGCATGCCAAAAGGCTTATTTTTGCCATGATAGGAGTCATTTGAAGCACTAGACACACACGGTCAGTTTCAAGTCTATCGTATTAGATTCATGTTGTGAAAGCTGTTGGAGTAAACTAGGTGTGTAATACATGGTCCACTCTGAGATTTCAGAGGCCCCAGTGTGAACTCAATCAATGGGCCCCAAGTTACACTGGTCTCTTTTTTCCACTCTGCCTTATATGTGCAGTTTTACCAGTTATGGGCTCCAAATTTCTCCGGGCCTCAGACCGTCGCACCTCTCGCCCTGAGCCTAAGACGGCCATGGGTGTGTTGGAGATATGCCCTAGAGACAATAATATTTAGTATTATTTTATCTCCAAGTTTATTATTAATAGTTTATATCTTTATGCTACAACTGCATTGGGCACTTGAATAGCGATTACAAAGTATTCAAGAGGAAAACCTCCAATGCACGTGTAGAGATATGAACAAAGAAAAAGAGTTCCTGGTCTTGTCTCTAAGACTAGCCTATCTTGTTATTCGATGATCATGTTTTCCTGATCATGAACTTTGTATAAGTCACAAAACTATAGGAGTTTATTATCAGAATGATAATAGTACTAAACCAACCCATTCTATGATCTTGCTATGAGACAAATCATCAAGATGAAGAATAGCAATTGATCATACAGAGTTTTTCATTATTTATATTCCTATACCTTGAGAACATCTAGTGACATAACTATAGGAGTTTATTATCAGAATGATAATAGTACTGAACCGACCCATCCTATGATCTTGCTATGAGACAAATCATCAAGATGAAGAATAGCAATTGATCATACAGAGTTTTTCATTATTTATATTCCTATATCATGTTTTCCTGAACATTTAGTTTGACACTCACGCTTTGATAATCATCAAACGTCCAAGCGTAACTAGGGATTATAACGGTGACTATTGGGTTTGAACTAGAACAAGTATTGGAACAGAGATTGTTCAAGAAGGGTACTTACTCCTCCGGACGATGGAGAGATACATCCTCTAGACCATCTAAGTATTATCATGTCACCCCAATCGTCTGGCCAGACACAGTATGATTTATCACAGGACATTGATAATGCGGAATGAGAAAAGAGAATGATATCGGTAAACGAGTTTTATATGTGTTATGATCAAAAGGTCTTGATCACACTAGAGCACATTGTCTCAACCTCGTGATATCATTGGTATCGTGTACGTAAGGGGATTAGCGTAATGACAAACATAAAGAGGTTATGCCGTTCAGTCGTGGATACATAGGAGCCAGTACATACTTCTAGGTCCCAATGTGTTAACAAACCTTTTGGGTTACACACTTAAGCTGTGAGTTAATCTTTTATTGAGAGAATAAAGATGTAGTATTAGTGGTTATGAGAAGTGGTCGGAGTAGCTCCGACGTCACAGGAACAACTCCGGAGTGATTCAGAGGTGTTCCGGTGAAGTTATCATGAGAGGGAAATAATGCCGGTTTTAGGGCAGAAATTCCCGACCAAGAAATATGGCGAACATGAGATGTTCCGGGATGCCGGGAAGTGTTTCCGACATCAGTAGATAGAGTCGATGATTTTATCTATAGAGTATATAAGGTTCCAGAAGAGTTCCGGAGGTTTGCCAATAAGGGGGTAGGAGTGCCGGAGGAGGAAGGGGGGAGCCCTGGGGCGAACCGAACCTGGTGCGGGTCAGCTGGCTGGGCCCCACCTTCATGGCCGGAGCACTACCACCTTCCCCTCTCTTTCCTTGTTCAAATTGGAGATTTAAAAGAGTCCTAATTGAACTAGGAAAGGAATAAAGGAAATTGGCAAAAAAAGAAAAAGGGAAAAAGGAAAGGAAGGGAGGAGTGTGAGTTGGACTCCTGCCCAACCCGAACTGACTTGGGGCAGGGGCCGGCCGGCCCTAGGGCCGGCGCACCACCCCCCCCCCCCCCCATCCCAAGTCCCCTTATATACTCCCCCCTCTCCCCCAAGGAGAACACACCAATTGCTTTTGCGCAAGTTCCTCTCTCTTGAGATATTGTGCAATTAGAGGGCGCTCTAATTAGACGTTGCCTTGATTTCTCTCTAATTAGATCTCATGTGTTGAGAATTAGATCTCTCTAATCTTATATTGCTCTAATCAAGTTTGATTAGATCAACCACCAAAACTACGTCGCAAGGCAGTCTCTCTTCGTTAGTGCAAGTAGTTATGGACGGCGAAACGCTGACGGATTGGCGCGGTGTACGTGTGGATACTGTTAGAGCGGGTTGCGCAAGCAATTCCTCGATGACAAGAATCGGCAACAATCTCAGCTCCCGGCGTGGACGTGAGATTCTTCATCAGGCTTCACCAACATCTACTTCGACAAACACAAGATCTTCCGCAAATGTGTTTGTAAGTATTCCGGATCTAGCATTATGGTGTGCAGCATATCTTCATAGTATAGATCTTGGGTTGTTGCGTAACTTGGTAGTCGAAATTTTAAATTACCGTATACACAACCCAGCAGGGTGCATAGACCAGGTTTACGTTTAGAATAACATTATTGATCATAAATTATGTACTAATTGGTAGCCGTAACTAATTACCGTATAGACAACCCAGCAGGATGCAAGAGAGAAAACTGAGAATTAGTTACGATGTGGAGTTCCTACCCGATTAAGGAAGTATGTTTAAAAACAAAGAACGACAAATCCGCAGGAGCCTTTGGGGGCGCAATGCACAACATGGCCTGTGCTTTCAAGTTTGAGCCTTTGTCGAGGCTAGACAGGTCGTGCCATTCACTTGCCAACTCTTCTAAGCGCTAAGGGTGAAATGTACATCGGCTAGGGCAGTCTAGAGAAGGTGCGGCCTTGGGTCTCTTGCTAGGCAAGGTGAAACCTTCTTGTTGTAGGTGTATCAAGGGTGGTGTGGTGTTCGTTTGTGTCGTATTCATTGTTGTATCGGCCGTCGGCCTCTTCTTCTATGTGTTAGACATGTCTCTCAGGATATATCCTTGAAAGAACAAATCAGCACCCAGTAATGCTTACGCAATTGCGAGTTCTTGGTCGTTCCCATCTCAACAAAATACATACTATTATCACTCATACATACCCGAGTTGGTGGGCGGTTGTTCAACCTTATAATTTTTTTTCATGGATTGCCACGGATACTAATAACTACAATTCATATACATTTTATGTAGTTAACTGTTGACTAATCATCAATAAATTAATGGATGTTTAGATATTTATTTTACATAAAATTAACGACTATGTTCACAGAAGGGTTTAAAGAACTCAATGTAAAAAAACATCAGTAACTTGTGAATGAGCATTTGTTTAGTCCAAATAAATTGGGAGAGGCGTTTTGGCTCCCGGGTGCATATGCACCTGTTATATGTTTCAAAATTTTAAAAAATATGAAAACTCTTCGAAAAATTCTGGAAACAATTGGACACAAACATATATGAGCTTTCAACATTTGTGCAAAATTTCGGAAGGAAATAACATTTTATGTGGTCTGTGAAAAAAAAATCTCTGCTTTGGAAAATGTATTTTTCAATCTCACTTCGGTCGCAGATTTTGACTTTTTTGCACAAACCACATAATGTGTCATTTTCTTCCGAAATTTTGCAAGGATGTTGAAAACATGTATATGTTTGTGCCCAATTAGTTTCAGATTTTTTCAAAGTGTTTTTTTTCCAAAAAATTAACAGGAGCATATGCAGCCGGAAGCCAAAGTGAATTTCTGAAATAAATTCCTCTTCTTTCATGTGAAACCCCGAGGGTTCCTTTAATTCATAATATAGGAAAATGTAGAAATAGATATCTTAAAGGATTGTGTGCCTGTCTTGTCTAGTTGAAATAGATATCTTAGAGGTATATTTGTATTTTTTATTGTAGTGAAATAATTTTCCACAAGGTCTGATCTAATACTATTTTTCTTTAAAAAACATACGCTACAAGATTCTTTTGAGATTACTGTCAATAAAAAATGATCCTAAAAATCAAACAAATTCTGCATATTTTTTCATAGAACCTCAATCGTACACAAATCCTCTAAAAATCTCTTGAGCCCCTATTAACATGCCTCTCGACGCTTCTGAATTTTGAGACCTCCAACTTCTTTTCCCGCATTTCGTCGAAGACCAGCTTTGCTAACACCTCCGGCAGCCGTCGTCCTACTCGAATCAGCAATTCCCGCCATGCCACCTCCTTCACCTAGACCACAGCCCCACTGTGGAACGCTATCATCCGGATTTGCCTCGACTCCGGCCTACACGCGGCAGCCCTTTCAGCCTTGGCCGCCCGGACGCCTTTAGGCTCCTGATGCTCAACCACGCGGCGGCCTCCCTCGCCGGCCACTGATACGTCTCAAACATATCTATAATTTCTGATGTTCCATGTTGATATTATACCAATTGTTACATGTTTTATATACACTTCATAGCATTTTTATGCATTTTCTGGGACTAACCTATTAACAAGATGCCACAGTGCCAGTTCCTGTTTTCTGCTGTTTTTGTATTCCAGAAAAGCTAGTCTGGAAATATTCTCGGAATTGGACGAAACTTGGACAGAACCTCCTATTTTTCCAACACGAAGACGGAGTCCAGAGGAGACACGGAGGGGAGCCACGTGGCACCCACACCATGGGGCCGCGCGGCCCCCCTGCCGTGCCGTGGGGTGGTGTGGGGCCCTCGTGGCTCCGCAGCCGCCGCCCTTTCGCCTATTTATTCCTCCCGACGCGAAAACCCTAAATACCCGAGCCATTATCCACGAAAAGTTCCAGAGACGCCGCCGCCGTCAACCCTAGCTCGGGAGGGTTCAGAAGCTCTTCCCGGCACCCTGCCGGAGAGGGGAATCATCACCGGAGGGCTCTACATCACCATGCCTGCCTCCGGAGTGATGCGTGAGTAGTTCATCCTTGGACTACGGGTCCATGGCAGTAGCTAGATGGTTGTCTCTCCACTTTATGCTATCATGTTTAGATCTTGTGAGCTGCCTATCATGATCAAGATCATCTTATTGTAATGCTACATGTTGTGTTTGCTGGGATCCGATGAATATTGAATACTATGTCAAGTTGATTATCAATCTATCTTATATGTTATTTATGATCTTGCATGCTTTCCGTTACTAGTAGATGCTTTGGCCAAGTAGATGCTTGTAACTCCAAGAGTGAGTATTTATGCTAGATAGTGGGTTCATGCCTCCGGTAATCTGGGAGAGTGACAATAACTTCTAAGATTGTGGATGTGCTGTTGCCACTAGGGATAAAATAACCGATGCTTAGCTTAAGGGTACGCCGTTAGGTCTAATGCATTTGTTTACTTTACGCACATTACTTAATGCAATTATCCGTTGCTTGCAACTTAATACCAACGGGGAACTCGGTATGACAACCTGGTGGATTATTAGTCATAGACGCTGTTGGATAACGGTCTATGTATTTTGTCGTAATGCCCACATGAATATCATAGTAATCATCATGTCATATATATGCATTGTTATGCGCTCAATATTTTGTCAATTGCCCAGCTGTAATTTGTTCACCCAGCATGTTAGTTATCTTTATGGAGAGACACCACTAGTGAACTGTGGACCCCGGTCCATTCTTTTACACTGATAATACAACCAACTGCAAACACTGTTCCTTTTCATTCTCTGCAATTTACTACTGTTTTCCACACCATACGTTTAATCCTTTGTTTTCAGCAAGCCGGTGAGATTGACAACCTCACTGTTTCGTTGGGGCAAAGTAGTTTGATTGTGTTGTGTGCAGATTCCACGTCAGCGCGCCACTGACAACCTTCCGAAGTGATTTCTTGCTCCTACTGGTTCGATTAAACCTTGGTTTCATACTGAGGGAAAACTGCTGCTACACTGCATCATACCTTCCTCTTGGGGTCTCCCAGCGAACGTGTGATCCACGCAATCAAGCATATTTTTGGCGCCGTTGCCGGGGAGCAGAAGCACTTCGGTTCAGAATCTCCTTGCCTTCCTTCCACACGCCATATTTTCTGACGCCATATTGGGAAGCAAGAGGATTTCTGCAAGGGGAGTTTCACGCTTCCAATCTCTTTACTTTGTTATTGTCTTGCTTAGTTTATTTTTATTTAGTCTTGTTTGCTTTATTTATCAAAAACACAAAAAAATTAGTTACTTTTATTTTCAAGTTGTTATCTTTCTGTTTTGTTTTAATTTTGCTAAAATGAGTACCCCTGAAATTGAAGTTCGGTCCTTTAAGCAACAAGGTGGAGAAAGTTTAAAAGATGCTTGGTATAGGATCAGTGATGCTCACCGTAGATGTGCTAAAAAAT
Source organism: Poa pratensis (assembly GCA_947311845.1). Taxonomy (NCBI): domain Eukaryota; kingdom Viridiplantae; phylum Streptophyta; class Magnoliopsida; order Poales; family Poaceae; genus Poa; species Poa pratensis. The sequence continues at coordinate 62,095,822 of CAMZMU010000128.1, read as the reverse complement.
ATTCTACCATGATCCTTCTTAGAAATTTTTATGTTGGTATCACTAGTTGGTATCGGTATGTTCTAGATACTCTGACAGGAGGCAACTTTCTGGGGACTCCTGCTTTGGAAGCACGCAATATAATTGAAAGTTTGGTAGGAACACCACTTATTAATGATCTTAAAATTGAGACTACTTTGGAAGATGTTATAAAAAAATTGGAGTCCATGGAGAAAAACTTGCCGGATTTGCTTGGTAGTTCTAGCAAAGTTAATGAATCACTGGAGATATTAATAAAAGAATTGCTATTTTAGAAGCTAGCACTGGCCATGATAATCAAAACTTCAGGATAGGTGAATTAGAGGATACTCTAAGTTCAACTTTCTCCTCTATCAAGTTTAAAAAGCAGAAAGCTTTTGTGGGGAAAGAGCAAAAATTCATGTATGTTCGAAAAGTGCCTCAACCAAAACCCCCTAATGTGCTTAAAACTGATAAAATTGAGGGTGAATCACATAATGAATTATTTAAATTTGCTTCCCAAGAATTACCTGAACCAAAAATGCCTATTGTTACAAGCTGTGTTTTTGAGGAAGTTTTTGATGATGTTGATGCTTCATCACTTGGAAACACTTGATTCTTACTTTCTGCGCCTAGCTGAAAGGCGTTAAAGAAAAGCGCTTATGGGAGACAACCCATTATTTTATTTCTGCAATTTTTCTTTTTTGAGTCAAGGAGTTGTTTACTTCTGTAACAATTCCTTTGTATCTTTATTTTATCGCATTGTTGTGCCAAGTATTGCCTCTAATAGGAAGATGATGCTAGATTTGGATTTCTGCGCAGGAACAGATTTCTGCTGTTCACCGTTTTAATTCTGTAAAATCACAGAAAAATTATTTAAATCTGAAATTTTTTTGCGTGATCCTCAGATATGTACGCATCTTTCGTTAGTTTAAAGTTTTTCGATCTGAGCAACGTAAGTGCCTCGAAAAAATTCGTCTTTGCGGACTGTTCTGTTTAGACAGATTCTGTCTTTTATTTTTCGCATTCTCTCTTTTACTAGTGTTGAGTGGAATTCTTTTTTAGGGTGAAGAGCTTCACATAACATCAGTGGCAGTAGCTAATGTTAAAAGTAACGGTCATGTTTGTGTCCTTATAGAACATGTGAGTTTTTGATTGTGCACTAACCCTCTAATGAGAATTACTTTGAGTTTGGTGTGGCGGAAGTTTTCAAGGGTCAAGAGAGAAGGATGATATAATGTGATCAAGAAGAGTGAAGAGCTTAAGCTTGGGGATGCTCCCATGGATCACCCCAGCATATTTCAAGAAGACTCAAGCGTCTAAGCTTGGGGATGCCCAAGGCATCCCCTTCTTCATCAGCAACTTATCAGGTCATCTCTAGTGAAACTATATTTTAATTCTTTCACATCATATGTGCTTTACTTGGAGCGTCTGTGTGCTTTTATTTTCAGTATTTTATTTTTCTTATGGTCAACTTGATTGGACCCCAGCATTCTTGATTGGGAGAGAGACACGCTCCGCTTTTTCATATGAATACTCCTATTCTTCACTTATACTTGTTGAGTATTCTTATCTAGCTATTGCTATGCTTTTAGCTCCTGTTTTTCATGCATCTCTTATTCAGAGCTGTTAGTTCTTTTAAAGAAAGTACTCTCTTGCTTCACTTATAATTGTTTGGAGAGTTTATGTTGAAATAAATTGATTGGTGTTTGGTTGGAACAGAAAATGTTGCATGTGGTAGATGGTATAATGGAAAAAGCTTACATATTCTTGTAGATCATTGTATTGGATAATTTGATACTTGTCAATTGTTTTGAGTTATCAAGTAGTTCATGTTTAAGCTTTTGTATCATGTAGTTAAAACCTATTAATGAAGAACTACCGTAAAGCTCGTTGAAATTTGGTTTGCATGATTGGTATCTCTAAGGTCTAGATATTTTCTAGTAAAAGGGTTTGGTTAACAAGGAAGACAGTGTAGAGTCTTATAATGCTTGCAATATGTTTTCATATAAGCCTTGCTGTGTCGGTTGATATCCTGTGTTTGCTTCAAATAACCTTGCTAGCCTAAACTCTGTACTGAGAGGGAATGCTTCTCGTGCATCCAAAACCTTGAGCCAAATCCATGCCATCTGTGTCCACCATAACTACCTATATGTGGTATTTCTTGCCATTCCAAGTAAATTTTTCATGTGCTACCTTTAAACTATTCAAACTTTATTACTCCTATTTTGTGTCAATGTTTACCAAGCTCATGAGGACGGGGTGGATGTCTTTATGTCAACTGTCAAACAGACTTTACCACCGGACTAGCGGCATATACATCCGCTTATCCATTAATTTTGCAAAAAGAGCTGGCAAATGGGGTGCCCAGTCCCAATTAATTACAACTTTAACCGCTTAATTCTCTTCACATTTTTGCCCTGATTTATCAGTCAAGCAATGACAAACAGTGAAATATCTGCATGTGTAAACAAAAGAGAAAGAGGGATGATCTGCCTTGCTGGTAGAAATAACGTCCTTCATGGGAGCCGCTCTTAAAAGTCTGGTTGGCAGGGGTCATATTGTACTTTCCATTTTCTGATTCGTTGACAATTAACAAACACCTCTCAAAACTTATTTTTACTCTCTATATGATTTCAAAAACTTAAAAAGCTCTAGCACATGATTTAATCCCTGCTTCCCTCTGCGAAGGGCCTTTCTTTTACTTTTATGTTGAGTCAGTTTACCTACTTCTTTCTATCTTAGAAGCAAACACTAGTGTCAACTTTGGTGCAACAATTTTTATATGCTCGTATATTGCACTTATTATATGCTTTGTGTTGACAAATATCCATGAGATATATATGTTGAAAGTTGAAAGCAATTGCTGAAACTTAAATCTTCCTTTGTGTTGGTTAAATACCTTTTACTTAGAATCTATTGCTTTATGAGTTAACTCTTATGCAAAACTCCTTGATGCTTGTCTCGAAAGTACTATTCATGAAAAGTTTTTGCTTATATGATTCAGTTGTTTGCTCATTATCTACTTGCTAGCAAACTATAGACCATTGACCTGGATCACTTCATTCATAACATGTGCTTTACAGTATTATTTGATCAAGATTATGATTGTAGCATGTCACCTCAGAAATTATTTTGTTTTTATCGTTTTACCTACTCGAGGACGAGTAGAACTAAGCTTGGGGATGCTTGATACGTCTCAAACGTATCTATAATTTCTGATGTTCCATGTTGATATTATACCAATTGTTACATGTTTTATATACACTTCATAGCATTTTTATGCATTTTCTGGGACTAACCTATTAACAAGATGCCACAGTGCCAGTTCCTGTTTTCTGCTGTTTTTGTATTCCAGAAAAGCTAGTCTGGAAATATTCTCGGAATTGGACGAAACTTGGACAGAACCTCCTATTTTTCCAACACGAAGACGGAGTCCAGAGGAGACACGGAGGGGAGCCACGTGGCACCCACACCATGGGGCCGCGCGGCCCCCCTGCCGCGCCGTGGGGTGGTGTGGGGCCCTCGTGGCTCCGCAGCCGCCGCCCTTTCGCCTATTTATTCTCCCGACGCGAAAACCCTAAATACCCGAGCCATTATCCACGAAAAGTTCCAGAGACGCCGCCGCCGTCAACCCTAGCTCGGGAGGGTTCAGAAGCTCTTCCCGGCACCCTGCCGGAGAGGGGAATCATCACCGGAGGGCTCTACATCACCATGCCTGCCTCCGGAGTGATGCGTGAGTAGTTCATCCTTGGACTACGGGTCCATGGCAGTAGCTAGATGGTTGTCTCTCCACTTTATGCTATCATGTTTAGATCTTGTGAGCTGCCTATCATGATCAAGATCATCTTATTGTAATGCTACATGTTGTGTTTGCTGGGATCCGATGAATATTGAATACTATGTCAAGTTGATTATCAATCTATCTTATATGTTATTTATGATCTTGCATGCTTTCCGTTACTAGTAGATGCTTTGGCCAAGTAGATGCTTGTAACTCCAAGAGTGAGTATTTATGCTAGATAGTGGGTTCATGCCTCCGGTAATCTGGGAGAGTGACAATAACTTCTAAGATTGTGGATGTGCTGTTGCCACTAGGGATAAAATAACCGATGCTTAGCTTAAGGGTACGCCGTTAGGTCTAATGCATTTGTTTACTTTACGCACATTACTTAATGCAATTATCCGTTGCTTGCAACTTAATACCAACGGGGAACTCGGTATGACAACCTGGCGGTGGATTATTAGTCATAGACGCTGTTGGATAACGGTCTATGTATTTTGTCGTAATGCCCACATGAATATCATAGTAATCATCATGTCATATATATGCATTGTCATGCGCTCAATATTTTGTCAATTGCCCAGCTGTAATTTGTTCACCCAGCATGTTAGTTATCTTTATGGAGAGACACCACTAGTGAACTGTGGACCCCGGTCCATTCTTTTACACTGATAATACAACCAACTGCAAAACTGTTCCTTTTCATTCTCTGCAATTTACTACTGTTTTCCACACCATACGTTTAATCCTTTGTTTTCAGCAAGCCGGTGAGATTGACAACCTCACTGTTTCGTTGGGGCAAAGTAGTTTGATTGTGTTGTGTGCAGATTCCACGTCAGCGCGCCACTGACAACCTTCCGAAGTGATTTCTTGCTCCTACTGGTTCGATTAAACCTTGGTTTCATACTGAGGGAAAACTGCTGATACACTGCATCATACCTTCCTCTTGGGGTCTCCCAGCGAACATGTGATCCACGCAATCAGCCACACAGGGGACGCAACTCCCTCGCTATCCGGATCGGATTCACCGCCAACGTGTACTTCTGCAACACTCGTCGAGGCTACCGGAGGCATGGTGTGGTCTCGCCAACGCTGCATCTGTTCGAGGAAATGCCTGTAACGGATGATGTTTCTTGGACATCCCTAATGTCTGCCTATGTCGTTACAGGTGATAGACAGGAGGTGTCCGGGTTGGCGACGAGCATGCGGATGGACGGGTGTGAGCCGAGCACAGTGACACTTGCAGTGCTGCTTCAGGCATTTACTGTCTATAGAGACATTCTCGGTGGGAGGCAGCTGCAGTGTCAGGCAGTGAAGAGCGGTTTAAGCGAAGATTCGCTAGTTATCAACTCAATACTGACGCACTTCAGCAGGACGACTGGCTTAGACAATGCGGTGAGGTTGTTTGAGCTTTCCCCGATAAGAGATGCAGTTTCTTCGAAGTTCTAACATTATAATCTAGGAGTATTCTGCAGAGGTGAACGTCTTTGTGGTAATTCATATGTTTGAAAGGATGAGAAGACGTCAAGAACTGTGTCGAAGTTGGAAGACCTTAACAGCCGTGGTTGCTGCATTCGCCAAGAACATGTGTCTTCAGCAAGGCAAGAAGCTCCATTGTTTCTTACTAGTAATTAAGATTGGGCTAAGTGGTTTTTAGAAGTTTTGACCGGCTGAGTTTTACTCCGGCCGGTCTTATATCTTCCTTTCTTTTATTTTGATCTATGCCTCCGATGTTAGCTCCTTCTATATCAATATAAAAGACAAAAAAATTGCCTTCATTTCTAAAAAGATTGGGCTAAGTGATGCAATCTTGGTGGCATCCTTTTTGAATTTTTATACTAAATGTTGTGAAATAGAATCTTCTGTCTAGTTGTTTGAGGAATTCAGGGAAGCAGGCAGCTGCATTTGGTCAGCCATGATGTGGGGTCTCATCCACCATGGGCAATTCTTGTGAGCATCTGTTTGGGTGGATGTTGAACTCTTATCTAGCCAGCAACGCCGACGTGCTCCAAGGATTAATCATCAGTTACATGGAATTAGGTGCTTCACGATTAGGTAAATTAACTCATGGATACATCGTACGAAATAGCTCCGCTGCACAATATCCGAATTGTTACTTGGAGACATCCATTGTTAAACTGCATGCTAGCTGTGGGAACATCCATTTGGCACAACAGTGCTTCAACAGCATCCAACATAGAGATATTGTCAAAGGAGTTCAATGATTGAAGAGTACGCGATTCATGGCAATGTAGGGAAGCTCTGGCATTGTTTGATCAGATGCTTGAGGAAGGAGTAAGGCCAAAAGGAGTGACCTTCCTGGGCTTGCTGTCAGCATGTAGTCACTGAGGGCTTGTTACTGAAGCGCAAATGTGTCGAGAAAGAGCCTCGACATTTGGTTTTGGCATTGCATGTTGGAGAAGGGTTAAGAATGGTTAAAATAAACCTTTCCATATACGGCGTGCACCCAACCGAGCTTGCTTATAGAACAAGGCCAGCCAGTTGACATAACAGATTTTGCAATGCATCCACTTAGCATGACACGTTATACACCTCAAGTTTCAGTCAATGAGTCCTTGCCAAGAGTGACATTTGGGGAACTTCTTGCAGATCATAGTGTTAGACTTAAAGAAAGACTTCAGTCTAGTTTCATGGGAATCAAAGATACCCCTCACAATTCATTTGCCAATTTTAAGTCATGCTCAGGGTGTACACGAAGGTAGTACGTTGCGAGGGAGGAAGCAACGAGCAGTGCCGATCTAATTCTGTTTCAAAACACTAATGTAACTCATTGTTGGGCGGCTTGGTGAGAGTTCCGGATTTAGGTTTTGGGGCTTCGGAGTGAGGTCAGGGTAATGGCCCCGATCATGGTCACCCCATCATCAAACTTGTAGGTGTAGCAGCAAATATCGCCAGGATGGTTGCTTCGGATTGATGGATGTATTTTATCTCTAAGCCTCTATTGAATAAATTAATGAAAAAGGATGTGTGCATAATTTTGATGCAGAGGCCGGGGGTTAACCTCCCTTTCGAAAACAAAAAATAGAAACATTGGCTTCCTCAAAACCCAGAGTTCGAGGAGCGACATTTAATCACAAAATGTACTATTTGACTAAGTAGCACAGTTGTTTTCAAATTATTACCTAATCCCTGTAATATGACACGCCAAGCAAATGGCCTGCCTTATAGCCTGATCCCTCGGGGTGTTTGATATCATCGGTACAAGCATAGCAGTGATATATATCCCGAGCTTGACTTGTGTGAGATCCCAGGTAAGATCACAACGTCCAGCTGTAAAATAATTGATGGGATATCTAAGAAATATTCAACTTAGCAAACTAGATTATCTCAATAGACTTACCAGTTTGTTTCTTCCCATCAAGAAAATGGAAAGACCTGAGGGCCATTGCATTGAGTCGCCGTCCAACATGTTGCAACTCAGCAAAAACAAGCAATTTCGGACCATTTTTCTTTGGACCATTGCGAGCATTGGCATAAAAGTTCACATGGGCATAAAAGTAAGCTCCTTCATAAAATATAGCTCCATCAATTACCTCAACAAGCGAGTACTTAACCTGACCAGTATAACAAATGAAAACAAGCTCAAAAACAATACTAACAATTTTCAGCAACTAAAATTGAGAAAAAAGAAAGAATTTTAGAGAACGTTGGCTAATGCATCAATCTTATCGTTAACAATCACTCCCTCTCTGAAATGAAACAAAGTTGAGAGGAGAGGATATTCCTTGTTACAATTTCTTGTTAAGTCATTTCTAACCCTTACAGACAAGTCCAGTTTAACTCTATTCTAGTTATACTATTTTTTTCTTGACTGATATGGGTTAAGTTTCCCATTCTTTGCCTAAGAAGAATGTAAGCATAAAGGTTCAAAAACCTACAAACAAACATGTAGAACTATCTTTATAAGTGCCAAAGAAGGGTACCAAAACAATAAGAAATTTGAGTTTCACATTTTTTTTCTTTGATTTAAACCAAAGGGACCATCCCATGTTTATTTGACGCAAAAGGCGAGACAGAGCAAGATAAATGCATGTAATTTTTAGTCAATATGAGTACTAGAGATGATCCAAGGAAACAAATTTGCAAAAGAAACTTATTGATATAGGATCGAGCCTAGACTCTCTTTGGTGATCTGAAATACCCATTCTGGCAAGGTATTCAGTTCAACCTTGATGATATCGGTTGCATACTTTTCGAAAAAAAAGATATCGGTTGCATTATCACAAAATAGATCATGAATGGTTTCCTTCTAACTAAAACAATACTTATGATATATCTGAAAGACTAAAACCTTGACCAAACAACTTAAAGTTTAAAATCATGTTAATAGAATTGGTTCTCCCATTGCTCTTCAGGGGAATACTGACTCCACCAAGGTACGATTGGCATGTTAGTCAGCCCACGTGCTAAGTTATCTTTGGTTTTTTGTTCGGTCAGCTTATGTGACATTACTTGTTAGCATGAGTATCATTTGACCTTGGGATTGGGATGATGGTTTCTCTGAAAACTAATTTTATTTGCATCATTATATAATGTTGCTCTAGCAATACAATTTTCATGTCGTATTTCATTGTGATATCCTAAAATAAATTTTCATCTTCACATGGCCTCTGGCCCTCTGCAAGACATGGCAACATGATTCTGGGGAAGTCAGTTGAGTGGCAGAAAAGATTTTATCGTAGTTATCCATTAACAAGTATTCTGACAGCGGTAACTGAAGAACTCACATTCTTGTAGGAAAGAACATTAAAAGATTAACCTTATTGTTTTTGTTTTTGTTGTAACGTTTTAGAGCTAACTCAGCAAATCGCTTCGTCTGCTTTTGGTAAAGCTCTTCGTTCGCTGCTTGATCGAAGTTACCTGGCTCACGCCAGTTCTCTGCCACAACATCCATAAAGTCATCTACCAGTGCATTATATGAATGATCTTCATATTTGTCGCCGGGTTCCCTATTTGGATAAATGGTTCAGTACAAAAATACTATGATGGAAAAGAAACAACGGCAGACTACCTACTAAAAAACAGCAAGTAAAACTAACTCCAGTGTGTATGGCACAAGAAGAAATCAAGTTCTTTTGGTAGCAGTAGAGAAGGTAAATCTGCAACGGACATCGCACTATTTATCATCAAATACGTCATATACATCTGAAGAACAGACAGTTCGTTTCCTAATATCAAACAAAAGTGATTGCCATGGCCCAAGGGTGGAACTTAATTGGGAGCAGATGGACAGCTGGGATTGATATTGTTGTGCTTTATGTATCATATAGTGTGTGTGTAGAAGATCCGTATCTTTAAATGAGAATTTTTGACACATGAGATGAGATCACTTGGGCAAACGAAATGTCAAAAAGGACCACTTATGAGTCAAATTGCTAGAAGTACCGTGGCGGCACGTTGACCAAGCGACACGTATTCAAGGCCACCACGAACGGCGGCGGCTACCAAGGCCGCCACAGCCAGCGGCGGCACGTTGCCATGCCGACTTTGCCGTTAGCGTCAAGGTGACGGAGAATGACGGTGGGTCTGGCCGCCATGGCGCATGTGGACGGACGCCGCCGTGGTCCATGGCGGCCTTGGACGACATAGAATCAGAGCCTTGGCACGCATGCATCGCTTTTGTCCTTCCCAGGATCAGCTACCCGAGACGCTCTGTGTTAAACAGCTAGCTAACTAGCTATGTTTGATCGATCAATGGTGTACACGGTGATTTTTTATCTTAACTAGGTAACCTGGCGTGGCAACATGCCGCGGCCGTAGAGTTATTTTTGTTGTTTTTAAATAGCATGTAATTATATATGCAAGTAATAAATATAAAGAGGAATTTCTAAGAATACCGCGTACTTTGAAATTGAAGTCACGCAAAAAGAATAGAAAGAATTAATGTTTGCCTCTATCCAACCCTAGTATGGTCTTACGCCGTGCTCGTGTCAATTTAAATTAGTGGTTAGGTTGTTTTGGAAGTTCGTGTACTTGTAGATTTAATTTGCTTATGCTAGCATGTAGGATTTTTTTATCGGGTGCATAGATGGTCGACGCTCGTTGAGTGATAATTGGTTGTTGTGATATGTGTGCAATAATATTAGAATTAGAAGCAACAGTAATAATTCGCTTAGTTAGTTTTAGAGGATCGCTATTTTTGGGGAATAGTAACGAAATTGGGAGACGATGTTCGCAAAAGGAAATGTAAGCCTAATTTAGAAGGTTTGCGAACTCGAAAGACGGTTGTCATCGGAAAAATATAAGCGAGTTTGAAATAGAAGGAATTTTTTTTTATATTCTGTTACCGGTACAATTTTCAAGGGTTAGAAGAATTTTTATTTAGGGGAAAAAATGTTTGATTGTTAGTTTCCTACCTTGAAGAATTTTTCGTAAAAGAAATGTTCGAACATTTATTTTGGTGCCTTGATCGTAAATGAAATTCATATAGGAAATAAATTGGGAAAATAATATTTCAGCGCAATATGAAATATATATGCTGCTAAAAATAATGTTACTAAAATTAGTTTGTAAAAAGTTATTTTGTGGTGATGTTTCTAAAATTAGTTTGTAATATATGGAGAACGCGAGGACCTTTGCGCAAATGAACCGCGCGGACTGTTGGATCAGGCATGGACGGCGTGGATCGCGGCGGGCACTGTTCAGCACTGCATTCGTTACTGTAGCCAGGAACAGTGTCAGCTACAGTGACGCGACGTGGGGACTTTGCTGAAAATGTTTATTCCGAGCGGCCGATTCACAATTTTTGGAATATGCGAGGACTTTCCTGCAAAAAAAGCGGCACGCGGGGAATTTTATGTAATTTTTTTATTCCGGAGGACTAATTCATAATTTTTGGAAAACGCGAGGGCTTTACTGGGAAAAAGCGGCGCGCATTATTGATCACTGTAGCTAAGCAGTGTTAGCTACAGTGCGCCGAGCGCTGTGGGAGCTCCAATTCGGTGCTCCAAATACCCAGATTCAAAATTTTGAAATCTATCCGAATTTATCTTTTTTGCATAGTCTAAAATACAGCGATTTTGAAGAATAGAGAGAAATATGTATATGTCCGTCAAAATAAAAATGTTAGAACATGAAAATTGTTTGGTAGGGTGATATCCATTTACTGGTGAAAGAAAAATTCAAACGGGTGACTGAGTTTGACGAATTTGACAAAATTTGACAAATGTTTTTGCGAATTCGGATCCAAAATTAAGGAGCTAGAGTCGACCAAACTTGAAACCGATCACAGGAATGGAACCTACTTGTCGGCGCGCATATATTTCGTGTATATATTATCATGAAAATGAGGGCCGTCAGATCTAGATCGGACGGCGCGGAGGCGCTCATGCAGTGTAGAATCATACTGTAGCGCGGTACTGTGAGTGGTATAGTGAACGGCGACGCACTGTAGCGGGGCGAGGGGGGTCGACCGGGGTGGTGCGTGCTACAGTAAACGTCGCCGTACTGTAGCGGGGCGAGGGGGTCGACCGGGGTTCTGCGTCCTACAGTAACCGGTGGCGCACTGTAGCGGGCGAGGGGGTCGACCGGGATGAGCGGTTGCGGGTGAGGAGTTACCGGGAGATGTGGCGGCTCCTGATTGGCTAAAAATCGGCTGTGAACAGTGCGCAAGTTTAGCAGGTGACGTGGCGCAATCCTGGCCGTCGATTGTTCCGATCGGACGGCAGACGGAAGGGCGCGACGTAGAACTCAGTTTGGGTTGTGGATCTTTCCAGCCTTTATATATTAATCTAATCTATGTAAACAAACATGCAGCCACACTTAGAAACTAGGTTTAGGGTTTTCGTGGGGTCTAACCTCAACATGATCATGTTATATATAACAACAGGCAGGTTACAAATACATGTACACAATGTGTACGGTCAACGTATATACGTTATACAAGACCGATGTTTAACACTCCCCCTCAATCTAAACTTCTAGAAACTAAATTTAGATTGGTCCGAAATCGGTCTAGCATCTGCCGTGTGGCTGGTTTAGTGAACACATCAGCCAACTGATCATTGGAGGAAATGAACCTGACTTGGAGATCTCCAGCAGCTACTCGCTCACGCACGAAATGGAAATCAATCTCAATGTGCTTGGTCCTAGCATGGAACACTGGGTTTGCAGTCAGGTATGTAGCCCCTAAGTTGTCACACCACAAAATCGGTGTGCGCTGCTGTAAGACGCCAAGCTCCTTGAGCACTGACTCGACCCACATGGCCTCAGCAGCCCCATTTGCCAATGCTTTGTACTCTGCCTCGGTACTAGATCTCGAGACGGTAGGCTGCTTCTTCGAACTCCAGGAAATCAAGTCCGGTCCTACAAAGATGGCAAAACCTCCGGTAGAGCGTCGATCATCGAGACACCCTGCCCAATCTGCATCCGTGAAAATACTAATACCAGTAGAGGAGGACTTCCGAAAATGCAAACCGGTACTGATGGTGCCCTTGACGTAGTGCAGTATGCGCTTCACGGCTTCCCAATGTATCTCTGTCGGCTGGGAGAGAAACTGACACACCTTGTTGACAGCGAAGGAAATATCAGGCCGAGTGAGAGTTAAATACTGGAGGCCTCCAACCACACTTCGGTATCAGAAAGCATCATCAACACCGAGTGATCGTCCACCATCACGAGCTAGCTTCTCGGAGGTATCAAGTGGAGTAGGAGTGGGCTTACAATTCTCCATGTTGACACGATGAAGAAGGTCAAGAGCATACTTGCGCTGTGTCACACTCAGGCCCCCGGAATTGGAAGACGCTTCTAATCCAAGAAAATACTCCAAGGGACCAAGATCCTTGATCAGAAAACTATCCAAAAGAGACTGTACCAGGCGCTCAACTGCAGCCGGTGTAGACCCAGCAACAACAATATCGTCGACATAGACCAACATATAGATCTGAACAGCTCCATGGGAGAAAATGAATAGAGAAGTGTCGACCTTGGAGGAAGTGAAACCAAGCTCAAGCAACAGAGCACTCAAACGGGCATACCAGGCGCGAGGAGACTGCTTGAGACCATAAAGAGCACGCTGCAGCTTCCAGACATGAGTAGGGTGCTGGGAATCCTCAAAACCAGGAGGCTGCTGCATGTAGACATCCACTATCAGAAAACCATGAAGGAAAGCGTTGCTCACATCAACCCGACGAAGCGTCCATCCACGGGAGACAGCCAAGGAGAGAACTAGGCGAACAGTGACGGGTTTCACAACAGGACTGAACGTGTCTCCATAATCAATGCCTTGTTGCTGAGAAAATCCACGAGCGACAAGCCAAGCCTTGTGCTTATCAATGGAACCATCCGCACGGTGCTTGGTCTTGAAGATCCATTTGCAGCTGACCAAGTTGACACCAGGGGGACGCGGCACAAGAGTCCACGTATTGGTATGACGGAGTGCAGCAAACTCATCAGACATAGCTGTCCGCCACGGAGGCTCACGTAGAGCCTCCCGATGAGAGACAGGGGCAGCGAAGAAAGCACGATGACGGGGGTCATATCGCACGGTGCCATGAGTAATCTTCTTCTCACGACGAGTGCAATCACGTAGGCGAGTGGTCATGACATGGCCAGGGGCATCAGTCGACGATGGCGCAGGTGAGGCACTCGCAGACGACGGGGGCAAAGGCGACGCAGGCGCAGTCGAGGGCGTCGCGACCAGTGGAGAACTGGTAGAAGGCGACGCGGACTGGGCCGAATCAGCTGGCCCAGAAGGACTGGGCGGCACGGAGAAGGAGTCACGCCCTCGTGGTGAAGACGGACTCGCCGGCCCGCCAGGCGAAGGCGGCCCAGGCGCAGGAGAGGGCGCCGTATCGGAAGCCGCGACATGCACATGCATGTCGATCGTGCGATCGGCAGCAGCAGGAACTTCCTGCACAAACGGAGGTTGAACCTGCAGAGAGGACATGTCTGCGGTAGAGGGGTCTGTAGACAAATAGGACAGGTCATAATTTCACACATGAGCACTCATAGCCGGTTCGGAGGATGGAAAAGTGATGGAGTGTTCAAGTGTAGAGACATCAACCATGACACCAGGGGTGGCGAAGGAAAACACAGACTCATCGAAAACAATGTCTCGAGAAATATAGATGCGCCCCGTGGACCTATCCAAACATTTGTATCCCTTATGCATAGGACTATATCCTAGAAACACACACATTTTGGAGCGAAACTCAAGTTTGTTCGCGTTATACTTCCGGAGACTACGCCAGCAGGCACAACCGAAAGTGCGAAGAAACGTATAGTTGGGGGGAACCTTAAGTAGGCGGTGAATACGTGTATCGCGCTGAAGAACAGGGGTGGGCATACGGTTGATGAGATAGCACGCCGTGAGAAAAGCCTCATCCCAAAAGCGAAATGGGAGGGAGGCGTGCGCAAGCAAAGCAAGACCTGTCTCGACTAAGTGTCGGTGCTTACGTTCCGCAACACCATTTTGTTGGGACGTATGGGGGCACGACACACGGTGGGAGATGCCCGTGCGTTGAAAATAGCGATGGAGCTTGTGATATTCACTGCCCCAATCCAACTGAACTGCCTTGATCTTGGTACTCAAAAGGCGTTCAACATGCGCTTGGAAGGCGTAAAAAACCTGCTCAACATCAAACTTATGTTTGAGGAGATAAGATAAACCCAGCAAAAACGAGAGTAGTCGTCGATGAAACTGACATAATATTTAAAACCACCAGAAGAGGAGACCGCATGCCCCCAAACATCAGAATGAATAAGTTCAAGAGGCATAGTGGAAATACGATAAGATGCAGAATAAGAGAGTTGATGACTCTTTCCACGCTGACAAGCATCACACACTGAAACTGTATGATCTAACGGAGAACATGAAAGATTGTTTTGCCTAACAATAGCTTGCACTACATTATTTGCTGGATAGCCAAGGCGTTGATGCCACTGAGTGGAGGTGACCTTGGCGGCGGAGAGAACATGACGAGACGACGTGGGTGGCGGGGCTCGATGAAACGGAATGGGGGTAAAGCCCGCCATGGCTCCTACCGTGAAGAAGAACCTTCCTCGTGGCCTTGTCCTTTACACAAAAGAAGTGACGGTGAAACTCAACAAAGACGTCATTATCTGAGACAAGGCGATAAACAGAGAGGAGATTTTTGCTAATGCGTGGAACATGAAGAATATTTTTCAGCTGAAGAGAAGAACCGGCTAAAGACGAATGACCAATATGTGAAATTGACAAACCTGCGCCATTGGCTACTTGCACTTGGTCCTTCTGCCGTAGCGGTCGTGAACGTGGAGGCGTTCGAGGTGGCTGGTGAGATGATCCGTGACTCCAGTGTCCATGAGCCATGGAGGGTTGTCGTTGGAGCTGGTCGAGGTCGAAGCCGCGTTCCCAGAGCGCTGGATCACGAACTCGGGGTTGTAGCGGTTGCGGCAGTCCCCGGCTTCGTGCCCCAGATGGTGCAAATCTGGCAGCGTGGGCGCTGCCGGTTGCGGCCATTGCGGCCACGTCCTCCGCCGTTATTCTGGCGGCGATCGCCTCCACCGTAATTATCGGCGGGGCGGCCCTGGCCTTGCTGCGGGTTGCTAGCATATGAGCGTCCACCGCCGCCACCTTGGCCGGAGGGGTTGCTGCTGAAAGGACGCGGCTGGCCGTTGTTGGAGTAGGGACCGGGCCGCGACATGGAGTTTGCCGAGGACGCCCAGTCATCAGCTTGAGCCTCCGCCTTCTGCGCATTGAGCATGGACTCGAAACTAAGCACATGAGAGTAGAAGTCAGAGAGAGACCTCGGTGTTGTCGCGGATCATGGATGCAGCCAGCAGATTGAAGTCAGGGCCTAGCCTTGTGAGCATGTAGTCGACGATGACGTCGTCGGCAAGGGGCGAACCAGCGGCGGCCATGGTGTCCGCAAGGACCCTGACCTTGTTCATGTACTTGCTGGCGGTGGAGTCGAACTTCTTCAGCCCCTGAATCTCTCGCCGGAGGTGCCGCACGTTGGCACGGCTCTGCGCTCCGAACAAGGAGTGGACGGCCTCCCACACGGCGGCGGCCGTGTTCTTGCCAATCAGCTGGCAGGAGATCTCCGGGGCGATGGAGCCAAGGAGGAGGCCAAGGACGCGCTGATCTTGCGTCCACCAGGTTGCATACGCGGGGTTCGCGACGGTGGTGGCCGCGTCGCCCGTGCCCTGGGTGATGGTCTTCGCGGGCGCCGCCATGGTGCCGTCGAGGTAGCCATGAAGCCCTGCCCCGGAGAACTTTGGCAGGGTGAGGGCGCGCCAGAGCATGAAGTTGCTCTGGTCAAGACGGACTACAGGGTTGGGGATGGAGGATGGCGATGGCGCGGCGGCGGCGGCGGTGACGAACGGGACTGTAGGCCCGATCGGAGCAAGGGACATCGCCGAGGAGGAGGAGGACATCTCGGCGGCGGCGGAAGGGCTCGCGGCGGCTGCGAGAGGAGAGGCGGCGGAGGGACTCGCACGACTCTGATACCAACTTAGAAACTAGGTTTAGGGTTTTCGTGGGGTCTAGCCTCCACATGATCATGTTATATATAACGACAGGCATGTTACAAATACATGTAAACAACGTGTACGGTCAGCATATATACGCTATACAAGACCGATGTTTAACAGCCACAGCTCACACGCGAAGAGGACAGGACGCCACAGCTCACACGTGATTTTTCATGGTGTAGGATGCCGAGTCAGGGTGCCGCCAGTACTGATAAAAGGAGGACTGCTGCATTGCCTCCTCCGCAGAGACGCGACAGTGCCCAAGCCGGCATGCGTCGGTGGCACGATAGACGCCGCCATGGACCACGGCAGCCTCTGTGCTCGACGCTAACGCAACGTCTGCAGGGTAACGTGCCGCCGCTGGCTGTGGTGGCCTTGTTAGCCGCCGCCGTCCGTGGCAGTCTTGGACACGTGTCGCCACGGTATTTCTGACAATTCAACTCAGAAGTGGTTTTTTTTTACATTTCGTTCGTCCAGTGGTCTCATATGTCAATTTTTTTAAATGAAGCCTGCATACAAATCTGATACAGAGTTTCGTAATTTATACCTGTCGCTAACCCTTGAACCATCATAGGCACCACATGTTGAATCAGGCCGACCTGGATATCAAACTAGAACTGTTAAGGATGCTAATGCCAATTGAGAAAACTGCACCACCTAAATATAGAGAATAAAGTTATGCATGGCGCACCACTCTTGTTTCCAAATCTTTTCATCCGATCATGCTCGTAACAATGGCTGCATCGACGAACAGAAGAAACTTCAGACACGGAGCCAAACAAATATTAGAAAGAGTTTTTTTTTTTTGAGGATAAAATATTAGAAAGAGATGCACTCCAAGAATAGAAGTAGATGATCACATCGGGCTGTCGGGCCAGTCAATAGGACTCTTGCTGCCGTCATCCAGGAGAGGCGTATCGACCGAAGGGGACATCCTTGACGGCAAGTGGTGGAGGAGACACTAAACTGAAGCAGGCGGGAGGAGAGTTGAAGGTGCCCTTGACTGCTTCTCCGAGAGGAAACAGAAAAGGATTTCGGATCTCGAAAAGAGTGGATTTTCTTCGCCGGGAGGAAACAGAAGATAGGATTTTCTTCTCAGTTTCGAATCAGAGAAATAGGATTCTACTTGATTTCGGAAAAGAAAATAATAGGATTTCTTTTCGGTTTCCCTACCACTGCAGGGAACGTCGATGACCTGGTGGAAATATTTTTGTGCAACTTTGCTTGTTGGACTTATGTGACGAGCAACTGGGTTGAGTTGGGCCTAATTTCTTATTAGCAGCCTTTGGGCCGATCAAATGACTTTGCCCGGGCCCTAAAAAAAAGACTTTGCCAGGGACATCTGCTAAACAAAAGGACAGGACTAGGCGTCCCCGGGATCTTTCCATCTGATCCCCCGGGTCGCCAGCCGTCGGATGGTTTGATGGAGAGAACGTGTGGCCATCCGATCCCTTTGCAAGCCCGCATCGATCTCTCACGCAGAAATGGTCGCTTTCTGAGCCCACGTGGGTGGACCCGTCTTCCCAAACTGCGCTCACGTCCATCTCCGGCCGGCGCGCTCCGCTCTGGCCCATCTCGCGGCTGTCGCGCTCGCCCCATCTCCGGCAGCCTGCGCGCTCCGCTGCGTCCCCATCTCCCCCATGGCCGCCCCCGCATGCACCTCCCCCATGGCTCGCGACACGGTGCTCCGCCGTTCGATGACCGCCTTCGGCGAGGAAACTCCGTGTTCTCCGACCGCCACCGGTAAGGAAGCTTTGCCTCCGGCTTGCAGCAGTTGGTCCCCGACCTCCACCGCCATGGGACGACATCTTGGCTCCTGACCCGCCGTACATCTCCGGCGAGCGTCGGAAACACCTCGCAGTCTCCGGTGACCGGCCATAACAGCGGCACCCACGCAGCAGCCGCCGTCCGCCCGTCCCGGCAGCGAGTCCTTGCTCATCACGCTCGCTGCGCTCTCAAGCCCCTGATTCCTCCCCTCGCTGCCTGACCACCGCCGACGGCACCACGGGCAGCACCTCAACTCCAGCGAGCAGCAACACCCCCACCACGGTAGCATCACCGTGCGCTGACGGTAGCATCGTCGCCTACCTACGGTAGCATCATGTACCAACTACGGTAGCTTCACCGAGCACCTACGGCAACACCGCCGCCCACCGACGGCAGCTCCTCAACTCCGGCGAGCAGAAACGCCCCCAACCATGGTAGCATCACCGAGCACCTACGGCAGCACCGCCGCCCACCGACGGCAGCACCTCAACTCCGGCAAGCAGCAACGCCCCCACCACGGTAGCATCATTGAGCGCTGACGGTAGCATCGTCGCCTACCTACAGTAGCATCCTCTACCAGCTACGGTAGCATCACCGAGCACCTACGGCAGCACCGCTGCCCACCGACGGTAGCTCCTCAACGCCCCCAACCACGGTAGCATCACCGAGCACCTACGGCAGCACCGCCGCCCATCGAAGGCAGCACCTCAACTCCGGCGAGCAGCAACGCCCCCCACCACGGTAGCATCACCGATCGCTGAAGGTAGCATCATCGCCTACCTACAGTAGCATCTCGACCAGCTACGGCAGCACCATCGACCACCACTTGACGACGGGAAATAGGAGCGCCCAGGGACGACGACCTCGTCGTGGAGGCGCGCGGGGCGGCGGTCTTGCCGTGGAGGAAGCCGGGCGAGCATGGCGGCGGTTATCCGGCGTGCCCTGGTGGCGGAGAGCTGGGCCGAGGGGATACATGGGTGGCAGCGCGGCGGAGGCGACGGCGCTGTCGTGAGATCTGCAGAGGCTCGGTGGTGTTGAGGGGAACGGATGGATAGGAGGCGCGCGGCGGTGGCCGGGGAGGCGCGGAGGTAGCCGTGCCGTGGAGGCGTGCGGGGGCGAGAGGAAAACGAGCGGATGAGGAAGAAAACCTTATCAGGTTGGGTTCGGTGTGTGGGCCTCGCCAAGGACACGCGTCACGCTCGCGAGCAGGAGGATGGCAGCTCAAGCCGGCAATTCCGCCCATGGGCACGTCCGCCCACGGGCACCCGACCCTAATGGGCAGGGTATGGGTCGCTATGTTCGCCCATGGGTCTCGCCCGTGGGCGACCCGATTAGTCGTGGGTAGGGTATGGGCAGACATGTGTACCCATGGGCGACCCGATGGGCAACCCGATTAGCTGATATGTGGGGTCTCATAGTAAAACATGACCACAACCCATGCTATTTGTTGTTTCCTGGGAACTTGATTTGCTGTTTGTGTGAGCAATCAGTACATCAGTACATCACTATTTGTTGTTTGTGCTTATTTTGCTGTTTGAAATGCTATAATATTATGTATTGATGTGCTGCCTACAGACCCGATGGGTCGCCCATTGGGTCTGGTGACCCGATGGGTACGGGCATGGGTCTGAGATCTGACCCATGGGCAAGGTCATGGGAGAGACCCTCGCCCATTTGTTATATGGGCATGGGTCTGGAATAGGTCGACCCGCCCAATACCCGACCCATTGCCGGCCTTAATGGCAGCGACTGATTCCCCGGGTGATAACTAACATTTTCCTAAACAAAACTGACTTGCCCGGGACATCAACTCGAGCGCACTGCAGAAGAACGGGCAGCTGAAGCTCGAGCTGCAGCAGTACGAATCCGCCGAGAAGAAGACCCCTGAGAAGTCGGAGGCAGAAGCGGCAATGAAGGGGGAGACGGAGGCGAAGCTGAGGCTTGTTGTCCCAGCCCTTGCTGCCGTGTACTTTCCGGCGAGCGACGGCGAAGGCGAACCCATATTCAAACTAGGATTGTACGACTCGGAATCCTACTAATCTAATGCATACAGGTATACTAGCCGGAGTACAAGCGGCCCATGCACACGGCTCCTTGGGGAAACGCCGTTTCATTGCACAATCCTTACCAGCTTCTTCAGCTGCGATTATCCTCAATTCTGACCAACGCTAATTTGACATCTTCCTCTGATCCTGCAGCACCTTTAATTTCATTGGTGTGCCAAGACTAAGCATTAGCGTCAGACCTAATGGTACGCTAGTTGCACATGGTTGCTCTCCCGAAAGTGTCATCTGATCAAAGTTACACACAGAAGATCACTAGGTGAAATCACAGTCGGCTTGAAACGCAGGAATCATAATGTTAACACTACACAAGATAAATATTCAATAGAGTTAATGTGTTTTAGTATAAGTTCTCCGGTACGGAAAACAATACCTGCTAACAGCTAACCAAAACAAGGTTGGAGAGCACCATGCTGCTGATTTAACCCTGCCTGGACTAAGTGCCAATAAAAATGACCAGCACGCCATGGAATGGCCTGCTAAACAAGTAATGCCATGACTCCGGACTCTGGATTACATCAGAGTTATACTCAGACAAGTGCGTGATAGGGGCATCAATTTCTGGAACAAGTTAATGGTCTTAAATAAAAAAGTGACAAAGAAGATAGCTGGCAGGACTAGTTTGTCATTACATCCAATATCCTATGTACTCCCTCCGTATCAAACTATAATACTTTCTAGCTATTCCACACACACAAAAACATGTCTAGATACATGTGTGTGTGAAATAGCTAGAAAGTATTACTCCCTCCGTTCGGAAAAGGATGTCACAAAAAACCATTTTTGTGACATCATTTTCCGAACGGAGGGAGTATATTTTGATATGGAGGGAGTACCAAGCAAAATATCTAGCTTCATCCAAATCTGTTGGTATCTAAACAACCTGCTACGAAACCCTAAACAAGCTCTAGAGGCTGTGCAATCAGAGAATCTATAATAAGCGTGGCAGTCGTCATCAGCATGTAAAGTTCAACTCGAGGTTGCGTTGCCACTTTTACCGCC
Organism: Poa pratensis; assembly: GCA_947311845.1. Classification (NCBI taxonomy): domain Eukaryota; kingdom Viridiplantae; phylum Streptophyta; class Magnoliopsida; order Poales; family Poaceae; genus Poa; species Poa pratensis. The sequence continues at coordinate 62,074,735 of CAMZMU010000128.1, read as the reverse complement.
AAAAAGCCCTACTAACCATCAGAATACTCTTCATCGTCACTGGGCTGTTCGAAAATTTCAAACTCCCCATCACTTGCTTCAGCGTTATTAAGGGCATCAGCTACTTTATCCTGGCCATCTCGATTGAGTGGGAAGCTGCGCAGAACCTCCTCAAGGTATCCAGTGGAAAGGCCTTCTCCAAGTGTGTCTGATACTTTCTATAGGAAAACAATTCCAGACCTCATCCTTATGTTTTTGAGGTAAATCATTTTATCTTTTAAATACACGTAACACAACTTCGAACATTTAGAACAACAACAAACATTTTTCAACACGATGCAAAGGTTCTTTAACCATGTAAAAGTTGAATCAAGGGTTGAGAAAAACGCCAGTTACCAGCCAGTAATCAACCAAAAAGTCACAGCTGTTTACTGCAACCTAAAAAATGTAAAATCTGCTAACCCAAAATTTTGGAAGATTCCAAACAAGGGAAAACCAACTAGTTTTTGCTAAGCAGCCAGTCTAGTTCCTTTTTTTTTACCCAAACTGAAAGCAAAAACCCATACTGAATCTGTGTTGTCTACGCACAAACCAACTGACACTCTATCTTATCTAAGTAAGGATGTGACCTTGCTGATAATATTCCACCGGGGAATTATCTTGTATCAGAGATCATTCACTTTAGAAGTTACCTAGTCACGCCAACTCATGAATGCACACGAATTAATTGCTGCAGAATGTGAAGCTGTAGCACAACGTGCTGTGATTGTTTTCTTGGCCAACATAATGCTTTTACGGCTACCTTAAAAACTTGAAAAAAAAGGGTGTCGGTCAGCATCACCCACGAACAGAGAGGAATGAGCACAAAGTTGAAACAATGTAATAGTTTTTTCCTATGAGAAACAAAAAATGATAAATGAATTGCATTAAGGATACAGGAATCCTGTAAGGTGAAATCAGGAACATCCTCGGCCTACACACATATAGTAAGGAATTAGTTTTTGCAGCACACATGTAGGAAATTGGTGCAAGTAGTGGCATACCATGGTTGGAGAATCATAACCATCTGATTCCTCTTTATCCTCCTCTTCATCGTCATCAACATCTTAACTGTCGGAGCTGTTAGTGTCCAGTTGATCCTCAGATCCAGCATGTTTGCCAGGTGCTTCTGGAATTTAACAAGTATGGGTATGCTTAAGTATCCCTCGTGAAGAACAAACATATGCTAAGCTAATCAAACACATGAGCTACCAACTGACCTGAACTTGTATCATGCCTACAAAGTTACAAATAAAACTACAAAAACTGAGCATGCATAAAATTGGGAACTAGAAATGTGAACCCATGTTAGCATGCATGTATCAGTTTCAGTTTGTATCTTTCTAAAAAAAAATCCTACACAAGCATAATACTAGAACAAGTTAGAATGTCGATATGCAAAACTGTGTGCAGAAATATGATAACATGTTCATTGCAAACAAAGAGAAGACCGTGAAGATTATACTCACAGGTCATTTTTTTCTAAAATGTTTTAGTACTATGAACATTTGAGAATTTCTCGTACATCCACGAGTACTCAGACCAACAATAGCTGTACTTAAAGCTAGAATCATAAAATCCAAGTCTGCATAAAGTTATAGCTTAATAGAGCCATCAAAGCAGGATAATTAGCTCAATAAGAAATGTTTTGAGCTGTCCAGACAGCAATATATTCATACTGCTCATAGCTCAGTAAGAGGTCTACAAAACGTGAAACGCCAACCATACATTATGTCTGAAGAGTGCCTAGTGGCCAGACCCATACTAATTGAACAAATATGCATTTGAATAGTATTAAAAGCTGAATAAACCTTCATCAAGATCTTTTCTTTCCTTCAGTTGCTCAGATCGGCAAATTGCTTCCTGCTTTTTGGCCCTTTCAATAGCTTCATGGTTACTCTTCAAAATGTTTTTTGCATCTTCACTAGGACATAATGAGAGGAACCTTATGCTTAGTTGTAACCTTAAGATTTTAATCATTGGCTTTGAAAACCAACCTGTCGAATTCTATATAAGAGTTAGTTTATGCACAAAAAGGACTGTTGGTACAAGCTATTGATCACGAGTATTGCACAGAAAATGATAAAGCAAAATTTGAGTTAGCATGGTATAAACTGAAAGTAACCAGTGAACGTACACAAGCAGGCAAAGTGGTCAGTGAAAGTTCATATTACTAGCAGGTCTCTGCCATTTTTCTTCAAAAAGATAGCAGTTAATATGATTGTACAACGTGCTCATGCGATAACTAAAAATATTCTTCAAAAATTAAGATTTCTGAAGGCCAGAACCCACCCAAAATACCAGATAATGTCAATTCACCCTCACAGACACGAGTATAGATATGTAACAGTAAAGGTGTTATGCCCATACATTTTTTATGTTCTTCCTTTCAAACAAAGCCTCAAAACAAATATTTAGTTACTCACTGAGCAAGTCGATTGATGAGAAGGTTTTCTAATTTCTGCTTGAATGAAGTCGTCCTTCAGTTCAAATAATTGCAGGAAAATGAAACTCTTTGATGGCATCCTTTCAAGCTTGCACATGTCTGACCACTTTTCAGATCTTACATGCGAAAAGAAAAAAATGTATAAGCAGGGGGGTAAAGCACAAGCAGCAATTGTAAAGGCCTTCTTATTCAAAGAGAGAAACACATAAACAAAGTCATCCAGAAATCAAACAACAATAATACCAGCCCTGGACAACTCAATCATCTGGAGAAATTAAAGTGAGGATGGCAACTAAATATATTCTGGCAGATTCATCCCGATAAATGCTCAACTGGATTGACGCAAATGGAAATGAATTACCGCCAAAAAGCCCTACTAACCATCAGAATACTCTTCATCGTCACTGGGCTGTTCGAAAATTTCAAACTCCCCATCACTTGCTTCAGCGTTATTAAGGGCATCAGCTACTTTATCCTGGCCATCTCGATTGAGTGGGAAGCTGCGCAGAACCTCCTCAAGGTATCCAGTGGAAAGGCCTTCTCCAAGTGTGTCTGATACTTTCTATAGGAAAACAATTCCAGACCTCATCCTTATGTTTTTGAGGTAAATCATTTTATCTTTTAAATACACGTAACACAACTTCGAACATTAGAACAACAACAAACATTTTTCAACACGATGCAAAGGTTCTTTAACCATGTAAAAGTTGAATCAAGGGTTGAGAAAAACGCCAGTTACCAGCCAGTAATCAACCAAAAGTCACAGCTGTTTACTGCAACCTAAAAAATGTAAAATCTGCTAACCCAAAATTTTGGAAGATTCCAAACAAGGGAAAACCAACTAGTTTTTGCTAAGCAGCCAGTCTAGTTCCTTTTTTTTTACCCAAACTGAAAGCAAAAACCCATACTGAATCTGTGTTGTCTACGCACAAACCAACTGACACTCTATCTTATCTAAGTAAGGATGTGACCTTGCTGATAATATTCCACCGGGGAATTATCTTGTATCAGAGATCATTCACTTTAGAAGTTACCTAGTCACGCCAACTCATGAATGCACACGAATTAATTGCTGCAGAATGTGAAGCTGTAGCACAACGTGCTGTGATTGTTTTCTTGGCCAACATAATGCTTTTACGGCTACCTTAAAAACTTGAAAAAAAAGGGTGTCGGTCAGCATCACCCACGAACAGAGAGGAATGAGCACAAAGTTGAAACAATGTAATAGTTTTTTCCTATGAGAAACAAAAAATGATAAATGAATTGCATTAAGGATACAGGAATCCTGTAAGGTGAAATCAGGAACATCCTCGGCCTACACACATATAGTAAGGAATTAGTTTTTGCAGCACACATGTAGGAAATTGGTGCAAGTAGTGGCATACCATGGTTGGAGAATCATAACCATCTGATTCCTCTTTATCCTCCTCTTCATCGTCATCAACATCTTAACTGTCGGAGCTGTTAGTGTCCAGTTGATCCTCAGATCCAGCATGTTTGCCAGGTGCTTCTGGAATTTAACAAGTATGGGTATGCTTAAGTATCCCTCGTGAAGAACAAACATATGCTAAGCTAATCAAACACATGAGCTACCAACTGACCTGAACTTGTATCATGCCTACAAAGTTACAAATAAAACTACAAAAACTGAGCATGCATAAAATTGGGAACTAGAAATGTGAACCCATGTTAGCATGCATGTATCAGTTTCAGTTTGTATCTTTCTAAAAAAAATCCTACACAAGCATAATACTAGAACAAGTTAGAATGTCGATATGCAAAACTGTGTGCAGAAATATGATAACATGTTCATTGCAAACAAAGAGAAGACCGTGAAGATTATACTCACAGGTCATTTTTTTCTAAAATGTTTTAGTACTATGAACATTTGAGAATTTCTCGTACATCCACGAGTACTCAGACCAACAATAGCTGTACTTAAAGCTAGAATCATAAAATCCAAGTCTGCATAAAGTTATAGCTTAATAGAGCCATCAAAGCAGGATAATTAGCTCAATAAGAAATGTTTTGAGCTGTCAGACAGCAATATATTCATACTGCTCATAGCTCAGTAAGAGGTCTACAAAACGTGAAACGCCAACCATACATTATGTCTGAAGAGTGCCTAGTGGCCAGACCCATACTAATTGAACAAATATGCATTTGAATAGTATTAAAAGCTGAATAAACCTTCATCAAGATCTTTTCTTTCCTTCAGTTGCTCAGATCGCAAATTGCTTCCTGCTTTTTGGCCCTTTCAATAGCTTCATGGTTACTCTTCAAAATGTTTTTTGCATCTTCACTAGGACATAATGAGAGGAACCTTATGCTTAGTTGTAACCTTAAGATTTTAATCATTGGCTTTGAAAACCAACCTGTCGAATTCTATATAAGAGTTAGTTTATGCACAAAAAGGACTGTTGGTACAAGCTATTGATCACGAGTATTGCACAGAAAATGATAAAGCAAAATTTGAGTTAGCTGGTATAAACTGAAAGTAACCAGTGAACGTACACAAGCAGGCAAAGTGGTCAGTGAAAGTTCATATTACTAGCAGGTCTCTGCCATTTTTCTTCAAAAAGATAGCAGTTAATATGATTGTACAACGTGCTCATGCGATAACTAAAATATTCTTCAAAAATTAAGATTTCTGAAGGCCAGAACCCACCCAAAATACCAGATAATGTCAATTCACCCTCACAGACACGAGTATAGATATGTAACAGTAAAGGTGTTATGCCCATACATTTTTTATGTTCTTCCTTTCAAACAAAGCCTCAAAACAAATATTTAGTTACTCACTGAGCAAGTCGATTGATGAGAAGGTTTTCTAATTTCTGCTTGAATGAAGTCGTCCTTCAGTTCAAATAATTGCAGGAAAATGAAACTCTTTGATGGCATCCTTTCAAGCTTGCACATGTCTGACCACTTTTCAGATCTTACATGCGAAAAGAAAAAAATGTATAAGCAGGGGGGTAAAGCACAAGCAGCAATTGTAAAGGCCTTCTTATTCAAAGAGAGAAACACATAAACAAAGTCATCCAGAAATCAAACAACAATAATACCAGCCCTGGACAACTCAATCATCTGGAGAAATTAAAGTGAGGATGGCAACTAAATATATTCTGGCAGATTCATCCCGATAAATGCTCAACTGGATTGACGCAAATGGAAATGAAGAGCTAAACATTTATTCGCCATATCAGGACGTCAGGATTATAACATATTTCATGTAATAATCATATTAGTTATTTCCCATGACCCAATAGTTCAACAGAAATCCTTGATAGAAAATTAGAAATTGAAGTTGAACAAGCATTACTACATCTATATAAAAAAAAGATTTCGATAGAAACCATTAGTAGAGAACTAAAAATATGCGAAATCCAGTTTTATTTTGTGATCTGTAACGAACCTTCAACACTTTACATGCATGTATATAATTTGAATCACATACCCATTACGGAAGTTTTACTGCAGAGCCCTCTACAAAGTCCCACCCAATTACAATAAGGTGGCTGGCTTGCAACAGCTATGTATCACTATGTCCAAAAACTTAAACCGTGAAGTTGGATGCACCAGAATAGAAACACAAGTACCTAACTTCCCTCCAAACACAGCTAACTGTTTAGCTGTTAATTAACCTTTAAACAACAATCGAGCTAACTTTATACATTTATCGATTCCAATGATCAAAATTCTGCATACTTCTCCTGAGAAATCTATTCGTTGTTGCTCAAATCTCAGCATGCTACTGTTAAGAATTGGCATAGCTATTCACTTTTTTGGGGTAGTATTAAAATGGACAGACAAATATTTTAGTTCAATTGCAGATAAATCAGTATCTTAAATCATATACACAAGCGGCCTTTGATTCGCGGGAGAGGTGGGCATAAATATCAGGATAACATTCAAAAAGGTATTACCATTTGCAGGGTGTATTCTAGTTTGGACATAGGCATGGAGTAGAGCTTGAAACTTTTGACCACTATGTTCTTTCAACAGTATTATTATGAAATATTTTTACAAGAAGCCACTAATACAGGAACCAAAGGGCCAGTTGAGACCCAGATCTTTAAAATTATGGGGCGATATAACATTGTCTTGATATGCAAACTAAAAGAAATATGACTCACCCAGAGTGTTTTTTCTTCTGAAGATTCCTTAGCTCAAGAGGCATGCGGAAATCAATCCTCTGATATCTAGCACAAGAACAGGAGTTTTGAAAGATTCTAAAACAGCTGCTCCCTCAATATCACAAATAAGTGACGTTTTGAACATGCCTTCTTTCAAACTTTTATAACTTTGACTAAGAATATCATTTTAATTATTCGGAATGGAAATCTAAAAATTATACGTATAGATTTGCCTCAAAACGTATTCTCGAATCTTATAATTTTCTTGGTTTTTATGCATATATTAGGCTATAAACTTAGTGGTCAAAGTTACATCTTGAAGACCGTGTCAATATCCAAAAAGTCACTTGTTTGTGATTTGGAGGGAGTAAGAAATATAGTTCCAGAACTAGAATGAAATGCAATGGTAAAGATTTTGGTAGCGGGAAATATAGTTAGGAAAATTTTCTTTTTTAAGGAGCTTGTTACATGCTGCTCTAACGTCCAAGTCTGCCAGAGGACTGAAGCTGGACAGTTTGTTGCTAATCCGAATCTAAAACCAATCAGAACCTATTCAACAATACAACCCCAGACAGCAGATGCAAATTCTTATAAATACTGCAGAATGTGTTTCAGTTACATACTTTAAGAGCATCTCCAACAGACGCGCGAAATAGGCTGCGCGCGCCAAAAAATGGCAATTTGCCGCACGCGTGGCAATTGCGCGCGCTCCAGCAGACGCGGGAAAAGCACGCGCGAGCGAAAAGCGTTCCCGCGCGCTGGCCAAAGCGGTGCGCGCGCACTATATATCGCGCGACGCGTCCAGCGCGCTGAACAGCCACGTGCCACCGCAACCGCTTCCTCTCTCTCCCGCGCGCGCACCGAAAAATTCCCCACCGCTTCCGCCGCCGCCCACCGAGCTTCCGCGCCGCCGCCACCATGCCTCCGGGCCAGAGCATCTCTGGCTACCGCGGCGTTCGGGCGCGGCCGAACAACACCTTCTACACGGAGATCCGCTCCAGTGAGGAGCGGATTACCCTCGGCACCTACGAGACGGCGCACGAGGCCGCCCGCGCATACGACGTGGCAGCGTGTCGCCTCGGCCGGCCCCGGCGTGAGATGAACTTCACTGGCGCGCGCAACGCAGGACCTGGCGCCGCCGCCGCGCCTCGTCACCGACGAAGACCGGCGCCACGGCCTCCTCGTAGCGGAGAGGGACGAGCTCACCGTGGCGCAGTGGCGTGCAAGCCACCCGAATGAAGCCACCGCCGAGGAGGAGTTCTGGCAAACTCGGGCGGTCGAGCGGGCGGAGAGGCGGGCCGAGCGCGCGGAGTTGCAGGCGGAGAGGCGGGCGCGCAAGGCCGAGGCGGAGGAGCAGCTCAACAACACCACCTGGGCCAAGGAAGACCCCAGGTGGGCTGCTCTGTTCAGCGACATCTCCGACACCTCCTCCGACTCCGACATCGACGAGTAGTTTAGGTGTTTTTATTTATGCCAATGAACTTGTTTTCATCAGTAATGTAACCGTTCAGTTTGATCTATCGGTTTGGTTGTTTTTAAACAAAAGTTGTTTGTTCGCGCGCTATTTTATGGCGTCTGGAAAAGCGGCACAGCGGCGCGCTAAATTATCCAGCGCCTAGAAAAGCAACCACTCTCCACCGCGCGCTAAAATGCTATTTTGGTGCTGGAAAAAAAATTAGCGCACCACCAGGCCGCGCGTCTGTTGGAGATGCTCAAAGAAGAATTCTTGTAAAATTAATTAAGTAGCCCATTACCGCATTATTCATGTACTAAACAATCACATTTCCACCCTTCTTTTCTAAAATGATAGCAGTAGTCTAATGATGAAATTATAAAGCAGAAAAACACATTTGTAATATATTCAGAAATATCAGTCATTTCAATGTTTGACATTAGAGTTCTCATTTAAAATAAATTCTGGGCTAACTCATACTTCATAGCTTTTGCACAAGAACTGGTAGCTTTATGGCAATTGCTATTTGCAGCTGGAAAAAAAGAACATCAGAACTATTCCCTTCCCTACAATACACGCAATATGCTCTACTATATACAGATCATCTAATGGATGTGAAATAAGCAAATAGATTAACAGAACAGGTGGTGCTTACATTCGTGACTCGGGATCTTTACGAGGATCATATTCTTTTCTGATCCAGAATTTACCAAAGGGTCCAGTAGAGAAGTAGTATCCAGCTTTAAACAAAAGGCTGAGCAAGCGCACACACACAAAAATGAATCAAGAACATCATAGTTGAAAGACATTAAGACATATCGAAAGACTTAAATGATTAGTCAAGTCCACAGGAGTGAAAAAAAATAATGAAACCTTTTGAACTGGCCTATTGACACGTGCACGCCATCATCAAGCAAACGTTCATAAAGTGATTGTCTTGGCCACACAGGACGCTCGTCAAACAATTTGCACACAGCCATCTGCCAATCCCATTCTGATGAATTCTTCGGTATGTGGTCTTCCCAATTAATCTTCTTAGGAACAGGTAAATGCCAATTAAGGTAACAAGGACAATTAAGGTAACAGCCTTCTTAGGAACAGGTAAATGCCAATTAAGATAAAAAGGACAATTAAGGTAACAGGTAAATGACAACTAAGGTAAATTAAATTATGCCCAAGGTTTGAGAGGAGCGGAAATGCAATAGAGCTTAAGGAAGTAAGGAAGATAAGTTGTTTTCTGAGAAGAATATCTAAGATGCATGCCTTACAAAATTACACATGAAAAGAAATCCTCTTACAAAGAAAAATCATGGACAATCTATGTCAGAACAAAGTATTGGTCTTGATGGCACGGCAGGTTCTAAAGCTAAAAGTTCTTTATGGCAACAACAACAACAACAACAAAGCCTTTTTTTCCCAAACAAGTTGGGGTAGGCTAGAGTTGAAACCCATAAGATCTCGAAACCAGGTCATGGTTCTGGCACATGGATAGCTAACTTCTACGCAGCCCTATCCATGGCTAGTTCTTTGGTGATATTCCAATCCTTCAGATTTCTCTTAACAGACTCCTCCCATGTCAAGTTTGGCCTACCACGACCCCTCTTAACATTCTCATCCCACTTTATCCGTCCGGTATGCAATGGCGCTTCCGGAGGCCTACGTTCTATATGACCAAACCATCTTAGACGGTGTTGGACAACCTTCTCTTCAATTGGTGCTACCCCAACTCTCTCACGTATATCATCATTCCTAACCCGGTCCTTTCTTGTGTGGCCACATATCCATCTCAACATGCGCATCTCCGCTACACCTAACTGTTGGATATGTCGTCTCTTGGTCGGCCAACATTCTGCGCCATACAACATCGCAGGTCGAATCGCCGTCCTATAGAACTTGCCTTTTAGCTTTTGTGGCACTTTCCTATCACAGAGGACGCCAGAAGCTTGGCGCCACTTCATCCAACCAGCTTTGATTCGATGACTCACATCTTCATCGATATCACCATCCTTCTGGAGCATAGACCCCAAATATCGGAAGGTGTCTTTCTCAGGTACCACCTGTCCATCAAGCCTAACCTCTTCCTCCTCGTGTCTAGTAGTACTGAAACTGCACCTCATGTACTCAGTTTTGGTTCTACTAAGCCTAAAACCTTTCGATTCTAGAGTCCGCCTCCACAGCTCTAACTTTCTATTAACCCCCGCCCGACTATCGTCAATTAGCACCACATCATCCGCAAAGAGCATACACCATGGGATATCTCCTTGTATATCCCATGTGACCTCATCCATCACCAAAGTAAAGAGATAAGGGCTCAAAGCTGACCCCTGGTGTAGTCCTATTTTAATTGGAAAGTCATCGGTGTCGCCATCACTTGTTCGAACACTTGTCACAACATTATCATACATATCCTTAATGAGGGTAATGTACTTTGTTGGGACTTTGTGTTTCTCCAAGGCCCACCACATGACATTCCGTGGTATCTTATCATACGCCTTCTCCTCTTACAAAGAAAAATCATGGACAATCTATGTCAGAACAAAGTATTGGTCTTGATGGCACGGCAGGTTCTAAAGCTAAAAGTTCTTTATGGCAAACAAAAAAAAATGCTACCATCGCGTGTCACCACTGCATTGTTCCAGTTCCAAATATAAAAAGGCACATAATATTATCGGCAACAATGGGTGTTCTTCATTGTTACTGCAGGTATTGTTTCACCAAAATACCATACGGAAGGACCCTATGGTGTAAAAAAATATATTAATAGGGATCACAATTATTTACATGGAGAAGCATTAAGGAGTGTTGGTGCTATGCTGAGAATCAATATAAGGATTATATATAGCTTCATTACAGCATGGCAGCCACTAATACAAGTCGACTCATTAGAGTAAAATGTTAATACAGGGCAGATAAATTAGTGGCGCCTCCAATTATTTCTAAATCAAAAGGAAATTTTTTGCCCCTAAACACAAAATGGGACTCAGGTAGGTCAATTATCTTTGAAACCTAAAGGAACAAACTTAATCTCTGCATGTGAAAAGTCCTCTCTCCCTTGGTCTATTGCATTCTTTAATCCTATTTTCAATATTTTTTAGATCTTGATTTTCCCACTCGTCGTTAGCTTAATTTACTATTTCATTCTGTAAGCTCCAACTATTTGAATATCAGACACTTATATGAAACTCAGAGTATGTGAAATGTTCGATTTGCCACCTTCGTTTCTGTATATTTGTATTTGCCACAGAAACAGTCACTAGGGAGCTGATTCACTTTCCATGGTCAACAGTAGAAAAAATATACATGGTCAATGATTACATAGTGCTGACCACGACTTGATTTGAGGACAGCGCCAATACCGGCCAAAGGCCAATCTCACCTACACCAAGGTCATGCCACACGCTCTTACCTGCCCATGGGACCAGACATCAGACAAAGACACCAAGTTGCATGACCGAAGTTATGTTGAAAGTGGCATTGCACACTAGTGCCACATGCTTCTGATGGCAAATGCAATACATGAACTCAGGTGGAAGATCCAAACATTTCACGGACCACAAATAACATGTAATTATTTTATTAAAAATACTTATACAAACTTGATGGTAGGGCGCTAAATAAAGGATATCTTGAATGTTGAAAGGACGCGCAAGGGTTGGTTCAATATCCATCTGCAGACAAAGAGAAAGAGTCATAACTAATTCAGTCAATAAGTCACACACATGATTTTTGAGTCGCGAGTCGCAAGTGAGTCGCCAACCCTCCGACTCGCTGTATAGTCGACGAAAATCGATGTATAATCGCGTTGAGTCGCTGTATAGTCGCGAGTCGCCGTGATTTTTGAGAAACGACTCGGCGATTAGTCGGCGACTATACAGCGACTAATCGGCGACTCAAATACCATGGTCACACACAACTACAATGGGCGCATTTCCCAAAGAGAAGGCTATGGAGGAGGCGTGATGCTATTGCAGTAAGACTGGTAACATAAAGAGTACCCAAGAGGCCAAGAGCAATAAAAAAACTCGTGGATGGTATGTTTGCATATGTAAAAAGTAGTGCTATGAAGGCAATGTTCCAACATTCCTCTGAAAATTGATGGGACAGAGGCAGTCTATCTCAAACTCCGCCTATGTCTTCTAGGCATAGCCGGTCCCAAGCCCGGGTAAAGGAGTAGGGTTGTGATAGGCTTGGCGAGCCAACGTAAAAACTAGCCAGTCCCATGGGTATGAAACCCATTTGGGCGAGAATAGAACTAGGATGGGTGACCTCCTGGGAAGTCCTCGTGAAAGGATTTCATATCCAAGTGTTGTGATAGGCTTAGTAGCCAACGTAAAAACTAGCCAGTCCTATGGGTATGAAACCCATTTGGGCGAGAGTAGTACTAGGATGGGTGACCTCCTAGGAAGTCCTCGTGAAAGGGTTTCATATCTAACCTATCCCAACTTGTTTGGGACAAAAGGCTTAGAAGAAGAAAAGAAAAGAGGCAGTCTATCTCATAAAAATTGATCATACCTCCACAAAACCATCAACATAAACCAGCAAAGATATGATATAGAGCAAGAGGTCAGTAACTACCTGCTTTGTAAATGATGGATGTTACAGCACCAAATACAGTCGAAGTTATTGCAGCGTTTGAAATATTTACCTATTAAACAAATAATGTAGTGTAATACAATGAAAGATAGGAGAAATCAAGACAGAGAAGTGACACTTTCCTAAATACTGTCTTTGTGACCATGATAGCGGCATTATCAAGTTAGTGGTGGCCTGGCGCATACACCTTCACACTATACACAGGGGTCGAAAATTAAAGGTCTAGCGGACGTTGATAGCAATTTAGCTGGCCTTGATAGAAATTTAGGGGTTTAGCAAGCTTAGACACGTCGTCCAGAAGAATTACTTGCTCTCTTCTGAGGCTTCCTCGGTAAGATTCGCAAGGGCTTCCTCAAGAAGATACACATTGGCTTCCTCAAGAAACTATCAAAGAAGCAGGTTTGACAGCACCACAGGAGACAGATGATAGAGTAAACCCCTAGCAATGTCCTCACATGAAACAGTAAATAAATTCAAAACTCATAGTTTAGTTGTGCGTTTTTTCCATGACCACCTGAATTTCCATGCTTTCCCAGTTGTAACTCTTTCAGATATACTATTTTTAAGGGAGGTAGAAGAGGATATCATACTTCTCTTTCAGATGCTGAGCATTCCATTACTCACCAACTCCATCTTTTAGGTAAGGAAGTCCCAATTGCACATTAATATTTATACTTGTAACTATTAATTCGAGGCGTTTTCAGATTGGGTAGCATGAAGCTAATCGCCTACTGCTATTTAGAGCATCGCAACAATTTACCCAATAGAGCAAAATGAGAAAAATGTCACTACTATGTTTAAGTACAAACATTCGTGAGAACCTAGAATCACTGTAACAAAATAAACAACAGATGAATCCCATGCGAGGAGCATATACCTCCCACCGATGCTTTACAACTCCCCTTTGCATGCTCTTAGATAGTGCAATGGACGATGGTAGGAGCCTAAAAAATTACAGTAAAAAATATTTAGCAATATTTTTCAGATATATTATTTTTCTGATAGAAAAGAAAAAGGTGGCCCTTTTAAGCTACTAGTACAGCTAATTCCAGAAGTGTATGCAAACAACTTAGCTCTGCTTTTCACCGTAAATGATTTCTAGCACGATATATGTAATTTTGTATTTTATTAACAAATTTTAGGTTCAAGATTATATTTTTACATACTGGAAAGTAATCAAGAGAAATGCAAATATCAAGAAAAGCTGAATAAGATATTCGATTTTATTGCTAACTGTGAAGCAAGCATCACTTACGCTATGTTTGTTGGAGTATCCTTTACGGAGAAGAGTGGTGGTACCAACATCATGACATCTCCATCATCCGTTTCTAGACCTCCCGCCTTATCTGCCTTATCTGCCATGCCGGAGAAAAAAGCAATGATCAGAAATGGTAATAGTACACCATTGCATCATCAAAGACAGAAAGTCTGAAAGTAATGTACCACTGCCTAAATCATCTAAAATGTTCGGACAATCTAACCGTTTTCTTTTTCTCACTTCAGCAGCATGCACTGGAACAACATGCTGAAAATCTGCCATACCTGCATAAGCTTGTACATCAGCAAAAAATACATGTATAATGTCCAGTATTCACACTAAATCCTAAACAACTAGCTATGAACAGTTGAACAAGAGAATAATCTGTGGATACATTCTATGGGAGGAATCGTCCTGCTCGAAGTCGCAAAGCTGATGTAAGGGGTGGGTGTAGGGATGGTCACAGAAATACCGCTCGTTGCAGTTGTCCCACAAGCCAACCTTATACTACTTCAATCATCTCTGCCTGCATGTAGTGGCATAGCTGCTGTGTTGGGCAGGTGCTGCAGATGTGTTGGGTGTCGGCACGACATAGGCTGGGGAACAGTGCCGGGCATGCTGGACGCCCTGGTCCCACGGCGCTGTCAATCGTGGCACTGCCTGGCACATTTCTTTTACGTCCTACCTTGCATAGTTTGGCATCCTACTAACTTTCCACTTTATACAGTTTGACAGGTGGAACTACCTATTCGACTCCATAAGCATAATGGTGCAAATAATATGCAAGATAAGGCTGCTAGCTAATGGGCAGCTTGTGTGAGGAAAGTAATTTTATACTATTTGACCAGAAATGCAATTCACAAACTCATTCTACACTGGAAGGATATAATATTGGGATTTGATTACCAAACAGAACTTTGTATCTTACATTCTTATGGAATGCAGTGCAGCCAAAAAAAATTATTAACTTCGGCTACTAATGGACAGACCCAGTGCTAGAAGCTCCCACACCAGGTGGGGTTTGGGGAAGGATTATACGAGTCAAGCCTTACCCCTGCAAAGTGCAAGGCAGAGAGGCTCAGTCGAACCCAGGACCTCTTGGCACAAGTGGGGAGTACTTCACCACTGCGCCTTCTAACTTCGGCTACTAATGTGTTAGAAAATAAATTCGTAAGGTGAGAATAGTATCAGTAGGCTTTTCATACAAAAATAGTTTCATAATATAAAATTTCATAATTTTCATTAGCATATACATAAAATATCTAACGGCAAAGATACATATAAGAGACTTCGTCCATGTCTAAAACGTCATCTATCTCCAAATAGAGGGAGTATTATTTTAGTCCCACAACCATAGGCAGAAAAGATGGCAGTGTGCCATCACAAAAACACATGTCCCTGGGTTACTTCTTCTAAAGTTAGACTTGTTTAACTCAGTTTGGATTCTGAATAAAACATCAACCAAAAGGATGAGCATTAATCATGACAATCAATAAGTGAACATGATGATGCATTTTAGAGCAACAAGTTTATCAAGTATATCTTATAGCTAAATTTGAGCAAGACATATTAGAACTCATCTCCGATTGTTCAAAAAGACAATAACTGTATATAGCTTATTTTCGTTAACTGTATCTCATCGCATCAGCTCGGATTGGGAATGTGGACTTGAACAATGGTGAAAAATCTGCTACCACGTCTACTAACTGGTCAAAGGAACGGAGTCTTGGATCATGACAGCCATTCCCTAAGTGTAAGAAAGACAAGGCATTTCATCAAACAGGCTGTGCTCAAGCAGCTCACCTTCGAAATGGTAGCCGTTCCTGACACGCGCCACCACCTCAGCACGCGGCGGCCCGCGACCTCCTTTGGGCCTGGAGAGGCGAAGTAGTAGGCCGGTGGAGGCGCGGCGCTCGGCGAAGGCCGGGTGGCAATAGGGGTCCTCTGGGCGGAACCGGAGCTCGAGGCGAGGGACGAGGGCGGGGGCGGAGGTGGTGGACGGGGCGGGTTTGAAACTTCGGACCTACGGGGAACAAGGGAACAAACCGAAATTGGTCATTCCGCTTGCGCTGCCTAACGGAAGCGAGAGGGATGATGGTTTCAGGGGTACCTTGGAGATGGCGGCGAGTCCGCCAAGGGTATGGGCGGCGCGAGCGGGAGAGGAGGGGTACCCAGGGTAGTGCACGGCAAAGGCCTCGGCCACCGGGAGGGTGCCACTGACGGTGCCGTCCTTGATCGTGGAGGACGACTGCGGTGGCGCCGCTGCCGCCGCCGCCGCCGTGGGGATGGGGGAGGTCATCTTGGAGCGGAAGAGACGGTTCAAACGGCAAATCTTCGGAAAAAGCTATTGGACAGCCGGCTGATGGATCAGCCGGTCTGGCTCGCGCGTGTCATTCCGTCAAACGGACGCGCAGGCGTGTTTTCCAACTGCTCCTTTCCTGCCTCTCGCACGCGACCGACGCGAGAGCTACATCTCCGGCTGCGCTGCGAGCCTGCAACCTCCAGCCGCTCGCTAGCTGCTAGGCGCGACCTGCCACCACCTCCCCTCTAGCAGCTCGCCCGCCGCTCGAGCTTCACATCCGGCCGTGCCGCACCTACCGGCGGCCTCCTCTCCGGTGCCGCAACCTCGGCCTACTGTACCCTAGGCTCCGCCCAACGCCCATGCTCGCCGCTCCTGGCCGGCCGTGGCTTCCGTCGCCTCTTCATCCATCCTCGGCTCCGAGCACAGCCGATCTCTCAGCGCCGGGTCTCTGGTGTGGCGGATTCGTCGCCGGAAGTGTCTCTATAGGCGGATTCGTGCCCGCTGAGCTCGAATCGGTCATGGCATGTCTCCATTGGTGATGACATTAAGAGGTCAGTTTTTGGGTTTGTTGATGTTGCATTAGGTGTGCAGTTTTGCTACATGTGCGACTCGTTTTTGGTGTATAAGTATGAGCAAAGTGCTACATGATTTCTGCAAAAGTGATGTGGTGTTGGTTTTTGCTACATGGATGTTTCAAAATTGCTACATGTTCTTATTGTTTTTGGTGTGTAAGTAGAAGAGAAGTGCTACACTATATTTTGTTGTGTAACCAAATGGGATTTTTTTGCTACACACCTGTGCTACATGTTCTTATTTGAGTTTTGCTACATAGATTGTTTTTTTTGCTACATGGCTGTATTTGAAGTGCTACATTCGTTTTGCTACATGTCGTCAGCTTTACGGATCTATGTTTTTTTTGCTACATACAGTGCTACATGCGACAAAAAATATGGTGTGTTTGATTTTTTTTTCACTACATAGATCGGACGTGGCATTTCTGAAATTTCTTTGCTACATGCGATGTTGCATACACAGATACAAAGTGCTACACGCGAAACGTTTTTGCTACATAGATCGGACGCGCGAGATCATTTCACTTAAGTAGATCCGACGGCTGCGGAGGCGGCTGTAGCAAACATTTGCTACACCCGACTACGCGTAGCACACGCCCAAATCTTCTCTTCTCTCCTATCTAAAAGAAAATTTTGGTTTCTTAATCTGCCAAAAAACGCACTTCGTCGCTTTTCGTCCCACTCCTTTTCGTCGAACGAATCTGGGCGCCGACAAGTGGGACCATGCGGTGAAGCAAACCCTTGCGAAGTCCCTGCTCGGCCACTCCTCCCTCTCATGCTCTCGGCTCGCCCGTCGCGGCCGCCGCCGCTCACCCCGCCGCTCAGAGAACCATTCCCCCATCCTCTCCAGCGCCGCCATCCTCTCCTCTCCCCTGTCACCAGCGGCATCACCCCTTGCTCCCCATCCGCCTTTCCATGCTACCGTTCTGCCAGTGGGGCTCACGCGGAGGATGCAGAGGAGGTTCGAGATCCCCTATCCTGGCCACCTCCCCCATCTCCCGTACGCCTTTTCTCCGCGATGGCGTCGTCGGGGATTGCTGCGTGGAAGAGGACGAGGTGATGAGCATGGGCGGCGGCGGCGAGGCCCGGCGCGCCATGCTCATGCTCCTGGTTGCCGCCGTGAATAACACGAGGGTGCCCCTCAAGTCGTCCGTCTTGCCCACGCCGAGATCGCTGGACGGCTGCAAGGCTGCTCGGCAAGAGTTCGATTGCGCGAAACAGAATTTCCACCCTACATGACTTAATTTCTACACGCGTGTCACCGTGTGAGGGTGATGAAATAAGGAACAGAGTTGCAGAAAAGTAGGGTAAACCTGTGTAGAATTGAAATTATTTGACGGACCCATGCAAAGTGTTTCATACGAAATTCAGTAATTTGTTGAACAACGTGATAATGTCTTAGCTGAATAGTGTTCTGATTGTGTTGCACACTATGTGCTATGTTTTGCACTGGCACGCAAGGTGGAAGAGGATAAGAATTCCTGCACATGGATTTGTAATGACGTCCTCTCCATATGATAATTTTTTTCTGAGGGAGAGAACATCGTTTAATTATTAACAGCAAGACATGATCACAGGTGTTTTCGCTACTACCGTGTGCTTAGAGGTATGGTTGGGCAAATGTGGAGCTTGTGCAATTCCAGATTTTTTCTGGAACACAAAGCTGTGCTTCGCTTTGGTGGAGGGATCCATCGGTGTTGGGTCGATGCACATTCTATTGGTTGTCTGTGCATAATCAGAAAGTGTTTGATCCTAATTTGCGTGCATGATCCAGATTTCATCATGCAGTTTTTCTACTTGGATGGAAAATTCTACTTGTAAATGGATGTTAGGTGTAGGACGATTAAGTTCAGTACCTCACCACATGGATTCTAAGTTAATCGGGCTAACTGATGTTTAAACTGAAACTACAAATTGGTACATACTCTGTATTCCTTTAGCTTTAGGTACTGCTAATCTTGAAGAAATTTTGGTTAGTACTTGTAGCAGCACAATAGTTGTAGATCGGTTCTGGTTTATGCTGTCTCAGGTTATGGCCCTGTTGTTGAAGGAGGACCCGTGAGAATGGGTCGCCTTCCATGGTGTGGACTCGGCATAGTCTGGTTTCTTTGAGTGCTTCTGTACACCTGATATTTTGCCCTACTTTCTGAAGCTATAGAAGTATTCTCGCGAAGTTCCGTTATCTGCTGAAACAAAGGTTCATTGCTGGATTCTTCCTTGCTGCCATTCCATGGTACATTGGAGCGCTTTTCACTCCAATCTGTGGCCGGATACATGACTACAGAGAGGAACCAGGATATGTAGGCTGCACTATAACAGTAAGTTACCTCTACAATTGCATGATGCTATGATGCTGTTAAGCTTTCACTCAGAATTTTAAGTTTGTGAACTATATGGAAGATATCTCTGTTCAACAGCTTTGTTGTGTTAGCTAAACTAAATTTGCAAGTAATACACAAACTCTTAGAATCACAAACAACAAGCAAAAGCAGTTTACTGCTAAAAGATTGGTGTGGCGGAATTGATAAAGGTCCTTTCAACTTATAAGTTGATGTTCACTGTACAAATTTAGCAGGTGCAAGTAGTAATACAGAAACTTTATAATGCCAGTTATGAGCTATAACAGTTTACAGTGAATTTCTTTTCCTAATACTTGGACTAATTGTGCGTTTAATTTTCTGTATTGCATAGACAGGCTGTAATTGCGGCAATTGTTATGCCCTTGGATTGGCGAAAGTAGCATATTGGTGAATTGCCGACCAGATCTTTGGCATTGCAATTGGTTCTGTTGCTACAAGAGCATGGGTCTGGTGACGGTTCAGTCCAAGGAGCAGAAGGTGAGGCTGAAGGTGCTCCTAGCAATGAATAAGAATGGGGTGGAGACGATGAGAACCAAGATCGGGATGAAGAGCAATGTTGATCAGAAATCTTCCAAAGAACGTCCTGTATTAGTCGACGCTGCTTTGTGTGCGAGCAGAGTCTGTGGAGCTCCAGCGTCGCCTTTAAGGCCATGTGTGTGTTTTGTCTATCTGCTTGGCATGGTAAACCATGAAGTTCTTTTTGTTGAGTTCAGTGGCCACATAAATGATAGTGTCTATGACGACTCTTACGGGAAGACTAAGTACTGACTTAGAAACCATAATGTGTTGTTGGATTCTGATCAAAGTTGCGTTATTCTTGGTGACAAGTGCAAATGAGATTACTCTTTTTTCTGTCAAACTAGGAAATTACCCGTGTGTCTCAATGGGTATAATTTTTTTTGCAAAACACAGTACAATACAGATGCTCACATACTCGCAATGAGTATAATTACTCTTAGGTTCTACAATAATTGTGTCAACTATATAAATTTTGAATTCTCGTGCCAAAAAGAATGTTACGAAATAGTATTATTCGTTTGCTAAAAAACTTGATTACGATGAGGGATGTGCACGGGAATCTTAAAATTACATATTTGACATGATTAGTGTTGAAGCACTACAAAATGAATCGTAAAGTTACATATTTGACATGATTACTGTTAAACCCACTAGAAAATATATGTCCCGTATTAGCAAAAAAAGAAAGAAAATATATGTCCCGTTGCAACGCACGGGCATTTAGCTAGTCCCTCAAACGGCAATTTTTCAATCAGCCTCTGCCGGGGTGGGCGTTCGCCGTTCGGTCTAGACCGACAATTCGGTCTTTGTTTTTCTGTCTTTTTTGAATTCGGTCTCCCAGGAACAAAAACCGAATTTAGCTGAAAAATATTAGGGACCGAAAATTTCGGTCTTCATTTCGGTCTCGACCGAATTACACACACAAGCTCCAAAATAGCACCGGAATATGGGATTCAGTACAAATTGCCGATGTTTTTGATGTCGTTGTAGGAATACTCGCTTCTTGATGCCGTTGTCAAATGTTGCGCCCCTCGCCGGCGGGTTGTTTTGGTCGCCGAGCTTCAACCCCGAGTTCCCCACCACTGGCAGCATGTAGGGTGGCACCCTGGCGAACTAGCGGCGCAGCGGCAGAATTAATGTCGGCCTGTCGGGCAAGCAGAGCAGCGGTGGGAATCGACGACCTAGCAGGCAAGCGGTAAGGACAACTCTAACGCAAGCCACCCATTTAGACACTTTTTTTTGTCCTTTTTTATCCGTTTGGGTCAGCAAACGGATAGCATATGGCCCATGTCCGGTCTTTTCTGGCCAGTGAACCCAACGCAGCGATCTATTTGGTCCGCCCCTGGCCTATTTTTTCTTAGTTGACCACATTTCACGCATTTAAACTAACTCATGCAAATAAGGTAGGAAATAAGCAAATTAACTTGTCTGCCGGCAACAAATAGGTAGCAAGTTTAGCCAAATCATGCCATGCTGTGCCGACATACGAATAGTGTACCCAAAATATTACACGAGGCTACTTTCATGCCCGGACCATAGTTTAACTTCTATCAACCACTTACCGCAGATGAGATGATTAAATCATCTCACTCCATGAACCACTTTTGCTTCTTCTCATACCACGCCTTCTTCATAGGGGTCAAGATGGAAAGGTCGGCCGTCATGATCCGGGTCTCCTCGGTGAGTAGAGCATGCTCAACCTCCCTAGCCTCGGCCTTCACTTTAATGTCCCTAGAGCGGGCATTCTCCTCCTCAATCTCGAGCTTCCTCTTTTTGTATTTCAAAGAAGTTCTTGGAATTCTCTTCTCTCTCTCGGCGCTTCCTCTCCTCCCTCTTCTCGGTTGACTTGTCCTTTTGGGAGATAAACCCCTTCAAGGTATCTTGCAAAGCAATGGTTTACACATCTCTCTTGGCCTCTATCTTGGTGTTGGTCCTCCCCCTTGGCCTCTTGTCACTTGGCTCCTCCTTGCCCACGGCCGGCGCGCCACCACATCTATTCATGGCTGCCATGAGCTCCTTCCACTTGGGGCAGTCCTTGATCTCACGCCAACAATGGATCAAGGTGAATGGTTTGCCTAAATTTTGGGCCTTGAAGGTCTCCAGGTCTTGAAAGGCCTAGATATGCAATGAAATAAAGAAGGTTGTCATACATGCATAAAAAGAGGGGCAACAAAAGGCCGGGGATGAGCATCATACCAAGTCCTTGATCCCAATTCCACTCACGGGCCGGCGCTCAACATCTTCATAGGCGCCAACGAACTTGCTACACTCCGCTTGGATGAAGGACCACCTCTTTTGGAGTGACAATTTGTTGCGGTCACTCTCAAACTTATGGGGCTCGTAGCACCGTTGCTCATGAAAGTGATCATGAACTCTCTTCCAAAAGGCCGTTCCCTTTTGCTCGGCCCCAAGATTGCATTTTGCCCCATCTCCATCCATGCTTCACAAAGCATCCTGTCCTCCTCCATGGAGTATGCTTGTGTCCTCACGCTTTGGCGCCTCCTTTGTTGGCCGGCAAGTTGAGTGAGCTCCGCCTCAAACAATGGCTCCTCGTCGATGTAGACTCCATCAAGGCCTTGGGTCGGATCAAGGGACTCCTGGCCTTGGGTCAGATCAAGGGTCTCCTGCCCTCCGGTCGGGTGTCTTGATCTTAGATTGGTATGCCATCATTGTAGATCATGCCGGCCATGAACGCGTCCCCATTGTCCTCGTCGTTGTACCTAGCGTCGTCCGGCTGGCAGGGCGTCATTTCGTCGAGCAGGTTGCGGGCGTCGGGGAGGTTGGCCGTAGGGATCACCCATGGCGCCTTCCTTGCCGGCACGGCGGTGCCACCGGCAGGAAGGGCGTCGTTGAGGTCGCGCGGAGGCACCGCTGGCTCGCCCCGGGTGGAATCGCCCATTTCCCGTGAAGCGGAAAGGCAAGACTTGTCGGTCGGGGCAGTACCGGGCGAGGTGCTGGGCAGGAACACGTAGGTGGGCGAGGGCGTCATGGAGACGACCTACTCGGTGGTTTGGCCGATGACACCGAGCTAGCAGCCGCGGCTGTGGGGGCGGGGGACTGGGCGTGGCCGAGCCCAAGCATGATGAGGGCGCCCGTGGTGGCGATGGCTTCTGAGTCAGTGGAAGCCCTTGCAGTGGCATCCGCGACGGCGGCGGCAGCGGCCTCCGTGGCCATGGTGGCCTCCAGCTGCGCGGCGGCGGTCTTGTTCTTCAAGTTGTGCCTCTGATTCTTGCGCTTCTCCTCCTCCCTTTTCTTCTGGTCCGGGGTGAGCTCCTTCTTCAGCTTCACCAAGGCGGCGCCGACACGGTCCTTCTTGGTTGCGGCGGTGGTGGCGGCGGCGATGGCTCAGTCGTCGGTCATAGGATTTTCGCGGGTGGGAGTTCGGACTGAGCGGGAGTGGAATAGACAGGAGTGAGATTTCCTGTGGCTGGCGGGCGGGCTAGAGGAGGTCAAGGGAGGCGCTGCACGGTTGACCGCGCGTGTCCACGCCGATCCAAAGCCAGCTCAAATTTGGACCGAAATTGGGTCCGCGCGGATAGAAAAACGAACATCAGGCCAAATGTGTCAACGCGTTGGGCCGTGGTATTTTCCAAATCGGATACAAACAGACTAAATGGTCGGCGCGTTGGAGTTGGCCCAAGACAGTGGAAGCGGAGATGTGGCTACGCGGCGAAGGGGGCGTGTGTGGGTACTGGGAACGAGACGACTAGCGTGGAATCTGGGAACTTCCGAAGACGAGATAGTCAATTTGGTCTCGTGTGTTACTAATTACCATCGGAGATTGGGCTGCCTGCTCGCAAGGAAATACGGTCTGTTCAGGTTACTTGGAAGTGCTGACCGAATAGACTGACCAAATTTCGGTCTATCAAATGTTCTATCCAAATTCTTGATCGGTCCTTTCAGTCTCGGTTATTTCGGTTTTGGTTTTAGTTCTCGGTCATCGGTTTTTCTGCCCACCCCTACTCTGCCCTCGCTACACCGTCGACTCCTCCCCGCGAGCCTTTTTTTAGCACTGATTATTTGGGACTTTGATATTTCCCCCTGCTTTTTTTAGAATATTTGGGATCATGGTCAAAATGGACTTGCCTTAATGATGGTTGGTGATCACACATTTTTCACAACAACAATGGTTACATTCCGGGCAATCTAAACGATGAGAAATAAACGACAATAAATATCAAAAAGTTAAACACGAATAAAACCCATAAATAGAGTATGTTCGCATGATCAGTAGCAAATATATACTAAAAAAATCCGAACAGTTTACTTTGTTTAATAAAGGCTTAATAGGCTTTTAATTTAACTACAAATACCGTTACATGAAATAGTTTCAAAATTATAAACAAAATTCTACTGGTTAGGAATTCTCAATATTTGTCATTTGCGAAAAGATTCAACTCAAAATCATTTATAGAATTTTAATTATGGAAAAAATAATTGTCGAAGGATTATTTTTGGGTCCTACGCCAATCTCACCTCGGTGAACCGAAGGGAGTTTATTTGTAGGCGGCAGGGGGCAACAGGGTTGGATCAATGACGATGTAGATGATGAAGTTCCCTTAGACTTTATTCATCGCGTGGTTACACGATTGTACCAGGTGTTCGGCCCCTCATTGTGAGGTAAAGACCTACATCCTGCTTGTCTGGTATTGATGATGAAGATATTACATGATGGCCGTATTGGCGATAGTGTGAGACGTGGTCTCGCTATGGCTATGTGTGTCTCTTGTCTATTTGCTCCCTCCCCCTAAAGGGTGCCCCTGCCTGGCTTTATATATGCAGCCAGGTAGGGTTTACATGAGTTATTGTCTTGTATTACAAGTCGTGGCTTCTTGGGCTTCATTGGGCCGCCAGGTGGGCCTTCGGTTGGGACGCACCAGGTATACCAATAGTGGGGGACCCGAAGGGTATGCCCACGTCAGTAGCCCCCGAGTGTCTGGTCGATACGAAGAATCGGGCAGAGACTAAGAGCAGCATGTCGAGTAAGCGTAGTCGATGCGTCGGGTACGTTGATGTCCATATGATGACTGTATTAACCATGATTTGAGAGTTGAATTATTTATGAGAAATCCAGTGTAGGTGTAAAAAACCCGATATTAATAAATTAGATGCGGGTGTAAGAAACCCGACTTTAATAAATCTGATGCGGTCTATAGAGAAACCGACTTTGAGAATACCAATGCGGGCTATAGAGAACCCGACTTTGAGAAATCCAGTGCGGGCTATAGAGATCCCAACTTTGAGAAATCTGGTGCAAGCTATAGAGAACCCGACTTTGAGAAGTCCGATGCGGGATATAGAGAGCCCGACTTTAAAAATGCATAGCACTCGAGCCGGCGGCGAGTGCGCTCCCGATGGGAGTAGTGATGAAATTTGAGCTGTCCAAACAAGTGCTCAACTTGGGCTCGGTCTTCGCGCCCTTGCTGCGTTGTCTGGTGCTTTTGGCTCGGTAGTATGTCGGGTGCGCGGCCAGCGCTCCCGATGGGAGTAGCCCCCGAGTGTCTGGTCGATTCAAAGAATCGGGAAGATACTCATCTGCGGGTGCACGACATAGTTTGCTTACTTTGCCATGAATCTTTAGGTCGGTAATGCATCGACTAGTACTTTGCTCGTTTTGTTGTGTATCTTTGAGTCGATATTGTATCGATTGTGCTTGTAGAGTCGGTAATACATCGACAGATGCTTTGCGTATATTTTGTTGTCCGTCTGATAGGTCTTAGGGATGGTGGCATAGTAGGCTAGTACACTCGACGGATCGGGACCAGTTAACTGCATTTGGGCAAAACCTTACTAGCCTACTTCAAGTTCGAGTCCCCGGACTCGAACCCGGAAAGGGCTGGTCAGGTTCGACTCAGGCCGCGGAGGTCTTACAGAGTCAACCTCCAACATGATTTTGCGGGTACCCAACGCGTCCGTTAGGATTTTCTTCATGTCTGTTGACACGGAAAGTTTCAGGGCAAACGCAGTATGTGCGGGCCCCGGCCGGCTCGACGGATCGGCGGGTCTTACCTATGCACCATGCATGCAGCTTCCGAGGGTCGTCAGACGCAACTCGGGGAGATTATGACTGTGGTTTTACCTTATGTGGGTAGCTAAGTAGCTGAGTCGAGTAAGCTTCGACTGTGAAATCTGCAACTTGATGTCCTTGTCTGTATTTTATCGGGTGCGCGACAGCGCTCCCGATGGGAATAGCCCCCGAGCCTATGTGCAACTATTTGTAGTTGGGCATAGGCTCAATTTGCCTTTCTTTTTGTTGTTGTCGAGTATCTTGCGAGTGCTCCAGTCTTCGCGCCTGCTGGCGTAAATATTTGTCGGGTGTGCAGCACTCGAGCAGACGGCGAGTGCCCTCCCAAGTGTCGGGTGTGGCTGAGGCAAATTTGTTGCGGCCTGTGCGGCGTAGCCCACGAGCATCGGGTGCGGCCAAGTTGAATTTGTTGCGGCCTGTGCGACG
This sequence comes from Poa pratensis, assembly GCA_947311845.1. Taxonomy (NCBI): domain Eukaryota; kingdom Viridiplantae; phylum Streptophyta; class Magnoliopsida; order Poales; family Poaceae; genus Poa; species Poa pratensis. The sequence continues at coordinate 62,048,627 of CAMZMU010000128.1, read as the reverse complement.
CAGCACCCGATAGAGTATCAGGTGCGGCCAAGGCGAATTTGTTGCGGCCTGTGCGGCGCAGCACCCGATAGAGTATCAGGTGCGGCCAAGGCGAATTTGTTGCCGCCTGTGCGGCGCAGCACCCGATAGAGTGTCGGGTGCGACCAAGGCGAATTTGTTGAGGCCTGTGCGGCGTAGCACCCGATAGAGTATCGGGTGCGGCCAAGGCGAATTTGTTGAGGCATGTGCGGCGCAGCACCCGATAGAGTATCGGGTGCGGCCATGGCGAATTTGTTGAGGCATGTGCGGCGCAGCACCCGATAGAGTATCAGGTGCGGCCAAGGCGAATTTGTTGAGCCATGTGCAGTGCAGCACCCGATAGATTATCAGGTGCGGCCAAGGCGAATTTGTTGCAGCATGTGCGGCGCAGCACCCGATAGAGTATCATGTGCAGCTGACGAGGGGTTAACTCATCAAATCTCATGGTTAAGGACCTAGGGTTGAGATTATGGGGGAGAGAACGTGGTAGAGCTGGTAGTTTCGTCGGCTGACAAGAAAAAGTAAGAATTTACCCAGGTTCTGGCCTCCGGAGAGTAACACGCTACTTCCTGCTTGTCTGGTATTGATCTGAGAGTATATGCGAGCTACAATGGAGTCCCGGCGAGATGTCGATCTTGCTAGCGTTTTGGTGGTTCAAATGTTGCGTGTCCTGGATCGGCGGCCCTCCCAGCCTTTATATAATAGGCTGGGTCTCGGGAGTTCGCAACCAACTCAGATTACATGTAAGGAAAGTCTAAACCGACTATGCCTATGCCTAATCTTGGAGGATACTCCATCTTCTTGGGCCTTCTGTTATGGGTTTCATGTAGGCTCTTGATAGCTGGGGCTTAGTCGATACGTACACCAGGTACCCTCATGGTAGGGTACCCGAGAGGTATATCCACGTCAGTGGCCAAGGTGAATTTGTTGCAGCCTGTGCGGCGCAACACCCGATAGAGTATCAGGTGCGCCCAAAGTCTTGCGGTGTTTAGTCGGAAGGAGTCGAAGCGGCGGAGTAGCGCGGCGTTCAGCCGAAAGGAGTCGACGCGGCGGAATCAGCAAGGTGTAGGAGACATCGCCAGCGTTGATGATTTGGAGTTGGTGCATCGGTAACGATGATGAGCAGTAAATCAATCTGGGAGATCAATAAGCAAAGAGGTGACGTATCTTGCGGTATGCATAAAATATAAATCCGTGTGCTTGGAACTTGAGCGAGTTAACAAATTTAATTTTTGTGAGGCGATGGTTGATTAGGTGGTTTCGACTCGACACCCTTTTCTGCCTTGCGATAGATCCTTTCGTTAGCCTGGTGCCGTATAGCCGCTGCGAATTGCCAGCCTGTCAGTCGGGAGGGCGTCAACCGGGCTAGAGATCTAGGGTTTGGCGTCAGGTCGTACCAGCTACTCGGATTGTTTCGCAAATAACAAAAATGAGCGGAGTCGGGAACACGCCTGGTGGCAGTACACCCAACAGATTATTAAGGCGCAGCCCCCGGGAGTGCATCGGGTGTGGCCGGTTAAATACATGATAAAGGCAATTTATTGACTCGTAGCAGAGGAACTTAGCTTTGTGTGATCTTGGCGTAGACGCGGTATGGGTGTTGTCGATGTGTTGGACGGAGTAGATGCGGCGGACGGAGTCGACGTGGCAACAACGTTCAGCCCCCGAGTCCACCTTGTCGAGTTGGCGAGGCGGAGTCGCCTTTTTGGGTGCAGCGATGAAGTTTTGTTGTTGATGTCGAAGCGCCAGCCCCCGAGGGTACATAGTGCCCTTCTAGGGAGCGGGCTCTCTCGCCGGTACCGTCGATGCTGATCAATGTCAATGAACCCGAGGGGAGTCGAAGTTTGCCCGCAGCGTGTCGCAGTCAATGCCGACGGAGCCGCGGCGAGGTTGGAGTCGACCACGGCACACGGACTCGACGATTGTTGCGCTATTGATGAAGGTTGTATCGTAGAGCAGTTCATCAACTCGCCTCCCCGTTGACTGCTGACTCGGCTGAAGTAGTACTAGTGCGATCCAAGCTGCGTATGTAGATTTGCACCTCCAAACGATGGGTGTAAACATGCATGCATGGATTTGCAATAAAGAGAATAGATTAGTAATTAATTAGAGAGAGTAGATTAAATAAAGGAACCATCGGCCATGGTCATATGGGATTCCGGTCATATGCAGTTGTGCACTTTTTCATGCGCGGCGGCAAGGTCGACGTAGAGCCGCCGGGCGGCGGGTGCAGGAGTTGGAAGGAGTGACGCGCTCGCCTGCGCGTCGGGAACCGGACACCGCTTTGTTGATGTAGATCGGATCCGCGTCATGCACATGTGTTGCATGCGCAGCCTTGCTTCCCCTTTGCCATGCATGTGATTAGCGGCCTGGCCGGAGAATCCATGCACGCATGTAATTAGCACGTTCGCGCATGTAGCTGCGTCAGTCTCCGGGTAGGCTCCAAACTCGTCGGGTGCGCGGCGCGTCCGTGCGAGGGCTGTTGTTGGCGATTTTGATATCGATCCGGTCGGCCGGCCGGCACTCCTACGAGATCAATCACCCGCGCGTGCATGGCATCGCTGGTGGAGATCCGACGAAGAGGCTGCTTGGCGATGAGGATCCGATCAGACGCTAGGGCGATAGTGATGTAGAGCCCCGCGCTCCGATCTGATACGGCGAGTCGCCGCTGTTGTTCACGTAGGTTGGATCGCAGAGGCTGTCGATACGGAACGCCGCCGCCGTAGCAGTTGTTGACGAAGTCGAACGCGTCAAAATAGATGAGCCGGCCAGATGCGAACTGGCCGCCGTTGTCGATGAAAATTGAACCTGCCGAAGCCGCGATTCCAGCACGCGTTCTCTCCACAGACGGCGCCAATTGACGTGGTGTTAGCACGGCAAATCTCAAGGTCGAGATACCTAGGGTTTCGTATAGATGGAGAAGTTGGCGCGCTAGCAATTCCGTCGGTTGACAAGCAAAGATTTACCCAGGTTCGGCTCCTCATTGTGAGATAAAGACCTACATCCTGCTTATCTGATCTGGTATTGATGATGATGATGATATTACATGGTAGCCGTATTGGCGATGGTGTGAGACGTGGTCTCGCTATGGCTATGTGTGTCTCTTGTCTATTTGCTCCCTCCCCCTAAAGGGTGCCCCTGCCTGGTTTTATATATGCAGTCAGGTAGGGTTTACATGAGTTATTGTTTTGTACTCCAAGTCGTGGCTTTTTGGGCTCCATTGGGCCGCCAGGTGGGCCTTCGGCTGGGACGCACCAGGTATACCAATAGTGGGGGACCCGAAGGGTATGCCCACGTCAGGAAACTAAATAGAAAGCCGTGAAAACTGGATATGTGAGGCAGTTGGGTCGAATTTCCCGCTCCCACGGAAAAAAAATCCAGGCCGAACCGTTGTAGGGTATCTACGCAGTTCGTTTTTTTTTTTTTTTTTGACGTGGAACTTAAAAAATACAATTATTATAAGGGTCAGAGCCTTTTCCTGGATTTGCTAAAGATACTCTTATATCACGTAACAGGTTTGCTGCAAGGTTACGTTCGTTGCCGACCGACATCTCAGCCTGCGCGGCCTCCTGCGTTGTGTGGATCAGGGGTAGGAACATGTAGGACATAGGTCGGCACTGAGGTGTGCGAACATGTGGAACATGTGCCGGCGCGGGGACCATAGATGTGTGCCAAGAGGGTAAGTTCCTGGACTGCGGTTTAACGACTAGGGTGTCGGTCTTCTAAGGGGGGGAAGGATGTGGTATCCTGGCATAGGGCTTAATAGGATTAATACAATACTCATCTTAGTAAAGTATACATTCTTTTTCGAAAACTCATCTTCAAAGAACTCCGAGATTGAGTGTTCTTGGCCCAGAGCAATTTGAGGATGGGTTACCGACCGTGAAGTTGTTCTCGGGTACGCATGAGTGAGAACAAAGTGCATAGAAAAGACTCTTGGTCTGTGGGGACAGTCTAAAGATTCTAGAGAACTGCCAGGGGTAATAGCCGCCGGCCAGGGTGATCGGCAGACAGACTAAATATTCTAGAGAATTTCCTGGGGCAACTGCCGCCGGCCCGGGGTGGTCGGGGTGTTACACATGCTCCCCTTCGGCGCTCGGAGAGGGCTGGGTGATGTGACTGTTGTTGGTGACTGGGGGCGTCGATCTCGGCTCAAGGCCAGAGCTTATTGAGGCTCCATCCGTCTATGATCTGATGCTTGCCGCCATTGTGCGGTCGGCACTCTCGCTCGTTTCCCATATACTTGATGTCACGGTTCTGCTGATGCTAGTGTCTGAGGATGAGAGGGTTGGTGCCATCCTGGTACTCCCTCGATTGGGTGCACAGATGGCTGCATGTGGTTCGTGTGCCTTGGCCTTTGGTCTTCGGCATGAACATTTTTCCTCTGCCATGCGGCTGGAGCCTTCTCTGTATGGTTGGTGGATGGTCGAGGAGCTTGAGTCGCGATGTCGAAGCGGGTGGCTAAGATATCTGCCCCACATGAGCGTCGCATGGTGGCCTCTGTAGGTGGGATGGCGGGTCAGCCTTGTTCTCGACATGGTGTGTTGCGTGCGATGTTTGGGATCTGCTATGGTGGTTGTGGTGCTCCTTTGCTCCGGGTGAAGGCCACGCCCAACTTTTTTGGTGCCGGCAACAACGGCGCATTCATGCGTCGTTCCTCCTTGGTGGCGTCGTCGAGGAGCCCTGACTCATATCCAACACCTTGGATTCAGACCTTCGAATGAAACCCAGATTTGACTTGCTTGATCAGACGACAACATCGGCATTGGCATGTTTTCTCCTTGGAGTGTCGTTTTTGGAGGTCTCAACCCTAGGGACGTGCGAGCCAGCGACTCAGGCCATGGCTCCGGTGGGCAGGTACTAAGTATGACAACAATGTATCAAAGTAGAAACCTTGGCTGGCATTGGCAGTGGTTCATGGAAGATCCTATGACGTAATGTCTTAGCTGCAAGGGGGCACTCAAATGGTTCACGTGTATCAACTGATGACTTCAGGCATATGTTGGGACAAGCAAGGTTGCGGTGAAATATGTCAGAGCAACCTCATGGTGCAGGCGGTGGCTGGCAGTTTCGAGGCCTCTGCGCCATCGATGTGCACGAGGCTGGGATTCACATCATTGTTGACTTGCTGTCATTCCTGAAGCAGTAGCAGCCTAATTCTTCACTTCCATGTAGTGTTGGTTTCTCGCTTCTTGGCGGGTTTTTGGTAGGTTTTTGGCCACTTATGTACTTGTCTGGATGGCTTTTAGACCGGGCCGTTGTTGGTATCGGTCTCGTGTCTTGAGTGTCGGCTGTATCGGCCTAATCTTAAATTTGTAAGGGTTTTCTTTCCATCAATGCATCGAGACATGGAATTTGCGTTTTGGTGAAAAATAGAAAAAATGAATTGCCCGTACCATAAAGAGATCATCTCTTAGCCATGACAAGACCGACGTCAAATTATTATAAACGTCCTTGCAGACAGCTAAAGACTATTGTACATGTCCTTGGTCAAATATATGTTACTCCCTCTGTTTCATATTATAAGTTGTTCTACTTCTTTTTTTGGGAAATTGAATGTATATAGAGTATAGACATATTTTAGCACGTAGATTTACTCATTTTACTCGGGTACATATTAAAAGTATAAAACATCTTGTATTTTATACTATAGAACAGAGTGAGTATCTATCAAGATCATCTGTACAGGAAAACTGCAAGAAAATGGATTATAGCATCATATTCTATAAACCATTGGATGGAGATCGATGATGCAAGAAAACCGTTGGAGAGTATCCACCGTGCATCAATCAGCGAGGGAAAAAAGCCCAAGACAAACACCTCGGGTGCTTGCCTATGCGGCAGCGCCAGGCTATTTTAAGGAAACACGGCAAAAACGGGGGGTCCGTCTCCCACCCGCAACTACCGTCCAAATCGCGGCATAAAATGTGGCCCGGCCATGGTGTTAACTTTCCTCTCCTCCCATCCCCTTCCTCCTCGCCCGAACCCCCGCATCTGGGCCAGATTAGCTCCCCCATCTCCCAGCCGGAGGTTTCCCCCGATCGACCCACCACCGGACGGTGACATCCAGGTATGATGATGCCTCCTCATGCCCACCCTCACTTCTCGCACGTCGCTGGCTGGTTCCTGGCAGTAATGGCGGCCGATTCGTTGATTTCTTGTTAGCTTCTCCGTTGGTAGTTGATGTCTGCGATGAAGTGACGGATGGGTGAGAGGGTGTCTAGATATGCATTCTTCGGTTCTTGCTCTGCGGCCTATCGCAGGGAATAATGGTAGCTTGTCCACAGATGAGAGGGAGAATCATGCGGACTTTTAGTTTGTTTCTGTTGTGATACCGATTTTGTGCTTGGTACTACTGTGCTTCCTTGTGTTTCTTGGCGACATTATGCTAGTTATTGTCATTAGCGGGAGCCATTTCTGGCTTCCCTTCTCATCATCCTGAACCGAGGTTCTAAATTAGTACATGGTGGCCATTGTTTACATGTAGTCTTAGCGAATATTTGTTGAAACTTTCGTACGGAGCCTAGAAAAGAAACCAGGAAAAAAAGAATCACGGGTTGTTGGAGCCTTCACCATCAATACTTTAACCGAGAATTCGCTGCGATAAGTTTGATTTTGTCCAGCGGTGGTACGACCACCTTGTCCTCAAAAAAATAAGTTTGTTTTTGTCGTCCCTTTTGTTTCCTTCCTCTTTTCGCTGGAGCCGACGATTAGATGTCTCACCAAGAACGTAATTTGATTTATTCAATGCATCATCACCTTTGCACATTTTGCTATCGGCTCTGCTTCATCTTGTTAGTGCAATCACTGGGAAAGGTCGACCCTAATATTTTGCATATGATTCACGTCACTGATTCGGTTTATGCAATTCGGCAGCTCCAAGCCCACCTGACCCGTGCCGCTTCTTCTGCAGGTGATCTCGGGGGTATACCAATGGCGACATCCAAGAAGGAGCCTCTCTACCCCAGCAGGGACAGGGCCACCAGGGTGTCCTCGAACCTGAGGCCCTCCAGCAGCGAGTCCTCCGGCTACGGCGCTCGGCGGGCGAGGTCAGTGCCAAGTTCCCCGGATCGCAAATTCGGTCCTTCGGCTGCAGTGGCAGCGGCGGCGGCGGTGGCTCCATCTGCCTCTCCGGACACGTGCCGTCCCTCGTTGTCACACGTTGGCCGTTCCAGCTCGTCACGGACAATGTCCAGCTCAGGATCATCCATTCATGGGCGCAGGCCATCCTCTGGATCAGCCTCAAAGCCTACGCTGGCCAGAGCAAAATCCGAGAAGGTCACTGTCACCTCACAGCGGCCTCCTGCGCTAGCTGTGCCGCTGAGCAATTCGTTCAAGGACATGACCAGGACAGTGGCAGCATCCAAGTCGTCTTCTACCTTGCTGAAGAATAAGCTTTCACCGAGGCCTTGCGCTGACAAAGGGGTGGCGTCCCCAAAGCCAAACATCCAGAGGGTGCCATCGCCGGGACCTGTGAGAGGTGGGAAGCCTCTGCCGGTGTCCTCGGCACGGGCACCAGGCGCCACCGCAAAGAAAAGAGATGCAGCGAATGGTGGTGCTAGTGCAAGCTCAAAGCCGAAAGGTGCTGCTCAGAGGGCAGTGGAGCCACCTGCAACCAGGAAGGAGCAAGATGACGAGCCATCAATGCAGTTTGAGGAATTTGAGAGCCTAACCAACCCGTCCATCGACGATCAATTACAGGAGCAGCTTCCTGACCCGGTCGACCTGAACTCCATCATCGACTTAGCTGCTTCTGGTCCAGCTCGACATGATCCGCTGGAGCCATACTCTGAGCAACCAGGCAACAATGTGGAGGATCACTCAGAGAAAGAAGATGCAGGAAGCGGTGAGCTTCTTAACGGTGCTGATGCAAGCAAACCCAACACTGCAAAGGTTGCTGATGAATTGGATCGAGCGGAAACAGAAGAGGCTAGAACAAAGGCAGCGAATAGGGCCGAAGTTGCTCAGTCATGGAGGAAGGACGATCCAAAGAGCAACGATGTGATCGAGGAAGCCAAAAGCAAGCTCCTGGAGGAGAGGAAGAGCAGGGTGAAGGCCTTGGTAGGGGCCTTCGAGACGGTCATGTCATTCAAGGAGTAGCGCATTCAGCCTTGATTGTTTTGATCGGTCATGTCTCTCTCTGTCCGTCCCAAGATGAGTTGCATCCTGTCATCCTGAAGCGTTGAGTGTTTATGCGATGTTGAAATTTCTGTTTCCGACTTGACAGCTGTAAACCATTGATGCGCTTGCTGTTGCTGATACCGGTGTGGAGTTGAATGAAATGTTGGTGGCTTGTTGACAGGAAGGTTTAGTGTTGAGTGCTCCCTCCTGGATATTGAATTGTTGATGGTACATGTGCAGTTAAAAAGAGGATGATTTTTTCTTGCAAAACGAAGTATATTTGGCCCTTTAACTGTACTTATTATTTTGTGAAAGATGATGCATCATGAAGTGGACAAATCTGAATCTCAAGGCACCACCAAATGTTGAAGATAGAGAGCACGAAAATGCTCCAGACAACGATCATCTAGCTGACCACGTTACACACTTAACATAGGATGGTGGGGGTGGGGGCCTGATCTAGGCCAGATTGTGACTCAACACTGTTTATCACACGCAAAGACAAATACATAAAAGGAAAAGAAAAAAAGAGCTAACGATGGGGTCAATGTAGCTTAAGGTAGTAGAGCTAGCGGTCCGTTCTTCAGTGTAACAGGGAAACGACAATAAAGTCATTTTCAGCCACTCCATCAAAATGCATCAGCATCTGAACTGGTGGCCGCAGTCCAACATTATCCAGCAGGAGCCTCAATAATTGCACATCTACGACTGCACCTGGTTAACGATTTACAGCTCGCGTTAATGTAATGCACTACTCCAAACAAAATGGTTCGCCAGTTCCACCACATCTATTATCCAAGTAAAATTCATAGCTGCAGAGCCAAAGATGACCTGGGGAAACTTGCATCTTCTGCTGAACTTCCTCGTGCAAATACATCTGATTAGATTTCCTACCACGCGCTGCATACTGGAAGCTGTTACACATTTTACACTGATGCTACATATTTTACACTGATATCTTTGCACTGATAATTTCCTCCTGAAGCTATATCTTGAGTGATGCTACACATGTTACACTGAATTTTTTACGACAATCGAACATGTTACATTGATTGTATCTATGGACGCTTACAGTCAGTATTTGGTTGTTGAGTGGAAGGCAGGTCTTCTTATTGCATTTCTTCTGTACGTGAATGCTTCTAGACAGGTACAATTTCGCGATCTGGGGCTGCAAGATGGCAATTTTATAGCATATGTCAGGTCAGGAGAGTAAATAGACCAAAAAACATCGTATATACCCTGGAGAAAAGAGGCCCACCTCTTCTTTTCTGACGGAGGCAACCAGCTCGAAGGAAATAGCGAGCAAATTTCTCTATACCGTCTTCGTGCCATTTTCCGTACAAAGGTGCCGTCAGCATGTCCTCCTGGAAGCTTCAAATAATGTATGCAGACATATTAGGCTCCACAAGCAAAGTTCTTTACCAACTCAGACCCAAAAGAAACAGAGATATAACCATATATACTGAACATCACATAAAGCAGGGCGATGGCATAAAGATTCCATCTTTCAACGACTGCTTATCCAGTCAATTACATCAATCTCAAGGAAAATGGTACTATAGCTAGTCCCAATTACTGATAAACTTGCAATACTAATACTAGCAATAGTTTCCATCACAATGCAGGACTTACAAAAATGTTAATAATGTTATCCTGACTTTTGCAACTTCAAGATTCAGTTAAAGATCACAGACGTTAGCAACCTTTTCTTTTTACAGTACATACAAAACACTATAGTAGATACAAATCAACAGAATCAGCATGCAAAACTAAAAAATAAAAAAGGCCTGCTCGAAAAAAAACTAAAAAATAAGAATGAACCGCAATTCCAGATTAAAGATTTTAAATATACACACCAACTTCAAGATATTGCGCATTACAATAAAGAAAAAGGAACTATAGCTATTACAAAAGTATTCAACCTCGATGAACAGAAAATAATAAATGCAAAATCTAAACCTATTCATATTAGGTATAGGAGTAGGTCAAAATAAGAATTCTGAATAGCTGGGGCAGAAAGTGCCCAGACATTACTACAAAGCATGCTGTGATGTGCACACGGGGCCCTAACCAGAAGTAACAACAGTAAATCAGAGTGTATGGCAGATGCATTAAATCAGATTTTAGGACAATTATTTTCAGAAACTCCTTTTGGTTATTCCATCTTCCATATTTCCTTCTATGCAGTTTCTATCTTTTACATTCTAACACCTCTATATAAAGAAGCAGTTGCTATTATTTCCAGAAAGAAATAATGAAAACATTTATCTTCGTTTCTAGCCTACACCAAAGAAGCCGCTGCTGGGCCACCATCATGTCGGCAGTGTTTGCCCTGAAATGTGCTAGAAACTGTTACATTTGGTATCGGAGTCACTCACCCTGGCTTTTGATGCACATTTTCTTTCCCCAAAGCCTAGGTATGAAGGAATCATGTTTGGACTCAAGAATACAAGAGAATGCCGAAGAAGATGATGGTGGCGAGGAACAGCCGCTTAAAGTTTCAACTGCAGCACCGCCTTCGGCTGTGGAAGCAACGAGTCCACTGAGGAAAGAGAAGCCTGCCATAATTTGAGTTGTAAACTATAAGCTGTTTAGTTACCTATTTCCTATTTACATGTTTCCTAGTTATCTATTTCATCATTGTATATTTCTGTCCACTAGAGACGGTATCCTTATAGGGCCCTGTTCTGAACGCAGGAATTATAAGGGAATTGTGAAGGTTTCCTTTCTTACGGAATATTTTCCTGTGGAGACGTTCGGAACCAAGGAAAGAGGAGTACAGTTTCCTTAGGAAAAGGGAACTTTCCTACGTTTTTCACAGGAAACGAAACTTTGGCCAAGACCAAAGGAATACTCTCAGCTACTTCCATTCCTCTGTTTTGGAAGCCTGTAGGTTTTCACTTTTCACTCCACCCTATTCCTACACTTTTTCACATTCCTTTGTTTTGTAACCTCGTTCAGAACAGGGCCTAAATAAAGGGGGCTTGTATCTTGATTTGATTAACCAAGAGAGGAAACAGCAAGTCACTAGGGTACATTAAATTAGTATATTTCCCACTGTTTCTGAGTGGCTTAAGCTACCGGTTGGTCCAGAAAAACATAATACAAATAGAACTACCATACCAAGAGGTCTGAAGTTCGAGACTGGGCCGTGCAATTTTAAGAAAAAACTAATCCCTCCGATCCATATTAATTGTCGCAGATTTAGTAGATTTGACAATTAATACAGATCTACTAAATCTGCGACAATTAATATGGATCGGAGGGAGTACTAATTTCTATTTTGAGCCACATCATAGCCCGGAGGAGCCTAGAAGTGAGGGGGGATGTCACAATCAGCCTTTCCGATTCCGAGGATCGACTCAGCATTGCAGTGTGATCAATTACTAGCAAAGGTTGTCAAAGTAGCTGCAAGTGTGGGGAATGACAGCCAATAGTGGCCAATTTCCTAGCAAAGGTCGTCGAAAGGCTTCCGCGAAGAGAAGACCTTCAAGGAATTGCAAGCCATGGAGCCAATATTGGCCCCAGGGCTAAAACATCCACTCGTTTTGGTGTTGCCACCCGCACGGTCAATGATTCATTCCCCAGCAATGCAAGCTTTGGGCACACAATAGGTGGCTTCATCAAAGAAAAGCAAGATCACTATTGTGGCATGGCTGTCTCTTGTCACCTCTGCTAGTAGATTCTTTTGTTCTACTTTATTTAGTATTCCTTACATAAGATCTCGGAAGAGCCAATGTTTCACCGGTAAGTAGGAATTTAATATCCTCTAGCTCTTCGTGACCTGTTGTGTCTACCCTCGACTTAAGTATCATAGAATAGAAAGGTTTCTAACCGTCGAAAAGGGGTAGTTCTAAACGTTTAAGTGCCAATGTTGTGCCTGTGCCATTGGCGATGTGGAGCCAGCGATTCTCACACGAAGGATTGCAACATCACTGCATCTCTTCCACTACTGTCGCTCTGTAGGGCTTTCCTGCCATCAATGTATTCCGCGGCATCAAGCCATGCTAAAGCATCTACACAGTCGCCGCCAACAGTGTTGTCCGCTTGCGCAACTTGACGTCGACATCATGATTACCCAAACGAAGGGTCTATCAACAGCAAATCGGAGCATATGGAGCCACCACAAATGTAGTAATTATGATATTTAGTTTCATTTTGGTTACTTACTAGCGTTCATATTTCCCCTTTTAAGCATTTTCACATTTTTCGTTCTACCACCCCTGGATAAGAGGCATTGTTATCATTGTCAAAAGCAAGACCATATCAAAGTTCCCCGTCTATAACTTCTCCCTGCTCCTGTGGTGAGGCTGTGTCGAGCCCCTCATGCAACTCGGGTCAAGGAACACCTTTATTAGGCCTAACGGCCTTACAGTTACATCCATGACATGTTTAACACATCAATCCAAACGTCTAACTTAACATATAATACAAACTAAGAGTAAGAAAAATATGATTTAAGGCTGAAACAAGAGATACTTAAACTTGTGCAAATAGGAATGACATGGAAATGAACACTTGCTTTCAAAGTCTTCTATTAGAGTCCAAAAACTCAATTATCGGAAGAACAATTTTATGCTAAAACAAATGCATATCATAACTCTAATGAAGGGTAAAAGGGATTCTTATGCATGGATAACAAGATTTAGAGAACAAATAATTATAATTTAAGTTATTAACATGCATCCTGTGACAACAGCAACAACCCATGGAAATGGTTGAACTAAAAATCTAAACGTCTCCATAACATATTTATAACTTTGTTAGGCAGCATTAAGAAACCTAGGCATCAATGAAATCTTGCAGTGACAGTGACTGCAACTTTAATCAGATGATGTGCAGATACTCTTGTAAGATCATCTATTGGTTGAATATTCGTTAAGCAAGAAGCTACATAAATATTAAGATTCACAAATTTGACATCAATCTTCGGCAAACAGGGAACACCTGATGCATATGCAAGTATTTGGTACAAATGTAGTAAATTGCATATGCATACATAAGTCCCCACTTTTAACATTAATTGACTACAAATTTGGTATGTTCTACCTTCCCACTAGTACAATAGTTTCCTATTTAATTTGGCGCCAACAGAAAGCCATACAAAGTTTTTTGTCGTTTTATATATTTTGGCTATTAAGGAATACGTTGTGCCTTATGCACGTTTAAAGTGGATACCTTCTAATATTGACAAATTATCCTCATTTAAATGTTCCTATATCAGCTAATTTCTAATTCTCAAACAACAATATTTACTTATGAAATGGCCTGTTAAGCACAGGTTACAACTTCATCCGAGTAAGGAAGACAAGTGCCAACTGCAGAACCCCACCAGCGTTACTGCAGTAAATAGCACTCAAAACTAAATAAACTCCATCGAGTAGAAGATTTGGCAATCAGATCCGCCGCCAGCAGGACCGCCCAAGCCTCCTCCCGGCCGTCGTCGGCGGCGGCTCAGCCACGGCGGCGGCGGCCTCCAGCCTCTAGCCGCAACGGCGGCGACGGGGCCCTCTCCTGCGCGCGTTTTGGCAGCGAGTTCCTGGCGGCGGCGGCACGTGGAGTTCGACGCGGGTCGGCGGTGAGGTGCCGCGGTTCCCGGCGACGAGCGCATCCCGGCGCCAACGACGGCGGAGGCGAGCGGCCTTGGCGCGGTACGGAGATGCCCGTGCTGCAGCAGTCGACGGCTTCGGCCTTCACGGCCCATCTGGGTCCGTGCGGGCCTATGGCTGGAGGCTGCAGAAGCAGGTGGCGCCGGGATGCCTGGTGAAGCCAGTTGCTTGGAACCGTGGCAGTGCCGGCGGCCGGTCAGGCGGCGGCGGGCTGGATCCACACCGGCCAGTCTCGTCGGCTCGGATTGAATAAAGGTGGCAGCCCTGGATCTTTCTAACACCAAGACAAAGATTTACTTGATGCAGCTCTTCATTGATATGGCCGGATTGTCGAGTTCCGGAAGGCTCCGCTGGCGAACTCCATTGGGCAATTCAAGCCTGGAGATTGACGGATCGGGTGGGATTCGGTCGCGCGCAGCCATGTTTTTTCTGACCGTTTGGTTTCAGAGGTAGCGTTGCGAAGCTCTGCAGTCTGTTGCCATCATGGATTTGTCTTTTGTTCTATGATGAAGTCAGAGTGCGGAGAATGGCAAGGAAGCCGAGATTTGAGGACTTGCAATGGTGGTTCCAGTCCTGGTGGGATGAGGGATTGGCTAGGTGATTCGTAACTTGGAACAGCAGCAATGGCAAGAGGGGGCGACAGCACAGGAGAAGTTCAGAGTCTAAACTTTCAGGGTGAAAACCCAAGGTCTGGCCTTAATTGGTTGTGCCTGGCAATTGCCTTGGTGAAGGCATTGTTTTTGCGAGTGTGGACTGTCTTCGGGGTGAAAACCTACGATCTATGATCAGGGCGACGACGGCGCTTGAGCACTGTTCCCTTCTTGGAGGCGTCGCTTTTGGAGTAGCTGGACTTCTGGTACTGTTTTGGTGGGGTTAGGTCTGCTGTAACAAGGAATAGATCGCTGTAGCGGAACTTTTTTTCGTAATTCTTCTTTTTATTCTGGGCTGTGTGCATCCGTGGGGCCGCTAGGGCACGCGTTGTTGCAGAGGCTGGGTGTAATTGGTATCATCGCGATATTAATATATACTCTTTATCTATAAAAAAAAAGTAGAAGATGTAACAAAAGCAGGCGTCACAACCAAGACATAAGGGGATCTAACAAAATGGTGTTACCACGGTTTTACGTTACAACTTATGTGCCTCCATACTTGGATAAAAACAGCAGTCAGTTTATTCCTTAACATTGTTCCCACCAGTTCCGAAATAAAAGAAATATTATCAGACAAGAACATTATAACTGTTTTCTGCATATTCCTGATAAATAGTTTCTATTTCTAACATTACTGAGACAAAACTGACTGGAAATAAATGATCAGATACTGTTCTATCTATGCTAGAAATGTAACAAGCACATACTAGTGCAGAACACTTACAGAGTCATGGCTCCTCAATTTGTTTGGAGCCCGGCACCATAGTTCTGTGTGAAGCACTTATGCCTTTTTACTGGTGCTTAGATGCAGACAATTGATGGGTCTACTACACAGCCTGTAGCCTCCTAGAAGATAAGCAGAACTTTGCTTATTTCAGAAAATTGCCCAGAAGATTAGATACAGCATTATCAGCATACTGTACAAACTAGAAAGTCTGCCTGCCTTCTCCAGATTCGACCACCCTATGACCTGAATACAATGGTCATGAAGCAAGACACAGCATCAAGTTGGTACGATCTTGAAATGTGAAAACCCAACTTGCTCAATCCAATTAGTCATGTGAATTGATCTTTTCAAGTAGCCCTGATGTGTTAACGCCAAGCAGATGAGGGTTTAGCTCTGACACAGCCTTTAAGTCTTGCATTGAGATTGAGTTAGTAGTGCCTGGAGGTAGAATGCCACCCTGCGTGGCATGATTTTGCACTGATACACCATTTATTAGCTTACGGCACAACTGCTGCTTCAATGCCGCGTGGCTTAGCTTACCATGTTGAGATCTTGCTCCAACAAGCTCAACACAAGATCCAATCAATTGCTTCAAGAAAACATCAACTCCATTATTCAACAAATCAGCACACTCAACTGAGACCCCTTCCAATCCTTCCGCTTGTGCTGTTTTTTCCATTCTCCTTTTCAGTGACAAAGTATCACATAGTTCACCATGGTCATAACAACTAACAGAGCTATCATCTGAACTGACAGAAGCAAGGGCTGATGGTTTTCGAGTCCGATAAAAATTAGCAGCAGTAAACTGAATCCCAATTGGAGCTTGCACCGGAACTTGGGCATGTTGTATAGTTTCTTCTCCCGAGATTTCTCTGGCATCTATAGCAGAAGGTCCATTGCTATGCAGAGAGCCATGAAAATTTAATGGTGCCTTCCCCACACATGATCGCTTGGTAAGCGGCTCAACATGCTCACTTTGTTGAACCTGTGTATGTCTCTTCAGACCAATCAAATTTGGAGCACCATTCTCCCTAATAATAGTCTCACCGTGAGTCAGCGATGAATGCTGCGTTAATGTGTTTACACTTCTGCTCAATGATTGTTTGTCTTTAACATGCTTGCTCAAAGCATCGCCATTCCAGACAGGGGGAACTAGTGTATGTTCTGAACTGGTGAGATCCCCAGCTGTCTTAGACATATTAATTGTTGGTGGCCCACTTGCTGCACAGGCATTAAGAAGAATAGAACGGATGAGATAGTTGTGCAATGGGAGGTTCTCACGGCCAAGTGCCAGAAGACAGAGCTTATCAAACTCATTCTTGCTCAATTTTGATGACAAGAACCTCTCCAGATGTTGAAAGTACTTCTTTGCTCGGTCTGGCCCAATCGTCTTAACAATCTTGGACTTGATCTCACAAAGGTCAATACGACTGTTCTGCCGTACTGCAGATGATGGCAATGGTTGCAGGCTTGGTGCCGGTGGCACCGATGGTGGCTTAGACGACGGCATCTCTCAGGAAGAAGATTCCATGTAAAAACTGTTGAACCAGAATGTATATCTACAAGCAGAAATCCAGAGATTATTGTAATCTTCCTCCAATCCTTGATATGCAGCCCACTCGCCAAAAGTTACTGCAAGGAACAAGTCACCGAGTTAGGACAATAACAAGTATGAGTGTAGAGTAACAAGAAAAGCATGAAAAGTGTCAATGGGCCATGCGATTATTCAAAAACAGATAAAGTCCGGACAATTGATGAACTTCACCCAAAAAACTATGATTTATAAGAAGTACAGTGCAAAATACATTGTATGCAGCAATTTTGTACATCATGAACTCAACACTGCTAAATATTGAACTGGAAAGAAACATAATTGTGTTTACTGGTTACACGAAAATTGTATGCAGGTCGACTACAGACGAAAGAGGAGTGTAACTTCTTCCAGACAAAACTGAAAACAGAATAACGCAAAAGAAAATTTCCATGATCTGATCATGCCGCCTTTATGCACACTGCCCTTGTAGAGTAACCTTGTACCTTCAGATTCAGAATCCGGAAACTCAAACCAGGTCACCACCTGCCGCCTGAGCAACATCATATAAGATTATGCCTAAAAAACATTTAATCAAGATCTCCTTTGACTCCAACCCAGTTTCTCCTAACTCCAACAAATGAGTGAAATGGGGGCTTTGGGCTGAAGCAACATTTTCAGACTCCACCAAAACAGAGAACCCATATCAGAGGGCACCGACCCCGTGACCAATCACTATTCAAGCTATTCCACCAACTCAGACTGACTGGAGCTCCTCTCATCCAATCCGCGGGGCTTCAAACCAAATGGTAAAGAAAGCTAGGGTTTCGTACCAAATTCAAACTTCCAAGCTCATCTCCGCGGACAAAGCAAGGAAATATACACCAAGCAAAGAACCCGCATCAGACCTCCACCAGAAGACCAGACCCGCGCCACCGCGTCAGTGCACCACTCAAACTAAATCCCCAGCTCGCCCATTTGATCCAACACGGACCACCCCAATTCCCACAGGGAGCTAGGGATTTCCCCCCCGAATTCGAACTCCCCGACGCCCGAATCACCAACCACGAGCCTCACCGGCGAGTCAAACCCCGCCATTGAGCGCCTCGCGACGCGCCTCGCCATTGCCGGTCGTGGCGCGCGTGGGCTGGCGCGGATCGAGAGGGGGGGATTGGGCCGGGGACAGTGAGCTCTCACCTTGGCTGGCGCACGCAGGCGGGCGGGCTCCCTCTGGCGCGGAGGAGGAAGGGGTTGTTGCAGGAAGCGATCTCCGGCAGGTCACCCCGCGCCGCTGCTTGCACGGACTGCTGAGGCGTCACGCCGAGGGGACGTGCTTCTCTTGCAGCGGCAGGGAGATTCGAGTGGCGCGTAGCTGCTGGTGCTGCTGCTGCGGCGGCGGCGGTGGCTGGTGGCTTGCTGCTGCCACGGGGTGGAGGTGCTGGCTGCTGTGTTTGGTCGGGCTGTTGCTGGTGCCGTTCTCCGTTCCGTCTCGGCCTCGATATTGTACTTGTTCCCTCGCTCGCTTCCGGCCTCCTCTCTCTCGTTTCCCTTTTTTTAACCCAGGCAAAAGACCTACCATTTTAATTAATTAAGAAGAAGTGAGAATTGACCGATTAATTAACGTGAAACCGGCCTAAAACCGATCTCGTTTCCTTTTTCTCCTGCTTATTTTCTCCACAAAGCTTTGCATGGGAATGGCTGGATTGCCAAAATAAGCATGACCCATGGCTTCTCTCTTGCTCACTTGGAGCAATTTGTTGATCTTTGGACTCAAATTCAAGGTTTCGATCTTGATGACGCCGTGGAGGATGATATTGTGTGGAAGCTTATGACGAATGGTCAATACAATGTGGCCTCGGCCTACCAAGTCCAATCGCCACTGACAAGGATATACATCTCGGGTACCTTACCATAAGGGTACCTGGTGCACGTGTCGACTAAGACCCAACTATCAAAAGCCTACATGAAGCCCATGATGAAAGTGTCGTGGGTTTGTCACGTCAGGTGTCATGGATGACTTCGTATGTGTGGGATTACGCGAGTCAAGCATCTCCAAGCTTGGGATCGCAGGAACAAAGATCAACACAGATTTACCCAGGTTCGGCCCCCTCAATGTGAGGTAAAGACCTACTTCCTACCCACCCTAGATTGGTATTGATATAATAATCGAGGTGTTACAATAGAGGCGATCCGATCTGGTACTCGCCGTATGAGCTAGGGTTTAAGGGCTTCCTCTCTCTAAGTCCTGCGAGTCCTCTTTATATATACAGAGCCTCGTCAGGTTACAAAGTAAACTTTCCCCTCAAGGAATATATTAACTGAGACCTATCCGGAGACTGGCTCGCCTCTGTGCCTTCTAGATTCTTTTCCTTGTGGCGGTTCGATGTTGGGCTTGATCCCATGTGGGATTTTGTCCGTGCGAGTAAAGTAAGTCGCACTAGGCCGCGGGTTAATCCAGAAAATATTCCCCCGACATTATCCCCCAAGATTGGTCAGGACTTTACGGTGAGAACCTTCTGACCTCTTGAAATGGTCGCTGAGCCGCACTGCAAACGTTCTGGCCAATCTCTGACTTATGCGATTCAGAGCCGCGACTTATCTGTGCGACTCATCTCCGCTTCTGGAGATATTATGTTCCCTTTAATTGCGGACCGTTACTCGTTTTGCGGGCGCAAATTGTGCCGTTGGTTGCGAGCGCAGATTGTGCCGTTAGTTGCGGGCCCCTCCAGTTATAAGCTGCGGCCGCCTAGGTCATTATTCACTTGCCCTTGCAATCTCCTCATCCCTAGCCGCGCCGTCTTCTTCCTCAATCCAAGCTTAGTCCCCCGATCCAATCTCCCTTTCGCAATGGCGCCTAAGGCCAAGCCATCCGATGACAAGCGCAAGATTTCTTGCAACTGGGAAGGATCTTGGGTGACGGAGGAGGTCCTCACAGATCTAGCCGCCAAGGGTTTCCTGCCCTCGAAGGAGGACAACGTCTGGCGGGCTCCTGGCAGTGAAACCGAGCCGCGCCCTAGGCCCAACGAGCTGGTGATGTTCGTGGAGCGCGGATTCACGCCGCCCGGCTCCCTCTTCTTCCGCGATCTGATGCGGCGTCTAGGCCTCCGTCTTCACGACATCGGGCCCAATTCCATGCTCCAAGTGAGCAATTTCCATGTCTTGTGCGAGGACTACCTCGGTGTAGCTCCCAGCATCGATCTGTGGTTGGCTTCCTTCTCCTGTAATAGCCAACTCATCTGCAAAGGTGGCGCCTATGTTCAGGTTGGCGCCATCTCTCTTCAGCGTCATCGAAACTCCGTTCTTCCCAAGCTGGCCCTGGCGAATCGGCCCAGGGCTTGGCAAAAATCCTTTTTCTACTGCCAAGATACTTCTCCGGAGGGCGAAACTCGTCTCCCCTCCTGGTCCACACACCTTCGTGCCTACCGAGGCACTGAAATCAAAGCCTCGCGACTCGGCCATGGCTTTCATTAATGAGTCGCTGATCAAGGTCCGCGCCTTAATAGGTCATGGTCTTACTGGCCTTGATCTTCTTTCTTGCTGGACCAAATGGCGCATCCAGCCCGTGAGTCCACGACAACGATCCTTCCTTGAGTGCACTGGCACCTCTGCTGATGTCGATCGCATCAAGGCTGCGGACTGGACGCCTGAGGATTGGGTGGAATTCGTCACCCGCGTGACCGAGGAGAAAGACATCTCCTTTGATAAGGTGGGGCTTGCCCCTTTTAGTGTTAACAACAAGCCTTTTGAGGTAACTTCTCTTCCCTGTCTTTTTGCCTTTGTAGTTGAGTCGCATTCCTTTCTTAATACTGCGACTTATATTTTCCTGATCCAGGCTGATGAGAATTACTGGTCGCTGCCTGCGACCGACGCCGGCACTGCTGCTCCCAAGCGTGCCACAAGAAAGAAGTTGCTGCCCGCTCTAGAGGGCAGCGAAATTGCTGGCATCCCCTCTGTCGCCACTGCGGCCTCAGAAGGTGAAGAGACTGAACTGGACGAGGATGACAGTCCAGTGCCAGCCGCGAGTTCTGCTGCCGCGGCTGGCCCAACTCCCCGCAGAGCCTCCAAGAGGCTATCTCGTGAGGAGCCAGAGCTTGATGCTCTGGAAAATCCTGAGGCCGCGAAGCGTCGCAAGCCTGCTACGGCGCGACCTCCTCCGCTGCCAGGCGTGTGTACAAAGCCACCCCCTCAGCTGAAGAAGACATGGGTCCCCATTCTGGTAATTTCTGTGTCTTGACATCTTGACTGCTTATTCTTTTTCCTCTACTGACACACAAACTTCTGCTCGTAGATTCTGGGATCCAAGGCCATGTCATCGCCGTCAAGTGACGACCTTATGGCCTCTGTGAAGATGGCTCCAGAGTTAGTGACTTTCCTTGCGCTTATAACACTTTTATTCTGGTTTATGTGCTTCTTCTTCACACAATGCCCTTGTTTTTTGCAGAAGTGCGGTTAAATCCGCGACTGAGCCTGGAGTCGTTTCTGAAACCATGGTTGAGCCGCGCTTATCACCTGCGGCTCATACCGCCATGGTGGAGGGCGTGGCCACCACTGATGACTTGGCTACGGCCTCTGTTCTTGACACAGCTACCCAAGAGGTGGCTCTGGAGGACGAACGGATCTCCTTATGATCCAAGACGTGGAGAAGGTCAACCCTTCCTCCATAGCTGCAATGGCCAAGGATGCTGATGCGCGCTGATTGAGTCGCCAGCGGCTGATAGCCAGCGGTCGCCAGCTCTGCGTGCTGAGGTCGCTTCCTCCTCCTCCATGAGCCGCGAGAAACTGTCAGAGGCCATCATTGCCTCAAATGACCAGCAAGCGCGGAGCTCCGCAAGGCGCTGTCTGATCTGTCTGCGGCTTACAAGGTAAACTTCTGTCTCCACTTATCTGTCTCTAGCCCCCAAGGATCAAGTTTCTTTTTTGACTGTAAAGGGAGACTTGATACTTCTCTTTAGCTGTTGATATGTACGTACTAGCTGATGTACTCTTTGTAGGAGGAACTACGTTCCGTAACAGCCGCAAGACTCGCCTTGGAAAAGCAGTTGGGGGAGACTCCTTCTGAACTGGAGAGGCTGCGCGAGCTCCTTGGCCAGCGTGACGCTGAGCTGAAGAAGAGGGAAACCAGGATGGGCGAGCTGTCTGATGAGAGCTTTAAGTTATCTGAACAAGCCAAAGCCACTGAGCTGCGGCTTAAGAAGGTTGAAGAAAAGTTCCAAGAGAGGGTCCAGCAGCTGGACCTCCAAATCAATGCTCAGAAAGACGCCATTGCTCTAGCCAACGAGGACGCAAGGCTCAAGGCTGTTGCAATTGGCGACCTTGAGAAAAAATTGGCAAAAGTTTCTGATGCCCATAACCTTGTCCACGCCAAAGTTTGTATCATGACCCAAGAGTTGGCTGGTATGTGTTGCGACTTGCCGCTGTATCGTGGTATCTGACCACCTTCTTTTTGTATGTAACTGGGCTAACTGGCGGACATCTTGTTGCAGGTGAGGATTCTGCACTTCAGCGTGCGGCCACTCAAGAACAGCTGAATAACATCCGCGAATTTACGCGGAGGACTTGTGATGCCATGAAATCGCTGTCTAACTGTCTGCTGCCGACCAAGCCAGTCCCCGGTGATTCTGAAGGCTTGCTGAAAAGACTGCTTAAGGCGCCTCAGTTCTTTTTGGACTGGAAGGAGTCCTCAGCTCGCTCGGTGCGGCTCATGTTCTTGCTTTGGCCAAGACATACTATCCCTCTTTTGATGCTGCCAAGGTTGCACAAGGCAGGCCCTCGAAGAAGGTGGATGGCACCGATCTGACGGCCTCAGAATATGCGGCGACTTGGAAGAACATGCGCGGCCATGCGACTGAGCTGGTGGAGGGGATAGATCTTGCGACCTATCTGGGCAAGTATAATGCAGATGGAAGCAGATGGAGAAGTTACCCGCTCCATCATCCAGTGCGGTGAACCCGCAGGAAAAGAACCCTTCACCGGGTGTGTCCAGCTCTGCAGCCCCCAAGCCCGCGACGGAGAAGCCGTCCAGCGAGCCTGCGACTGCTCCTTCTGGCAAGCTTGGTAAGCCGCCAGTTCCTCCTGCGCACAAGCCAAAATCTGGGCGCAAGTGAAAAAACAATGTGTTGATGAATTTAGCCCTTAGTGGCTTGTAATAATTTGTTAGTATTATGTATGTCAAAGACAATGTTATGGTTGTGTAAGTACTCTCAGCAGTACATGTTTCGACCAATAGGCTGGTCCTTATGATTTGTCTCGGTTTTTCCTCACTTAGGCCCTTGCGCGGCTCAGTATTTCCCAGGTAAAAAGTGCGTGTTCAGGGTCGAGAGCGGCCATGATAGGCGATCAAACTCGATTGACGCCGCACCCCCAGTACTTTGGCCGCATAGTGCAAGTCGCATCCAAGAGAGGTTGAGTATAATCACGATAAATGCCACTCGTTTGGCGATCCCAAGGTAATAGGCCGCGCTAAAAAGCTGCCGCGCCCCCAAGGAACCAATGATTAAAAAATAAAAGACTGACAACTCAATTGGTAGTTTGAGATGCTTTATTTCAAAATCATTATATGATACATAGGGTCGGTCGCGCCTAGGTGGCGACCAGAAATGATGCTTGGGTCGGTTGCGCCTAGGTGGCAACCAGAAATGGGTCGATCGCGCCTGAGTGGCGATCAGAAGTGATACATGGGTCGGTCGCGCCTGGTGGCGACCAGAGGTGATACATGGGTCGGTCGCGCCTGGGTGGCGACCAGGTGATACATGGGTCGGTCGCGCCTGGGTGGCGACCAGAGTGATACATGGGTCGGTCGCGCCTGGGTGGCGACCAGAAATGAAGTTGTTCAGCCCTGAGTGGCCAGCTTGATGACGTGAACCCTTGGTGGTTTTGTTGCGGCTGCTGATGGCAACTCGCAATGCCTGGGATGTGTCCTTATTGGCAATGGCCTGTAGCCCTTGACTTCCTTGCCTCCCTTGCGGCCGTAATCTGAAGTCGCAAGTCAGGTAGGTGCCTCTTGGCCTCCACGATGTCATCAAAATTCTCCTGCGACTCGCGCATGGGCGCGCTCTCTGCGATGCAAGCTGCTCTGGCCATGGCCTTGTCGCCTTCTTCGCATTCTTGAGCTATTCTTCTGTCGCCATTAATGGTGATGACTCCCCTGGGGCCTGGCATTTTAAGCTTCAGGTACACATAGCACGGCCTAGCCATAAACTTTGCGAATGCTTCTCTGCCAAACAGCGCATGATATGGGCTCTGGAAATCTACAACCTCGAACCAGATATACTCGCTTCTGAAGTTGCTTTGTGTCCCAAAGGCGACCTCCAAGTTGATTCGCCCCAATGGCTGAGCTGATATGCCTGGCACGACACCGTGAAACGTTGTTCTTGATGGGTGTAGCTGCTTTTCTTGGAGGTTCATTCTTTTGAAGGTTTCGTAGTATAATATATTGATGCTGCTGCCTCCGTCCATCAGCACTTTGCCCAACTTGTATCCTGCGACTTGAGGGGCAACCACCAGCGCGAGTTTGCCCTCTTCATTTATTTCTCCTGGGTGGTCCTCGCGGCTCCAAACTACTGGCTGCTCGGACCACTTTAGCCACTGTGGTACGGCTGGTACTATGGCGTTAACAGCCTGATTGCGTCGTCGCAGCTTTTGCTCCCTCCTTGAGGTATTGACCACAATGGTGTGATACTGACCCAACTGTTTTGGGAACTGTGGCTGATCTGGCTGTGGATTTGGGACAGCGTTGTTGCTGTTGTTGCCTCCGCCGTGGTTACCTCCCTCATTGTTTTGATGATTGTTGTTTGTGTTGAGTGGTTGCCCATCCTTCCACTTTTTGTAATGATAGCACTGTGCCTTTGTGTGGTTGGGTGGTTTCCCATCTTTTCCTATATGGATGTCGCAGGGGCGGTTAAAAACCTCTTCCAAGTTAACTGGGTGAAAATTCCTTCCTCTGCCGCTGCTTTGCTTGTACCGAGTGTTCGTATTTGCGACTAACCCCGAGTTTCCTTCCTCGTTTTTGCGCTTGTTATAACTCGCATTAGCATTGCTAGCTTGCTGTTGTTGAGGCTTGCTACTGGCCTTCTTTCCCTTGCCAGTATTTTCCTCTTCCTCCCCATCAGATGCGTCCCTGGTTTTATCCGAGCTAGCATACTTGTTGGCCGCCGCCATTACCTCGCTTAGGCTCTTGACTTTGTCCTTCATGCGACCTAGTTTGTGGACCAGCGGCTCAAACTTGCAATTTTTCTCCATGACAAGGACTGCTGAACTGGGTGGTATGTTGTCTGAGGAATGTATGATTTCTGCGACCCTTCTCATCCAGTGGCGACTCGACTCACCTTCCTTCTGTACACAACGCTCAAGGTCCTCTATACTGCAGAGTTGCTTGCATGTTCCTTGGAAATTCTTGATAAAAGCTTCCTTCATCTCATCCCAAGAGTTTATTGAATTTGGCGGCAAATTCTGCAGCCATATGTGAGCTGCGCCTTCTAACATCATGTTTAGGTACCGTGCGCAGATCTCTTCGGATGCGTTTAGGATGCTCATGCCCATCTCGTAATTGTTGAGCCAAGTAACAGGGTCCATGCTTGCGTTGTAGTTGGCGACCTTGCGAGGTCCTTTGAAATCTGCAGGAAACGGTTCAGACCTGATTCTTTCGCTGAAACAGACTGGGCCTTTGAGTCGCGACGATAGATTGGATGAAGCTGGCCTTCCCATTGGATTAGCCGCCGCGCGCGGCTGCACAACTTCTACGGGTTGAACTTGCTGAGGTTGATTTTGAGCCGCAGGTTGATTTTCCCTTTGTCGCCTAGCCGAACTTGAAGTCGCAACGTGCGGCGACTCCGCGTGGATGCTTCTTTCCGCCGTTGCTCTGCTATTGTAGGGGGTGGAGTGCAGCCGTCCCGCGTGTTCGGACATGTTTGCCTGCTGTATTACTGCTGTGCTCAGCATCTCAATGGCGCGCCGCGCCTCTCTGTCCATTGGTGTGTTTCCTGCTGGCGCTAACCTGGCCAAGATGTTCGTAGCCGCAAAGAGATTCTCCACTGGGCTAACATAATGTCCTTGCGGCGTGTGGAACCTTTGAGGCTGTTGTGGCGGCTGCTGAACAAAGGTTGGCTGCGGCAATGGCGGGGGCATGATGGCCCTGTTGTTAGCTTGTACTATGGCCCTTGATCCAGGTATTTCCGCTGCTCTTGGTGCTGCGAAGGACGGAACCGCTGGTACAACTGATGGTACAGCGATCGCTTGAACCGCTGGCGCGGCTAATGGTGCCACGGACCGCATAACCATGGCAGACGGTGCCATGTGTGTGGGTACCGCGACTGATGGTTGTGCGACTCCTGACCATGCGACCGGGGCGCTGTGTTGGTGGCAACTGATGGGATCGCGTTGGGTGGTGCCGCGGTTACTGGCGTTTCAACCGCGGGAACCGCGATTGTTGGTCCAGCGGTAGGCGATTGGAACAGCTCCATAGGATTTACTGTTCCTGGCTGCAGGCGACTCGCATGGCGTCTGTGTGGCAAGGTGGCATGTACTCCTTGCAAAGTATTGGTGTCCTCGATGAGTCGCTGTTGCTCCTGTTGGAGGCGCTGTTCCTCGCGCGCCAGCCTGGCTCTTTCATCTGCGATTCTCTGGACTTCATCATATAGCCCGATCCTGGTAGCCTCCAATTTTGTCACTCTAGCGGCCGCGTTAACCGCAGATATTGGCGTGAGCAACACACTTCCCTGTGGCAGCGTGACCGCTGCGTCGGGGGCTACCCTTGACCCTGATTCCGCGGGCGCAACTCCGGGTGGAGTCTCTCTGTTTGCGACTCCTGAAGCCGCGACTCCTAGCGTTACCGCAGCGGATGCCGTGACTCCTGATGCGTCTAGCGCGGCTTGTTCTGCTGCTTCTGGCGGCGTGGGGGCTAAGCTGCCTGGTGGCATGCCCTTCGTCCGCTTCTGTGGTCCTGTAGACCCCTTCCATGTGCCGATCTTCTACAGAAGGCGAGTCGCCATCCACAGGGCCTCCGCGTAGCCTTTCCTCAAGGACATACTCAATGGATTGGCCTTCTTCGTCTTCAAGAGGTAGCGACTCGTAGTTGATAGATTCTTCTTCTTGGTCCACCGTTACCGCGACTCCTTCTTCTGAGTCGCCATGTTGCGATGGATCTTCTGACTCGCCGCCAATGAAGTCGACGAAGACATGGACAGATCCAAACAGGATGATGTGGCCCATTTCCAGGTAGTCAGCTTCCGGCCCCCAGCTTGAATCGTCAATGAGGGGTGTGTCATTGACCGTGATGATACGGCCAACAACAAGATCTTCAGCTCTCTTCATGGATTCTGCGCGGAACGTGACGCTCTTGACCGCAGGCCCCACGGTGGGCGCCAACTGTCATGGGTTTGTCACGTCAGGTGTCATGGATGACTTCGTAGATGTGGGATTACGCGAGTCAAGCATCTCCGAGCTTGGGATCGTAGGAACAAAGATCAACACAGATTTACCTAGGTTCGGCCCCCTCAATGTGAGGTAAAGACCTACTTCCTGCCTACCCTAGATTGGTATGGATAATAATCGAGGTGTTACAATGGAGGCGATCTGATCTGGTACTCGCCGTATGAGCTAGGGTTTAAGGGATTCCTCTCTCTAAGTCGTACGAGTACTCTTTATATACACAGAGGCTCGTCAGGTTACAAAGGAAACTTCCCCTCAAGGAATATATTAACTGGGACCTATCCGGAGACTGGCTCGCCTCTGTGCCTTCTAGATTCTTTTCCTTGTGGCGGTTCGATGTTGGGCTTGATCCCATGTGGGCTTTTGTCCGTGCGAGTAAAGTAAGTCACACTGGGCCGCGGGTTAATCCAGAAAGTATTCACCCGACAGAAAGGTCCAACAAGATGGAGTACCCTCCAAGATTAGACATAGGCATAGTCGGTTTAGGCTTTCCTTACGTGTAATCTGAGTCGGTTGCGAACTCCCGAGACCCTGCCTATTATATAAAGGCTGGGAGGGCCGCCGATCCAGGACACGCAATACTCGAATCACCAAAACCCTAGCGAGATCGACATCTCGCCAGGACCCCATTGTAGCCCGCATAATCTCACACGATCAATACCAGACAAGCATGAAGTAGGGTGTTACTCTCCGGGGCCTGAACCTGGGTAAATCCCTGCTTTTGCTTGTCAGCCGACGAAACTACCAGCTCTACCACGTTCTCTCCCTCGTAATCTCAACCCTAGGTCCTTAACCATGGGATTTGATGAGTTAACCCCTCGTCAATTGGCGCCGTCTGTGGGAAAGAATAGTGCTGGACTCACGGTTTTTTCGGTTCCATCGGAAAACGGTGACTCGCCGATCGCATCTACAAACGGCAACTCGCCGGCTGCATCAACAAACCAGAACTCGCCGACTCACTCGACAAACGGCAGCACGCCAACTTCACCTGCAAAAAGCACATCACATCCTCTGATGAACTTCGAGCCACACTCGCCAGAATTCCAGGAGACGTTTGCTGGTCTCGAGTCAGGTTTGGTTTTAACCGTTGGTTCGTTCAATTTTTTCGTAAACAAGCTTGGTATGCAGGACTTGACAGATCCGCGCCAACTCGCGACTTCCGCACCCGATGCTCCATCGATTGTGACTCCTTCAACTGCGGATCCATCAACTGCGTCCGTACCATCGTCGATCCTCCAAGCCTGCTCGTCTGCAACAACCATGTCGACTCGAGAGATCAACGAGTTCCTTGCGAAAGAACTACTAGGTAAGGAGGTTGAATCAACATACCGCACAAACGATCCTGAGCTCAATCTACCACTCGAGGATAGCTTCGACTGCGGGATCTCCCTCAGCGACTTCGATGAGCCCGAAACTCATATCGACAACCACGTCGACTCCGAGATCTGCACCAACAACAACCTCAACTCCGAGATCCATAACGACTTCGCCGACACCGAGATGAGCATAGGCGATGAACACGTCGACGGCGAGCTCGCCCAGATGGGCTGTTCGACTGGCATACTGACTCTGATATGAGTCTCGATGAAGACGTCGAGTCCATGACGGGACTCGAAAACACATACACATACCCTCGGGTGATACCCCAGCAGGTCTACGTTGCCTTCGCCAGAATCATCTGATATTGCGGCCAGTCGCAGGCCTACAGAATTCCCGTGCACAGTTACTATGCCGGATGGAGTCACAACTCTCACAATTACTGCTGAGATGGCAGCAAAAGCAGATAAAGTCATCAAGGAGTGCACAATGATGCCAGTGGACGCAACACGAGAGGAGATGTTGACCTTCCAGTACTTCAACTGGCAGGAATCACTTCGACTGCAGCAGATCAGAGCAACACTCGAAGAACGTAAAAAGCAAACTAGCTTGTCGAGTGCACGGAGAAGACAGCTCTCCATGAGCTCCACCGGGCGAGCAGACACAAGACCCAGATCAAGGCTGTCACGCCTCGCGGAAGATGAAGGGAAGCGCTCACCCGCAACTTAGGCCACTCTTTCATGACATTCGACGAAGAGGGAGTACCAGTACCCAAAACAGCTGCGGGTGCCCTTTTTACTGCTGCAGCATACCTAGAGGCAATCAAGCCTCCAGCGGATGACCCCAATGCAAAACTACATCGCCAACAGATCAAATCACTCGCCTTAGCGGCAAGGCCATACGCCAAATCCCAAAAACTCCAGGAGACCGTGCCATAGTAAACCCGTCGTGAAGAACATAATCGCAGTGGTCGCAGTCACCACTCGAAGGAAAGGAGCGGCTCACGTCGGCGCAGGTCCAGAGCAGATCACGCAGATCTTACAGTAGCGACTCGTACTCTGATCAGGAGCCTGAGCCATGCGGAGCTCTGTGCTTCACTCGACGCGTCCGCGAGACACGGATGCCCAAAGGGTTCAAACTCACATCTGAACAGCCCAAATACACGGGTCGACAGGAACCTTCAGGATGGCTGGAAGACTACAGACTGGCTGTCTCGTGCCAGCGAGGCACGAATACCACAGCCATGCAATACATACGACTCATGCTCGAAGGCACAGCCCGCGACTGGCTCAAGGCTCTACCTCCATCAACATACGACTCGTGGGATCACTTCCGCAGACTTCATCAAAAACTTCGAGCCTCTATGTGAGCGACCAAAAACGTTCGAAGAACTGAGAGCCTGCATTCAACGGTCGACGAAACGTTGAGGTCATACATCCGACGATGGACTGAGATACGCAACTCAGTTGGAGTAATTTCAGAAGATATGGCCATGGATGCTTTCATCATGGGCCTCGCCAGGCGAGATTTCAAAGAAGCACTTGGTCGCCAAAAGCCAACCTCTGTGGCTAACCTCCTAAAGATCGCGACTGAGTGGGCAGACGGAGAAGACATGGCGCACACCACACGCGGGTCCTCACCCCGTGACAATCATGATAGCGGCAGTCGAAACCGCAGGGACTCGTACAGAGACGACCGGAGGCGCAAACGTTCAAAACGTCACTACGACGACGACAGACCCGAATTCATGGCGGCTGGATTCTCCACACCCCGCAACGACCAAGACAGAAGCGACCGATGGTCAGATGATCGCCGGGACAGTCGAGATGATCGCCGGGACAGTCGAGACCGCAACCAACGCAGCGACAGCTACAAGAAGAAAGATTGGCGCAAGTCGCGCTCCGGCGCACAAAACGAGCGATCATTCGATGACAAGATGGATGCTGATTGCAGATTCCACCTGTACAAGGGGGAAGACGGAAAATTGCGCTCCAATCACTCGATGAGAAACTGCAGAGAATTCGACCAACTAGCATCTGAATACGTGCAACTCAGAAAGGCAACAGCCGCACACGCACCCGCACCTGCACCTGTGCCTCAGCCAAACAATGTGCCCGTTCTGATGGCACCACCTCCACCACCACAGCCTGCCGCAGGCGGAAATATCGCGGGTGCCATACAACCCGTACCTCGGGTGGACGAACCTCAGTACCCTCCGCCCCAAGGGCAGATGTACATGATACAGAAAGGTCGCCCTTCCAACAGGGAGCAAAAACTTCGCACTCGACAAGTAAATATGGCGGTCATGTCACCTCCTGCCGTAACTGAATTCTTGAAGGGATCCGAAACTGCAATAAGCTTCAGCAGAGAGGACCACCCACCATCGGTAGTTCGTCCAGGGCACTCTGCTCTGGTACTCGACGCCCAAATTGGAGGTTACGCCATGTCCAAGGTCTTCATGGATGGTGGCAGCGGCATAAACATCATCTTCGCGGATACGCTCCGCAAAATGAACAGGTCAGTCGAAAACCTGCCAAAATCCTCAAATACCTTTCACGGTATCGTCCCAGGCAAAGCAATAAGCCCAGAAGGCACCATACAACTCGACGTTACGTTCGGGGACAAAAACCACTTCAGGACAGAGTCGATTGAGTTCGAAGTTGTCGACTGGAAGTCACAATACCACGCCATACTTGGACGCCCGACGTTCGCTCGATTCATGGCGTCCCACACTACGCATACCTCCAGCTGAAAATGCCTGGACCAAAAGGAGTAATCACAGTCAAAGGAAACTTCCAAAAGTCCGATTCTTGCGACCGAGAGTTTAGCAAAATCTCTGAGATGTTCGGCATGGAAGCAACACTCGCCGATCTAGCGGTCTCCAACGATCGAACACTTATGCCGGAGCACAAGAAGGTGGCAGTCGACAGAGCATTCAATGCCACCAATGACACAAGGTCGCATCAGGTGCACCCGACTGACCCGACCAAGACAGTCAATGTCTCTTCGAGTCTGCCTATCGCATAGGAAAGCGCGCTCGTCGAATTCCTCCGTGAGAACTGGGATATATTTGCGTGGTGTCCAGCCGACATGCCAGGTATTCCCAGGGAATTCGCCGAGCACTCTCTCCAATTATTTCCAGATGCTAAACCAGTCAAGCAAACAATGCGCCGCATATCCGGCCCGAAAAGAACCGCAGTCGAAGCCGAAGTCGACAGACTACTCGCAGCAGGTTTCATCAGAGAAATCAAGAAATCACAATGGGTGGCTAACCCCGTACTTGTAGAGAAGAAGCACACAGATATCCTTCGGATGTGCGTAGATTTCACAGCACTCAATAAATGCTGTCCAAAGGATCACTTTCCACTACCTCGAATCGACCAGCGTCGACTCCACCGCCGGGTGCGCTCGCTTGTCCTTCCTGGATGCTTACTCAGGTTACCACCAGATAAGGATGAAGGAAGAGATGAAGAGAAAACGGCGTTCATAACCCCACTCGGGGTCTACTGCTACACAACATGCCTTTCGGGCTCAAGAACGCAGGCGCAACCTACCAGCGCATGATGCAAGACTGCCTCAAGAAGCAAATTGGGCGAAACGTCCAGGTCTACGTAGATGACATCGTCATCACAACAAGGGAGGAAAACACACTACTCGATGACTTGCGAGAGACGTTCGCAAACCTCAAACGCTTCCACATCAAGCTCAACCCGAAGAAGTGCACGTTCGGCGTGCCAGCAGGCAGCTCTTGGGGTATCTAGTCTCAGCTCGTGGAATCGAGGCGGACCCGGAGAAAATACAGGCCATCTTGACAATGCAAAGGCCTTCAAAGCTCCATGACGTACAAAAATTAGCGGTCGAGTGGCAGCACTCAGCCGATTCATCAGCAAACTGGGCGAAAAAGCACTCCCGTTCTATCGGCTGATGAAGAAAGCAGACAAATTCGAGTGGACGCCAGAAGCCGAAGCAGCCTTCACGGATCTCAAGCGAGTCCTCACAAGCCCTCCAATCCTCGTCGCACCAAGGGAACGTGAGCCACTATACCTGTATGTCTCCGCAACTAACAGGGTGGTAAGTACCGTACTGGTGGTCGAACGCATGGAGGAGGGACACGCCCAAAGCAACACCCAGTCTACTACTTGAGTGAAGTCCTCTCCATATCAAAGCAGCGGTACCCGCATTATCAAAAGCTGGCCTACGCCGTGTTCATGTCCTCAAGGAAGCTGACGCACTACTTCGCAGAGCACCCGATCACTGTAATCAGCACCTCAGGGATCGGGGACATCCTCACAAATCCCAACGCAACTGGGCGAGTCGCAAAATGGCTCATCGAGCTAGGACCACGAGATATCAAGTATGATTACCCGAAGGCCATCAAAGCACAAGTCTTACCTGACTTCCATACCGAGTGGATCGAAGCTCAGTTGCCAGGAGCACCAGATGTGTCCAACTCATGGACTATGTACTTCGACGGCTCAAAGAAGAACGAAGGCGCAGGCGCAGGTGTCATCCTCATATCACCAAAAGGCGACAAGCTTCGCTATGTCCTGCAGATGGGATTCGAGTTACCATCCAATAACGAAGCTGAGTACGAGGCCCTGATCCATGGCATGCGGATGGCCAAAGCCCTCGGGTGCACTCGACTGATGATCTATGGTGACTCGAACCTGGTGGTGCAGCAAACAATGAAGGCCTGCGATGCCATCGCAGACAACATGATCGCCTACCGTGACCTGTACAACCTAATGGATGGCAGCTTTGAAAGCTGCGAGTTGCGGCACACGGAGCGCGAGAGCAACGAAGAAGCAGACATGCCAGCCAATCTTGGCGCGACCAAAGCACCAGTTCCACCCGGTGTCTTCCTCGAGCGTATTGAGCACAAATCTATCAAGCAAAAACGAACATCTCCTACATCAGCCGCACCAGCCAAGAGCAAAGCACCTAGCACAGAGGACCCGCCAGTCGAGGTACTCCTCATTGAGCCAACTTGGACTCAACCTTTCCTCGCATGTGTTGCCTCATGCGTGGTTTTGGTAATTAATGACAATCCTTATGGACTAATGTTTGCATTGAGATATACTTGTAGATCTTGTCCATAGAAAAAGGTTGGAGTTCATGTGTTGGACTCTAGAAGATTACATGATGACCAAGGTTCCATCCAAAGGTTTATATGTAGAATGGTCATGTGAAGAGTTGAGCTTATTGCAAGCATGACTTGGAAAAGAAGATTGAGTGAACTTCATATTTATCTCCAAGCCATCATCTATATCAAGATAAGAAGATGAAGTGCAAGTTGATTCATGAAGACGGAGTTTAGCAAGGCTCTCCCATAATGGTGTATGGGGGAGTATTTGGAGAAGTCTTCATCAAGCATGTGCTAGCAAGCACAATCAAGAAAGGTGTTCCAACTTGAGAGAGTCAAGATCGTTATCATCGAGCTCAAGTGGAATGCGCAAGGCAAAGGTATGATCTTGATAGGTTTTCTATTTTACCGGTCTCGTGGTGTTAGTGGGAGACCGGGTTATAGGATAGACGGCGTACTATCAAGAGGGGCTCTCAAGTGAGTAACTTGATCGCACCTTTGTGGAGAGCTCAAACCTTTGCATTTTTTGGCATATCATCTTTCTTGGTTCTTATTTGGCTTTTATTCATGTGAGAATTTAGAGCTTGTGTTCATCTCCATACCAAGCTCTAGTTCATCAAAAACGGATTTCATTTGGATATCTTGTGGTGTTTTTGATGTTGGAGGTTTTACCAGTTCGTCTCTTGTAGAGAGGTCATTCTCTCCTCTTGTGTTATCCTCCTCACATGATGGACTATGATGCGTATATGCATGATCTTGTAATGCTTATGATTATCTTCGGAGCAAGCCCAAGATAATTGAAAACGGAGTCCGGATGGAAAACTTGTTGCGTTCTCGGTATTGGAAATATTACCGGTCCTCCTCGAGATAAGATCCACACCTCCCATGTGTGATATCTCCTCCATATTTGTGACCCTTAATATTTCCAACAAAGTTGGTTTCATCGCATTTGGATTTTTATTGAAAAAGATATGGATTTTAGAATGTGTTTTTCTACGCAGGCCGGCTCCCAGGCCGGGCTCCAGGCCGGGCGGCTCGGGTAGCTGGCCGGCTCCCTGGCCGGGCTCCAGGCCGGGCGGCTCGGGGAGCAGGCCGGCTCCCTAGCCGGCCCAGGTTGGGCCGCAGGCCGGCTCACGCAGCCCCAACGGCCATATTTTCAGTGAGCCTTTTAAAGGGGTTCTTCCCCATTGTTTCTAAGACATCTCTTAAGCAAGTTTTTCTCCCCTCTCTCCTCCATTGTTGATCCTTAGAAAAAGCTTGCCTTCCTCTCATTCCCTCCCATGATTCCTGCATATCTTTGAGGGAAATTGAGAGGAGATCTAGATCTACATATTCATCCAATCCATTCCTCCTCTTAGTGAGGGGAACCTAGTAGATCTTGATCTTGAAGTTCCATTTGTTGTGTTCTTCGTTGTTCTTCCTCTCTTCTCCCCCCATAGGCATTAGTTGCTTGTGGTGAGATTCGAGAGTGAAGGATTTGAGCCTTGTGCTCTTACCATTGCGTCATTGCATCGGTTTGTGCTCTCCACGAGGATTCGTGGAAGTTGAAAGCTTGTGAACTTGTTACTCTTGGGTCTTTGGACCCTAGACGCCCGTGTGGTGGTTGAGACCCTTGTGTGGTCACTTGTAGCTGTTCGGGAGCCCCCAATCCCGTTGTGGGTTGTGCCCTGGATCATTGTTGAAAGGCTCCGGATTTCCGCCTCGAAGGATTCCGATAGTGGAAGGTGAACCAAAGCTTTGTGGTGCGGTTCATCGGAGAAGAAGGTGAAACCTTTGTGGTTGTTGAACCATTGTGTTGGTTCACACCTCTCCAATGAGACGTACTCCCGTAATAAGGAGGAACTCGGGAATACATCCTCGTCTTCGCGTGCCTCGGTTATTTCTATACCCGACCTTTTTACTTATGCACTTTACATTGTGATAGCCTTCGTGCTTGAAGTATTCTATATTGCTATCACTTTGTTGCTTGTCTTGCTTAGCATAAGTTGTTGGTGCACATAGGTGAGCCTAGTTTATTTAGGTTGTTCGCTTGTTAATTTAAACACATAGTTTTATTCCGCAATTATCAAGCCTAAACCGGAAAAGTTTTAAATCGCCTATTCACCCCCCTCTAGGCGACATCCTTGTCCTTTCAGTGACCTGTACAACCTAATGGATGGCAGCTTCGAAGGCTGCGAGTTGCGGCACACGGGGTGCGAGAGCAACGAAGAAGCAGACAGGCTAGCCAACCTTGGCGCAACCAAAGCACCAGTTCCATCCGGTGTCTTCCTCGAGCGTATTGAGCACAGATCTATCATGCAAAAATGAACATCTCCTACATCAGCCGCACCAGCCAAGAGCAAAGCACCTAGCACAGAGGACCCGCCAGTCGAGGTACTCCTTATTGAGCCAACTTGGACTCAACCTTTCCTCGCATACATACTCCGCGGCGAGGTACCTGAAGACATAACAGAGTCAAGACGCGTCACTCGATGATCGAAAGCATACATCGTCATCAACGGCGAACTATACAAGCGCAGTGTATTAGGTATGTTCCAACGATGCATAGCATTCGAAGATGGCCAGGCCATCCTTCGTGATATTCATGCAGGTACCTGCGGGCATCACGCCAGCAGTCGATCACTCGTTGCCAAAGCCTTTCGCGCATGCTTTTACTGGCCCACAGCACTCAAAGACGTGGAGGACATAGTCAAAAGGTGTATCGGCTGTCAAAAATTCGCCACAAAGCCGCACGCACCCGCATCGGCGTTGAAGACAATACCATTGGCATGGCCCTTCGCCCAGTGGGGGCTCGATATGGTCGGGCCAATCAAAAAATCCTCCCGTGGAGGGCATACTCACCTTCTGGTGGCGGTCGACAAGTTCACCAAGTGGATTGAAGCAGCCCCTATCACAAGTTCGACTGCCACTACAGCAGTCAATTTCATGAAAACCATCATATACCGCTTCGTTGTACCAAGCAGCATCATCACTGATAACGGTACAAACTTCACGGCTGAAGAGTTCTGATCCTTCTGCAAAGAGCAAGACATCACGCTCAACTATAAACCCGTGGCACACCCGCAGTCCAATGGCCAAGTCGAAAAAGCCAATGGACTCGTGACGAGCGGAATAAAGAAACGCCTCCTGGTGCCACTCAAAAGAGCCGCGGGTGCTTGGGTCGAAGAACTCCCATCTATGCTATGGAGCCTACGCACAACTCCTAACGCTTCAACACAGTTCACCCCATTTTCATGGTCTACGGCGCAGAGGCAATCCTGCCATCAGATGTAAGATTCAATGCACCAAGAGTCGAAGCATACAACGAAGAAGACGCAGATGAAGCGCTCGAAGACGCAGTCGACTTTCTCGAAGAAGCACGCGACACGACGCTAGCACGCACAGCTGTCTATCAGTAAGACCTCCGCAACTACCACAACCATCGACTGCGTACCAGGTCCTTCGAGGTTGGCGACCTGGTACTTCGACTGAAGCAAAAAAAGGTGCACAAACTCGCTCCCCCATGGGAAGGACCCTTTATCATCACCGAGGTCATTGGTGGTGGAGCATACAGACTGAAGCACACGAAGACAGGCGAACTATCGCACAATCCTTGGAACGTTGCGCAGCTGCGCCGTTTCTATGCTTAGATTGCTCAGTCGCATAATGTAATAGGCACATATGTCGGATGGCTGCAGGTTTCAGACGCGCTCTTTTCCTTACCAGGGTACCTACGGGGGCTGGAAGGTTTTTAATGAGGCGGCCTGCAGCTTAACATTCAAAAGTGGAATATAATCAATGTTCCTCCTATCTCTCTATTTACTATTCGTACATACCTCGGCCGCACCCGAAACGCTCGGGGGCTGCGCCATCAAAGACACGAGCTTTCACTCCCTCTAAGAAAAATACCTCAGCCCCACCCGCACGTTCAGAGGCTGGATCACAAAAGTTCAAACAAGAACGCAAAACTTCCAAATCCCCACTCGCACGATCGGGGGCTGGGTCTCAAAGCAAAGGTTGAAATTTTAGATATCACATATAATTCACAGCCCTACTCTGACACTCGGGGGCTGCGCAATTATTAATTCACACTCGAAACATCCTTATAAACCCCACTCGATAGACTCGGGGTTGTGGAAATACAACATAAACAATTCATATCATACACAAGTGGCAAATTTACACTCGGAGGTTGTCCCCTCTACAAAGT
This sequence comes from Poa pratensis, assembly GCA_947311845.1. Lineage (NCBI taxonomy): Eukaryota > Viridiplantae > Streptophyta > Magnoliopsida > Poales > Poaceae > Poa > Poa pratensis. Next base: position 62,010,957 of record CAMZMU010000128.1, on the reverse strand, counting down.
TTATGCACATAAATACTCTAGTCCTCAGGCTCATCCTTGATGGGTAGCACAGGACCAAAGAGTTGGTCGTGGGTCCGCTCGATTAGCATCCTCGCAGATAGAATTGTGCCATCAAGGTCCTCCTGGGACAGAGTCGCTCCAATGGCGGGTGGAGGCAACACCAAGTTGGGACGTCGACTTCGCACATACGCCATCGCCGCGTTGGCTCCAACCACAAGCTTATGGGTAAGCAGCTCCCGGAGGGGCCTGCATTACGGAAAAGATCGAGCAAGGCATGGATACCTTGTGGTTGTGGTCCTGTTGGAAACAGGGTCTGGTTGATGCGAATCAAAGCCGCCCTGCATAACTCGAGTAGCTGAGCGCTTCGCCACGCTCGATCCTTCAAAGTAGCGAGTGTGCGCGCTCGGAACCTATCAAGCCAAAAATGCTGACGACCAGTTGTCGGATTGTCACTGGTATTATCCAGACGCTCTTCAACGCGAGCTTGCTCTGCTTGGAAGTCAGAGACAAAACCTGCAAAAAGAGCAAATCAAGTCACTCGAAATAACAGTAGCCAAAACAATCCATAATTAGAGAAAGGATTGTACTCACACTCGAGTTGCCTGTTTACAAGGTCCATCTCGCCAAGCACATAATCTTCTCGTTCAGTGGCTGGAGCTGGTCTCATTCTCAGTGTATCCAGCTCTCACTGGGCACTCTTTAGCTCTCGCTCCAGTCTCATGCATCGAGTTTTCATATACTCCATTACTCTGGCATCATTGGCCACCTGAGCCCGTGATCGGGTGGCAGTGTGAGGTTGCGAGGAATCAGTTGAAGTAGCGGTTTCTTGTGGCTGTTCAAGGCATCACACAAATCTCATGTAAGAAATGAGAAACCAAGCACATAAGTGTGACATCCCAAATTTTGGAACTAAGAAAAACTTACTTTCACAAGACCCAAATTTCAGAACCAACAAAAACTTTTTGAATTACTTCACTATTGATTGTGTTTCCTTCCCATTGCTATGTTTGACTTGGTGTGACTTGTTGTTTAAGTTGGGTGACTAGTAAATATTAAACTGAGAACTCAACCAATATAAAAATATATTTAAACTTGGGTGATCATGTCATGACAAGATGTAACCATCCATATACTTTTCTAATCTTAATTTGGTCAAATTCCATTTCAGTATACTTGGTTTAGCAACCACCAAAGTGTAAGGACCCCTCGTACCGAAGCCTGAGATGTCCACGCTATGTAAAATAGATCCAGATCCCAATGATCAGTGCATCGCAATCACATAACCAATAGGGTATCAAGAGTTACATCATTCAAGTCGTACGAATAAAAGTCTTACAACACAAAGTGGTCACATGACCAAGTCTGCAAATCATCGTCACGCAGGACGGAATTAACTACGATACAGCGGAAGCTCGTGGCTAGCATCGGCCCTCGTCTCCAACGGACGCAATCCTACAAGTGCAGTTGACCGGTGACAGCTAGGCGGCGTAGTCGTCGACATACTCCTCCTCTTCAGCGTAGACCTCCTCGTTGTAATCTGGACGTTTGAATATCCAGGGACACAGCCATATGAGTACAATTACGTACTCGCAATACAACCTCAAGGCTTATGTTTTCATGGTAATGCAATAAATCATTTTCGAAAAACTGGGATAGCTGCTATATAATGCTATGGAGCTTAGTTTTCGCAACCGATGCTTTTAGACATAGAGATTACAACATCTCTACATCCTTATTAAACAAAACATTTAGAGATAGAATTCTCTCTTGTAGAAATAGCATGCACTATTTCCACATTCTTGTAAAACATTTGTAAATCATTTCCAAGACATTAGGATGGGGATACCCCTTTTTCCTTTCCACGGGATCAGCCTGAGTTGCCTCCCCGAGACCAACCATCTTCTCCCAAAACCGTACCTCCCAGGTACCTTCTTGAATTGCCTCCTTGTTTCCACCGAGAAAACCACTTTTCTTTTGAAATCATAAAAGTTTGCCCGTATGCCTAGATCGGGGACCTTTCCAACCGTCCATGACCGCGAACACGGCTATTCGAAAAGTTTTACACTCTGCAGAGGTGGTGCACTTTCACCACACCAAACAGTCATTCCGCCGTGATCAGCCACGGTCCTCATACAACAGTATGCGGGGTTTCGGATAACATGATCAAAGCTTTCCCCTAATCCACTCTAGTACAGAGGACTCCCGCTAAGTTTGTTCCCCTCGGCACCGTGTGCTCCACTAGACCCCTGGTCTCTCTTAGGACGCCAGACCGCCACGGCAGGGGGACCCAACGTAATCGTCCGGCTACAGATCTGCAACAATGTATTATCTCTTATTGACGACAACCCGGCTTCGAGGGCCCCGCCCTTATAGAGTATGAGATCCTCCGTACTAAAACGGACAAGCTTCCGGCTAAGCCCTACCCATATCAGATAGTGTGGTTGCACGGGTTAATTGTTCGGCGGCCGCTAGGGCAGTACTTTGTTTTTCAAAACATCTCCACCTCCGACTGCTCCCAGCAGCTCGGGTTTTCGTAAACTCACCGAATGCTCCCAGCACTTCGGGTTTTCATGAACATCTCCATTTGCTCCCAGCAACATGGGTTTTATAAAATACTTTCTCACCGATCGCTCCCAGCGACTCGGGTTTTCTTCCGAAAACATTTCATAAAAAACCAGGCTCCCATCCTATAGTTTTGAGATAAGATTATAAGGATATACTGCTAGAGAAATATAATTTTCTTGATAGCGCCTTCAGTAGAAGGCTTCTCAAGTGAAGACTTAATTTTTATAACACTTATTATATTCTAGTAGATATCTTTGGCCAAACAATATTTTTGTAAAATAGTTTTTGGGTGGCAAGAAGGCCATGAAAGAAATAAAACATGCATTATTTTATTTTGAAAACAAAACATGCTTGTAGAAATAATAGGATTTCATTAGAGTGGTGAGGTGGCTTGCCTTGATTGGCAAAATGTCCCTGGTCTTGTTCTTCCTCGTAGGCGGGTTCAGCTCCCACGTACTGCTCCTCCTCTCGCGGTTCTATCGTACCGGAAAAATTAAACGCAACTATTGTTAATTCTAAGTAGCGGGTTGACAAGAATCTAAAGTAAGCAAACAATAGAACAAGCATTGCAATTCACAACCATTCTCTGGACAGAAAGTTTAAGACCACCTAAATACAAACAATAAAAGTGGACTTTTATTTGCAACAAAGTTGCTGCTTTGGGAGAAAAATCCACCAGCCCTAAAATAAAGCTTCAAAAATTAAACCCTCTTAACACAGTACTGTTAAGAGTCATACTAAACTAAAGGAATTGGATTTGCATCAAAAGCTATCACCAAACAAGAATTAAAAATCCCACAAAAGCTACTGGTCTCAGAACCAAAAGAATTAAAACTCCAGTTCTAGGAATCTCATGCATGCAAGGTTAATTTCTAAGGCAAGGTACTGATTTTATCTTTCTGTAGAAATTGGATTCACTCCGATTGGACACTCCTAGCTCAAGCTATCTTAAAAAGAGTGGAAAATATACTTTTTAATAGATTTAAAGCTCAGCACAAAATGTAAAATATTTTTGGACCAACCCAGCTCTGCATATTCAGGAAAACATCACAGAAGCCACTAAAATTACTCCTAACTAACATGCATGCACAGATCTACAACAAAAGATTTAATCTAAACACCCCTAATTAACAGAAACAGAAAAAGATAAAACTACAGCTAAAAAAAAGATCGGGCCGCGTCTGGGCCGGATTTGGCCGTGGTCTGCCCAGATCTGGGCCGTGCGCACGGGCAGGCTAGCCCATCTACGTGCGGCGTGTGGCTCGCGCGTGAAGATTCAAATCGCGCGCCCCGGGTCGTCGTCCTCTTCGCGATGCTTGACGAGCTCACGACCGAGAAAAATGGCGGCGATGGAGAGCTCACCTCGGTGCGTGCGGGCGGCGTTGGCAGGTAGAGGATGGCGGAGGGGGTCAAGGGAGAGGTGCTGGCACGAGCGGCTTCAGCTGGGGTGGTCGGGATGCATGGCGACGACGGCGGCGTCCTTCTCGGGTCGAGGATGAGCACGTCGTCCACGTGCAATCTCTGAGCAAAAGGAAAGGGGGAGGGGTTAGGTCTCGTCGAGGGGAAGCTCCACGGCCGAAAATGGCGAAGAACGCAGGAGTAAAACGGCGGCACGGCCAGGTTTCGTCGGCGGCGACCTTCGGGTTTCTCCGGCTTTTCTCGAGCTGCAGGAGGCTTGAAACGGAGAGGGGCTTCGTGGGAGGGGAGAGTGGTGTGGCGTGCGTGCTCTGGGAGACAGAGGGGTGAATGGGGAGGCCGGGGTCGAGTGTAGGACGAGTTCACCCTCTTCTAGGGTTTTCGGGCAAGGGGGAGAGTTGGGTGACGTGGGGCGCGAGCAGAGGCCGGTAGGGGCGGTGGAGCGGGCTGGGGCCAGGGGAGTCGGGTGAGGTGTTCTAGCCAGTGAGGAGAGGGGGTGTGATCACCCATTGGGCAAGGAAGAAAAAGAGAGAACAGGAGTGGTGGAGAGGGAGATGGGGGCTGACTTGTGGGGGTCACGCTGACTAGGACACCCTCCTCTGTCCAGGGGTGAGAGTGGTGAGAGAGGGGTCGAGTTAGTTAGGTTTTTAGGATTAAAAGTCTAACACTAAAAGTTATACTAATATTACTAATCAATTCTAACTAAACCAACACAAGGACTAAACACACCCAAGTGTGGGATGACCCCCAAAGAGGTGTTGCAAAAGTTTGCTGGCTAAAAGGAATGAAGAAAGAATTTTAAAAACATCACAAGTAATGAAAAATGGCCAAATGGTCACTGTTTTAAGTAGCCCTAAACACACAGATGGATTTATGTTAAAACAAACTCAAAAGGGGGCAAACTAAGCACAATCAAGAAGTATGAAGTTCAGTGAGCAAGGGTGTCAAGTTGCATGTCAAGAAAATACACAAGGGTTGCTTAATCTAGGGCTCTAGATTGGCTAAGTTTTCACAAACCAGAAGATCAAAGTCACTAAAATTTAAACTAGAGGAATTTTTATAAAAGTGCTACTAAAAGTTTTCAAGCAAGACCAACAACTTAAGAAAACAACTAAGACCACCAAGCAAGAGTTGACTGAAATAAAACAAAAGTTTTTGCCATTACTGAAAATTCTAGATTAACACCACAATTCTAAGTCTAAGAAAATTGGGGTGTTACACAAAGTACCCACTCTTGAGAAAGTAAAAGTATTTCCGAAATTATGTGTTCCCAGAAATATGGAGATCTATATGCTATCTACTATCTATCTTTTAACCTTGATATTTTGCATGTGTATGCAACTCCCATTTTATAAACTTTGATTATCACTTCATTTTAAAAAAGAGAACACAAGTGGGAAATATATTACCCCACATATTTTGTCTTGCTCAAAACCCTTTTTCAAAAATATAGAGGTGGAGTTGAGATAGTTTTAAACATCATCTTGTCATAATTAAGTGTGATCATGTTTATAAGATAGTATTGTTAATTATGTAAATGGTGGTATGATTAATTCTTGTGGTAGGACTTGTGTGGTCTTGGTTGTAATGTTGATCTTGTTGTGATTGTTTGCTTGTTAGACCTATGGTTGTATTGATTGTTAATTCTTATTTTATTGTTTGCTTGGGTGAATAATTACACCAATGTACTTGAATGTTAAGTTCAAAACCCACTGATCACAAATTTGGAATGTGACTTGAATAAAAACAAACATCTAAAGATATTCAAGGATTTGAATTAAAGGCCCAATTTAAAATAAGTAATCTGGTTTAATTTCCCTCTCTACCTATTTATCTATTTTTGTTGTAGCAATTATTTTATCTTATAAAATCCAGGAATGAGATGATAACCATCTCATTATCATATTACTCTCTCCTCAAAATATTTAATCTTCAATTACAAAGATATTTCAATTTGTCAAATTGGTTTTTCCAGAAATAACATATCAAAACCCTATGAACAAATGTGATTCCAAACATTTTATTTTGCAACACAAATTTTTGTGGAGCTTCTACATGTATATGGGAGGCTACATGAATTTTCTCAGATTTTTGTAAAATGTTTAAGTACCCCAATTAAATCCCCAAAAGGCCACTTGTTTTAAATAAGGAAATAAAAGAAATAGAAAAGGACCTATCTGTGATTGGAAAAAGAATAGCAGGGGGTTTTCCGCAATTTGGTCATCGTCTTCCTCCTGTAGACGCAGTGCGGCGTGGCTACAGTGCTCGCCGTGTTCCTCGCGTTATGTCCCCGCCGTTCCTTGCCGCCCGGGCCCCTCTCGCCGCCCCTCCTCGACCCTATCCCTCCGCGGCCGTGCCCCATCTTCTTCGCTGTCCCCAGCTTGCCCCTTTTCCTCGCGGCCGGAGCACATCACCGCCGCTCCCGATCTCGGTTCCCTCTGCACCCCAGCACGCACCGCCCGACCAGAACGCTCCCCGACCTCGCCCGGACCCCGTAGACGCACCAATTTGAGCCCGAGCCCCTCCGTGCGCCCAGACCTCCATGGACCGTCGCCGGCCTATTAGAATCCTCACCCGAGCCTCGCACTCTTGCCACACCGCACCTCCTCTCTGCCCTGCACCCCCTCCACCGTGGTCACCGCACTCACGCGCTCCATTTCCCCATTTGAATCGTGCACATGGCCACTCCCTGGAGCTCCCCGGAGTTGGGGCGTGTCCGCGGAACCAGAGGAGCACGACGCCGATGCTCCGACCATCCCCGTCAAGCTCCACTCCCCTCCCGAGCCTCCCCACGCTCTCCGCCGTCGAACGCCACCTTCTCCGCCGTTGCTAGCCGCCCTAGGTGAGCCCCTACCCAACCTCGCCGTCGCTGGCCACGGCAGCACCGCCGTTTCTTGGTCGTCGATGATGGATTTGTCGTGGGCCGTTGGATCTCGATCCAACGGTGCCATACCGATTCGGTTTTTCTGTTTAAATTTAGAACATTGAAAACTCCAGTACTGGACTACACTTTAAAATTCAATATCTCAATAAATATAGATCCAAATAAATCAAATGGAAATGCTATAGAAAGCTTATGAAATTCTCTGTGCAACTAAACTAGTTTCACCATGTTTAGATTATTAAAAATAAAGTAGTATTTAAAATGCCGCAGAAGGTTTAAATCACCATATTAATTGTTTCTGGAGCTCTGTTAATCCAAATGATGTCAATCCAGTTTTGTTAGCTTAGTACTGCGATCACTTAGCTCCCCTAATTTTGGTAGAATTAATTAAGCATTATTAATTAATTAGCCTTAGATTAAATGTTAGAAAACCCTTCTGGACAGAAACAATTATAGGAAAATAATGGTTAATCCAAATGAGTTAGGTCCAATTTTGTTAGGTCACATTTAATCCATGTTAGTTACCCCTAAAAGGATTTAATTTTTGAAAAACATTAACTTGAGTTGTAGCAAAAACTTAATTAATAACTTACTGGATTAAAACAATTATGTAGGGAGTTTAATAACTCCAATTGAATCAAATCCAATTTTGTTGTCTTCTACACCTCAGTAGCTTTCTGTAGAATTTTAGTTTGTATTTTTGTGATCAACGTAACTCAAGTTATGCAATTAAACATGAATAACTAGTTTCTGCCATATTTAAGACATAATTAAATAATAGTTAAAATCAATTAAATTGAAACCAAATTGCATTGCTTTGTTTATACAGTAGCTTGTGTGATGCTTAAGACTTGTTATGTTGGTGCTAGTGGTATGTGTTGTTTTGCATATTTGGTTAGTCATTTGTTAGTTAATTGTTAAGTTTGGGATGATTGATGTCTAGTGGTATGGTTGCCTTGCTTGATAAACTTGGTTGTCCTTAAGTTGAGTACTAACTTGAGTATCTGGGTAATATCTCTACCTTAGCTTGGTGAAATATTTTGAATTACAGTGATTATTTGGTGACTTAAACTTTTGTCTGAAGTATTTCCTGTTTAAGGAAAGTTGTGTGTTAATTACCCTTGAGTGGAGTTATTTAAGGCTTCATGTTTCTAGCTTGTGTTTGGTGGTATGCTCTTGTTAGTATAATGCCCTTGAGTTTATGTCTTGAATAGTTCATTTGTTGGGTAGTTTAAGTATGAGAGTGCAGTTAGGCAAGTGGTGAGTATTGTTTAGAGTTGGGGTTAAAATTATAAAAACTTATGTTTTTAATTTATGATGTTTAGTCTTTGGTTAGTTTTATGCTTGTGTTAGTAGCATGTGTTGACTTGCTTGTGGGATTAATTACTGGTTAGCATCTAGTTAAGTGTGGTGATTGTGGTTAGGTGTTGTTTTTAGTGCAACTAGTATCTCTTATTTTGTTGCTGTAGCTTTATTAAATAGATTGTTCTAAGCTTGTTATTAAGGCAGTTTTCCTTGAGGTGTTCTTAGCATAGATTTTAGTTTGTTGCTTGATTAAATTAGTGCTATGTTTTTATATGATTCCTTGTTTGTATCCCACTTGTGGTGTGGTTGCTTATTGAGTGTTGTTTTATTTTCATGTTTACGACGCTAGATAATAACGCTACTGGAGTGGTCTTTGGAGAGGATTTATTGAAGAAGATGGGAGTTTATTTCTTTGATCAGTGAGGAGAAGTCCAGGGACATTATGCTGAAATCAAGCAAGCTACTCTCTGAGCTTGCATTTATATCCATCTATTTTGGTTCACATGTTTTACTTATAAAGAGCATAAGTGATTTATGTGGTGTTTGCCACAAAAGCTATGATTTTGAAAACCCTTTTCCAAAATATAAGTATATTATTTTGACACCCTATATGGAGATATTAGATGGAAATTCTTTTTCAAACTATAGGATGGAAAAAATATTGTTTACTCAAAACTCCTTTAAAAATACTTGTGTGGATATGGAATGCCGAGATGTCGGTGCTGCAGTGGAGAAATGGAGTATGGTGATGTTTATGAAAAATGCACATTGTGTCTTTGTACTATGACGACCAGCCGATAACCTGTGCGACCACATTTACCCACATATGGGAAAGGGCGTAGTCATATAATTTGCTCATATTAGAATGGGATGCCTCAACAACGGAGATGACTCCGTTCCATGAGGGGATGGTCTGAGGACCTACCCCTGACCCGGGTCCTCTAAAGAGAAGAATGCCAGCAGGGCTGGTATGAATGAATTGGAGATAGAGGATTTGTAGGGCCATTAAAATTCGCCGGGCAGAACTACGAGTCCTCACACTTAGATTCCGACGGGCTGGGTTAAGTGTGTTGGAAAGTTTCGTAGCGGTAGGGTCCTATACTAGCATGAGCAAAGGACATGCTATGGTCGGTGACTCAACTTCGCATACACCTTGTATGGCGGGACGTGGCGGACACGATGAGTTACCGGATGGGTGTGGGAAAAGCGTGCTACCTCTGCAGAGGGTAAAACTATTCGAATAGCCGAGTCCTCGGATATGGACAGTTGGGAGGCTGTCCTCTGACCATGTGCAAGTTTTGCAAAGTTTTGAGATTTGAAAATAAAATGGAGATGTGTTGTATCTGCAACTCTACCGACGGGCTGGTATGAGGTTGCTGGAGAATGATTTGACCATGATGGGCTATGGTCGAGAAGTGAAGAGTTTTGTGATTTGAAAGTGGAAAATGTTTTAGGCAACTATACCGAAGGGCTGGTATAAGATTGTTGGAAAATGATTTTTACCATGAAGAGCTATGGTCGAAAAAGGAGGAGTTTTGGGAGAAACAAACCAAATGGTGATTTTTCGGGAAAATGTTTATAAAAGAGACTTCTTACCTTTTTCAACAAAGATGTATTTTTCGGGAAAAAGTTTTAAACGAGACTTCTTACAAAGACAGATTTATGGGAAAAAGTTCTAAAGCCTTCTTTCCTTTTCCAAATAAAGTTATAGGAATTTCAAACAAAGGTTTATTAAACAAAAGTCTATCCTTCTCTTTTTCAACAAGGATGTAGAGTTTTCAAAGCAAAGAAAGTTATATTTAAATAATAAAAAGAGTAATGCATGCTCAATCCGGGGGTAGTTTGCGAGTACAATCAAATGTACTCATATTGGTTTCGTCCCTGGCTATTGTCTTAGCCAGATTATGAAGAGAAGCAGTTCGAAGGAGAAGTTGTTAATGACGTCAATGCGAACTAGGGCGCTTCCCAGTCAGCTGCCTGTAGGGTTATGGCAAGTGACTTAGGCTCCACGTTGTTTGGTGATTTCCGCTGCAAGTACCTGTTGAGATTACGGCCTCAATCAAGTAAGTATATTCATTCGGTATTTATGGGTGTTCTGTGATGCCAATTCGAGTTATGTGCAACAACAGACTGATCATGAGATTGTTGCAGGAAACATAACGAGTATCTCGGATAGCTAATCCGGGGTCCTTACAATAAGTCAAGCGAGTCAACGGCACATAGCCTTTCAGGTGAAAACGCAAAAGGCATTAAACATGACATTCATACAAAGTGCATCAAAAGTACACGCATACTCGCGTGATCATAATGTGTCATTACAGAGCATAAAAATAGGCTCGGCTGCCTTAAAACTATGACGCAGACTCCGACCTAGCCCTACTCGAACGGGCGGCGACCTCTGTTGCCCGGCGCTCCATGGTGGTCATAAATATGTTGGCCAGTTGGGCGGCTGGCTCGCTAACATGCTTCAGAGATACTAGTTTCGCGCCAGCCTTCCGAGGGAAGTCAGACATAGCCGCCTCGAAGTTACCCTCTATACCATGGCCTAATATCAGCTTGAGGGTGGACTCCGAGCCGCGTACCATGAGGGCGCGAGCAAAATTCGCCATGGTCGAAGTCCCTGGACCAAGAACGTTGGCGAAGCCATCAACAGTCGACGGTTGCTCGCTAAGCGGAAGCACTTCTTTGTACACGGCGCCGAGTGTGCTGGTGGACTTGGCGAGAGCATCCTTCGCTTGGACGAACATGGCATCAAGGTCACCTATCACGTGGTCAAGTGACAAAATTCATCACTGACCACGTCAGAAGGTGCTGGTGCGCCAATAAATCCTTCAACAAAGACCAAAAAGTGCAAAATCACTACACAACACTCAGAGGCTACACAAAAAAATGTCAAAGGGAAAGTTACTAACCTCCCACATCTCGAGCGAGGCCAGCCAGTCGCTCAGCGTACCCTCTCTCACGTATGGCGGCTGCGTCCTTGGTGGCATCCAAAGTTTTCTTCGACTCAGCGCGCTGGGAGGCGAGTGCCTCCTCTAGCTCCTTCACCCGGGACTTAGCTGATGCCTTGTCGCCTGAATTTGATGGCAAGAAGTAACTCAAACATTCGACTAAGCAAAGACAGTACAAAAAGAACTTCGGGTACATAATCAAAATATACTTACGGGTAAGTTGCTCCAAGTTAGCACGCGGACTGTCCCTCTCCTGTTCCACCTGGACAAAAGCTTTGCCTGATTCCACCAGGTTGAGGTAGTAGGGCTGCAAGCACATGAAACCAGCATGAGTTATACATAACCAGTCCCGTATGCGGACTCAACAAAAGACACTTATGTGTTCAATCCAAGGCGCATGCCTTGCGGCAGATGTCCCGACTTCTGGGATTGTAGCACTCACAACCTTGGCCGTTTCAATGGCAGTAGCCGTGGCTACTGATTGAACGATCTCAGGAGCAACAGGAGAGACGTCCGGGTGCTCAGGGGTCAAAATTTTGTCGGATGGAGGAGTCGGAGGGTGCACAGTCTCAGCACTACGAGTGACAGAAGACAAACAACATAAGCACGAATACCAAAATGAAAAACTCAGTACAGAAAGCATAGGAGCAAACTTGTGCTCTTCTTCCTCCTCACTGTCAAGGTTGTCAAAATTTGGGCCTCCAAAAAGCAGCTCCTCACCCGACTTGGGAGGAGGAGTTGAACTCAACGGGCTCACATCCAAAGGAGCCGCTTTGGCAGAAGGTGAGGAGCCCGAGTCTCCGTCATCCTTCACATCCGACTCCTTCGCGGGTGAGCTCATAGAAGAAGACAAACCTTGGGCCACGCGACGACGCTTGCGAGTAGGAACCTCGCTCACATGGTCAGTCACGGCCGGCTCCTCAGTCTGTACTTCCTCTGCCTCTTCCTCTTCGACCTCTTCCATCGGAGATGTGGTAGCCGAAGGTAGAGGCGATTCATCCCCTCCCTTCGTTTCTACCTCTTGCACCTCCGTTTCATGAGTCGGGCCATTCTCTAGAAGGGGAGGAAGGGTTGATGCAGTCGAATGACCCTGCATATTACAAATAACAGTACAAGGCTAAGAAAGCAAAAACACTGAGTGGTAACACCAGATGACAAATAACACATACGGTTGTACTAACCTCTGGCAAAGGCTTGTCCGGCCCATATGGAGTAACAGGGCAGTCGACGTTGCAGGGGTCGCTTGACTTAATGCTGGTAATGGATCGCACATGCGCCACTACCTCGTTCTTTGACACTTCCTCCTGGCTCATTCGACTGGAGTCGAGCACACCCTCATACTGCCACATGGGGTGAGCTCGAGCGCGAATTGGCCACACTCGCATCTTCACAAAGGTGGCAATCAGGTGCGCACCTGTGACGTTGCCCAGCAGTTTTCCAATCTTTGACAAAAGAGGCTCTGCCTCCGCCTGTTCTTCAGTTGATAGTTGATGATCCCAGGCGTTGGTCCTCGCAAGAGAACTGGTAGACGAGAACGCCGGGATTCTTCCCTGGTCGACGCAGATGTAGAACCATTTTTTCCTCCACCCTTGCGCCGAGTCGACTGGCTTCAGGGCGAAGTAGCGCGTATCGCTGCGCACTTGGATCCCGCAGCCGCCCAGAGGATAGGTGTGTCCGCCCCTCTTGTTCGGTCGGACAAGGAAGATGGACTTCCATAACGCCCAGCTAGGGGAAACCCACAGGAAGCATTCGCACAAAACCATAAAACAGGCAATGTGCAGTATGCCATTAGGGGTGAAATCATGGATTTGCACCCCATAGGCATACATCAAACCACGCACGAAATCATGGATGGGGAATGCGAACCCCCTAGTCAAGAACTCTGCAAAACAAACGCGCTCATTGGCGCGAGGTTCAGGGAGTACCTCCTTGGGCGACGGCGCGTGGACGAACAGTTGGTCCGCGGGAGGTAGCAGCCCGTCCTCGCGAAGCTTGTCGAGGTGCGTCTCCTTGATCAAAGACTTCACCCAGTCCCCGTCATTTTTCTTCAGCCCAGCGGCGGACGCAGATGCGCTGGCTGCAACCTTCTTCCCCTTCACCGCCACCGCATCGGTCGCGGCGGCAGCAGTCGCGGCGGCTCGCTTGTTGCCCGCTATCTTCTTCATCGTCAAGGAGAGGGTGGTGGAGCGCACAAAGCTTTGGCACAAGAACAATGGAGGAGGAGCGCGAGGAAGAAGATGAAACAGGGGCGGTGCAGGAGGCAAATGGCTAGTAAAAAATTCTGCCAATGCCATCCTCCCTATTTACCACAAAGCAAAATCCATCACAACCGTCCAAACCACAATCGTGTGCTCCATGGGGAATCCTACCGTACACGTGGCGAACGTGGAGGGAAACCGTCGATGGCCACTCCGCCCACTACGCACGGGAAACGAGGAAGCCATCATCACGACGCCGCGAAAATCGCGTCAAAACGGTAAAAAACAAGTCCAAACGGCACAAGTCATTGGTCAGCACTGCAGCTTGGGCCCACGTGTCACGTCCCATCCATCACAGCATAATGCACGCCACCGCATGTCAGACAACGCAGTCGCCATAAGCGTCATCCCTGACGTCATTACAAGCGCTCTGTTCAGAAAAGCATTCGAGTCCGCCCAACGCATATTGGTCACTCGACTTGTGCCGTTTGGACTGTAATGACACATTAAGTCTGTGTCATAGTTTTAAGTCAGCCGAACCTATTTTTATGATCTGTAATGACACATTATGATCACGCGAGTATGCGTGTACTTTTGCTGCACTTTGTATGAATATCATGTTTAATGCCTTTTGCGTTTTCACCTGAAAGGCTATGTGTCGTTGACTCGCTTAACTTATGTGCTTGGTTTCTCATTTCTTACATGAGATTTGTGTGATGCCTTGAACAGCCACAAGAAACCGCTAATTCAGCTGATTCCTCGCAACCTCACACTGCCACCCGATCACGGGCTCAGGTGGCCAATGATGCCAGAGTAATGGAGTATATGAAAACTCGATGCATGAGACTGGAGCGAGAGCTAAAGAGTGCCCAGCGAGAGTTGGATACACTGAGAATGAGACCAGCTCCAGCCACTGAACGAGAAGATTATGTGCTTGGCGAGATGGACCTTGTAAATAGGCAACTCGAGTGTGAGTACAATCCTTTCTCTGATTATGGATTGTTTTGGCTACTGTTATTTCGATTGACTTGATTTGTTCTTTTTGCAGGTTTTGTCTCTGACTTCCAAGCAGAGCAAGCTCGCGTTGAAGAGCGTCTGGATAATGCCAGTGACAATCCGACAACTGGTCGTCAGCATTTTTGGCTTGATAGGTTCCGAGCGCGCACACTCGCTACTTTGAAGGATCGAGCGTGGCGAAGCGCTCAGCTACTCGAGTTATGCAGGGCGGCTTTGATTCGCATCAACCAGACCCTGTTTCCAACAGGACCTCAACCACAAGGTATCCATGCCATGCTCGATCTTTTCCGTAATGCAGGCCCCCTCCGGGAGCTGCTTACCCAGAAGCTTGTGGTTGGAGCCAACGCGGCGATGGCGTATGTGCGAAGTCGACGTCCCAACTTGGTGTTGCCTCCACCCGCCATTGGAGTGACTCTGTCCCAGGAGGACCTTGATGGCACAATTCTATCTGCGAGGATGCTAATCGAACGGACCCACGACCAACTCTTTGGTCCTGTGCTACCCATCAAGGATGAGCCTGAGGACTAGAGTATTTATGTGCATAAACTTTGTAGAGGGGGCAGCCTCCGAGTGTAAATTTGCCACTTGTGTATGATATGAATTGTTTATGTTGTATTTCCGCAGCCCCCGAGTCTATCGAGTGGGGTTTATGAGGATGTTTCGAGTGTGAATTAATAATTGCGCAGCCCCCGAGTGTCAGAGTAGGGCTGTGAATTATATGTGATATCTAAAATTTCAACCTTTGCTTTGAGACCCAGCCCCCGAGCGTGCGAGTGGGGATTTGGAAGTTTTGCGTTCTTGTTTGAACTTTTGTGATCCAGCCTCTGAACGTGCGGGTGGGGCTGAGGTATTTTTCTTAGAGGGAGCGAAAGCTCGTGTCTTTGATGGCGCAGCCCCCGAGCGTTTCGGGTGCGGCCGAGGTATGTATGAATAGTACCAGGTCGCCAACCTCGAAGGACCTGGTGCGCAGTCGACGGCTGTGGTAGTTGCGGAGGTCTTGCTGATAGACAGCTGTGTGTGCTAGCGCCGTGTCGCGTGCTTCTTCGAGCAAGTCGACTGCGTCTTCGAGCGCTTCATCTGCGTCTTCTTCGTTGTATGCTTCGACTCTTGGTGCATTGAATCTTACATCTGATGGCAGGATTGCCTTTGCGCCGTAGACCAAGAAAAATGGGGTGAACTGTGTTGAAGCGTTAGGAGTTGTGCGTAGGCTCCATAGCACAGATGGGAGTTCTTCGATCCAAGCACCCGCGGATCTTTTGAGTGGCACCAGGAGGCGTTTTCTTGATTCCGCTCATCACGAGCCCATTGGCTTTTTCGACCCATTGGACTGCGGGTGTGCCATGGATTCATAGTTGAGCGTGATGTCTTGCTCTTTGTAGAAGGATCGGAACTCTTCAGCCGTGAAGTTTGTACCGTTATCAGTGATGATGCTGCTTGGTACACCGAAGTAGTATATGATGGAGTTTATGAAATTGACTGCTGTAGTGGCAGTCGAACTTGTGATAGGGGCTGCTTCAATCCACTTGGTGAATTTGTCGACCGCCACCAGAAGGTGAGTATGCCCTCCATGAGAGGATTTTCTGAGTGGCCTGACCATATCGAGCCCCCACTGGGCGAAGGGCCAGGCCAATGGTATTGTCTTCAACGCCGATGCGGGTGCGTGCGGCTTTGTGGCGAATTTTTGACAGCCGATGCACCTTTTGACTATGTCCTCCGCGTCTTTGAGTGCTGTGGGCCAGTAAAAGCCTGCGCGAAAGGCTTTGGCTACGAGTGATCGACTGCTGGCGTGATGCCCGCAGGTACCTGCATGAATATCACGAAGGATGGCCTGGCCATCTTCGAATGCTATGCATCGTTGGAACATACCTGATACGCTGCGCTTGTATAGTTCGCCGTTGATGACGGTGTATGCTTTAGATCGTCGAGTGACGTGTCTTGACTCTGTTATGTCTTCAGGTACCTCGCCGCGGAGTATGTATGCGAGGAAAGGTTGAGTCCAAGTTGGCTCAATGAGGAGTACCTCGACTGGCGGGTCCTCTGTGCTAGGTGCTTTGCTCTTGGCTGGTGCGGCTGATGTAGGAGATGTTCGTTTTTGCTTGATGGATCTGTGCTCGATGCGCTCGAGGAAGACACCAGGTGGAACTGGTGCTTTGGTCGCGCCAAGGTTGGCTAGCTATCTGCTTCTTCGTTGCTCTCGCGCCCTATGTGCCGCAACTCGCAGCCTTCGAAGCTGCCCTCCATTAGGTTGTACAGGTCACGGTAGGCGATCATGTTATCTGCGATGCATCGCAGGCCTTCATTGTTTGCTGCACCACAGGTTCGAGTCACCATAGATCATCAGTCGAGTGCACCCGAGGGCTTTGGCCATCCGCATGCCATGGATCAGGGCCTCGTACTCAGCTTCGTTATTGGATGGTAACTCGAATCCCATCTGCAGGACATAGCGAAGCTTGTCGCCTTTTGGTGATATGAGGATGACACCTGCGCCTGCGCCTTCGTTCTTCTTTGAGCCGTCGAAGTACATAGTCCATGAGTTGGACACATCTGGTGCTCCTGGCAACTGAGCTTCGATCCACTCGGTATGGAAGTCAGGTAAGACTTGTGCTTTGATGGCCTTCGGGTAATCATACTTGATATCTCGTGGTCCTAGCTCGATGAGCCATTTTGCGACTCGCCCAGTTGCGTTGGGATTTGTGAGGATGTCCCGATCCCTGAGGTGCTGATTACAGTGATCGGGTGCTCTGCGAAGTAGTGCGTCAGCTTCCTTGAGGACATGAACACGGCGTAGGCCAGCTTTTGATAATGCGGGTACCGCTGCTTTGATATGGAGAGGACTTCACTCAAGTAGTAGACTGGGCGTTGTATGCTTTGGGCGTGTCCCTCCTCCTGCGTTCGACTACCAGTACGGTACTTACCACCCTGTTAGTTGCGGAGACATACAGGTATAGTGGCTCACGTTCCCTTGGTGCGACGAGGATTGGAGGGCTTGTGAGGACTCGCTTGAGATCCGTGAAGGCTGCTTCGGCTTCTGGCGTCCACTCGAATTTGTCTGCTTTCTTCATCAGCCGATAGAACGGGAGTGCTTTTTCGCCCAGTTTGCTGATGAATCGGCTGAGTGCTGCCACTCGACCGCTAATTTTTGTACGTCATGGAGCTTTGAAGGCCTTTGCATTGTCAAGATGGCCTGTATTTTCTCCGGGTCCGCCTCGATTCCACGAGCGAGACTAGATACCCAGAGCTGCCCTGCTGGCACGCCGAACGTGCACTTCTTCGGGTTGAGCTTGATGTGGAAGCGTTTGAGGTTTGCGAACGTCTCTCGCAAGTCATCGAGTAGTGTGTTTCCTCCCTTGTTGTTATGACGATGTCGTCTACGTAGACCTGGACGTTTCGCCCAATTTGCTTCTTGAGGCAGTCTTGCATCATGCGCTGGTAGGTTGCGCCTGCGTTCTTGAGCCCGAAAGGCATGTTGTGTAGCAGTAGACCCCGAGTGGGGTTATGAACGCCGTTTTCTCTTCATCCTCTTCCTTCATCCTTATCTGGTGGTAACCTGAGTAAGCATCCAGGAAGGACAAGCGAGCGCACCCGGCGGTGGAGTCGACGATCTGGTCGATTCGAGGTAGTGGAAAGTGATCCTTTGGACAACATTTATTGAGTGCTGTGAAATCTACGCACATCCGAAGGATATCTGTGTGCTTCTTCTCTACAAGTACGGGGTTAGCCACCCATTGTGATTTCTTGATTTCTCTGATGAAACCTGCTGCGAGTAGTCTGTCGACTTCGGCTTCGACTGCGGTTCTTTTCGGGCCGGATATGCGGCGCATTGTTTGCTTGACTGGTTTAGCATCTGGAAATAATTGGAGAGAGTGCTCGGCGAATTCCCTGGGAATACCTGGCATGTCGGCTGGACACCACGCAAATATATCCCAGTTCTCACGGAGGAATTCGACGAGCGCGCTTTCCTATGCGATAGGCAGACTCGAAGAGACATTGACTGTCTTGGTCGGGTCAGTCGGGTGCACCTGATGCGACCTTGTGTCATTGGTGGCATTGAATGCTCTGTCGACTGCCACCTTCTTGTGCTCCGGCATAAGTGTTCGATCGTTGGAGACCGCTAGATCGGCGAGTGTTGCTTCCATGCCGAACATCTCAGAGATTTTGCTAAACTCTCGGTCGCAAGAATCGGACTTTTGGAAGTTTCCTTTGACTGTGATTACTCCTTTTGGTCCAGGCATTTTCAGCTGAGGTATGCGTAGTGTGGGACGCCATGAATCGAGCGAACGTCGGGCGTCCAAGTATGGCGTGGTATTGTGACTTCCAGTCGACAACTTCGAACTCAATCGACTCTGTCCTGAAGTGGTTTTTGTCCCCGAACGTAACGTCGAGTTGTATGGTGCCTTCTGGGCTTATTGCTTTGCCTGGGACGATACCGTGAAAGGTATTTGAGGATTTTGGCAGGTTTTCGACTGACCTGTTCATTTTGCGGAGCGTATCGCGAAGATGATGTTTATGCCGCTGCCACCATCCATGAAGACCTTGGACATGGCGTAACCTCCAATTTGGGCGTCGAGTACCAGAGCAGAGTGCCCTGGACGAACTACCGATGGTGGGTGGTCCTCTCTGCTGAAGCTTATTGCAGTTTCGGATCCCTTCAAGAATTCAGTTACGGCAGGAGGTGACATGACCGCCATATTTACTTGTCGAGTGCGAAGTTTTTGCTCCCTGTTGGAAGGGCGACCTTTCTGTATCATGTACATCTGCCCTTGGGGCGGAGGGTACTGAGGTTCGTCCACCCGAGGTACGGGTTGTATGGCACCCGCGATATTTCCGCCTGCGGCAGGCTGTGGTGGTGGAGGTGGTGCCATCAGAACGGGCACATTGTTTGGCTGAGGCACAGGTGCAGGTGCGGGTGCGTGTGCGGCTGTTGCCTTTCTGAGTTGCACGTATTCAGATGCTAGTTGGTCGAATTCTCTGCAGTTTCTCATCGAGTGATTGGAGCGCAATTTTCCGTCTTCCCCTTGTACAGGTGGAATCTGCAATCAGCATCCATCTTGTCATCGAATGATCGCTCGTTTTGTGCGCCGGAGCGCGACTTGCGCCAATCTTTCTTCTTGTAGCTGTCGCTGCGTTGGTTGTGGTCTCGACTGTCCCGCGATCATCTCGACTGTCCCGGCGATCTTCTGACCGTCGGTCGCTTCTGTCTTGGTCGTTGCGGGGTGTGGAGAATCCAGCCGCCATGAATTCGGGTCTGTCGTCGTCGTAGTGACGTTTTGAACGTTTGCGCCTCCGGTCGTCTCTGTACGAGTCCCTGGTTTCGACTGCCGCTATCATGATTGTCACGGGGTGAGGACCCGCGTGTGGTGCGCGCCATGTCTTCTCCGTCTGCCCACTCAGTCGCGATCTTTAGGAGGTTAGCCACAGAGGTTGGCTTTTGGCGACCAAGTGCTTCTTTGAAATCTCGCCTGGCGAGGCCCATGATGAAAGCATCCATGGCCATATCTTCTGAAATTACTCCAACTGAGTTGCGTATCTCAGTCCATCGTCGGATGTATGACCTCAACGTTTCGTCCGACCGTTGAATGCAGGCTCTCAGTTCTTCGAACGTTTTTGGTCGCTCACATAGAGGCTCGAAGTTTTTGATGAAGTCTGCGCGGAAGTGATCCCACGAGTCGTATGTTGATGGAGGTAGAGCCTTGAGCCAGTCGCGGGCTGTGCCTTCGAGCATGAGTCGTATGTATTGCATGGCTGTGGTATTCGTGCCTCGCTGGCACGAGACAGCCAGTCTGTAGTCTTCCAGCCATCCTGAAGGTTCCTGTCGACCCGTGTATTTGGGCTGTTCAGATGTGAGTTTGAACCCTTTGGGCATCCGTGTCTCGCGGACGCGTCGAGTGAAGCACAGAGCTCCGCATGGCTCAGGCTCCTGATCAGAGTACGAGTCGCTACTGTAAGATCTGCGTGATCTGCTCTGGACCTGCGCCGACGTGAGCCGCTCCTTTCCTTCGAGTGGTGACTGCGACCACTGCGATTATGTTCTTCACGACGCGGGTTTACTATGGCACGGTCTCCTGGAGTTTTTGGGATTTGGCGTATGGCCTTGCCGCTAAGGCGAGTGATTTGATCTGTTGGCGATGTAGTTTTGCATTGGGGTCATCACTGGAGGCTTGATTGCCTCTAGGTATGCTGCAGCAGTAAAAAGGGCACCCGCAGCTGTTTTGGGTACTGGCACTCCCTCTCGTCGAATGTCATGAAAGAGTGGCCTAAGTTGCGGGTGAGCGCTTCCCTCATCTTCCGCGAGGTGACAGCCTTGATCTGGGTCTTGTGTCTGCTCGCCCGGTGGAGCTCATGGAGAGCTGTCTTCTCGTGCACTCGACAAGCTAGCTTGCTTTTTACGTTCTTCGAGTGTTGCTCTGATCTGCTGCAGTCGAAGTGATTCCTGCCAGTTGAAGTACTGGAAGGTCAACATCTCCTCGTGTTGCGTCCACTGGCATCATTGTGCACTCCTTGATGACTTTATCTGCTTTTGCTGCCATCTCAGCAGTAATTGTGAGATTTGTGACTCCATCCGGCATAGTAACTGTGCACGGGAATTCTGTAGGCCTGCGACTGGCCGCAATATCAGATGATTCTGCGGCGAAGGCAACGTAGACCTGCTGGGGTATCACCCGAGGGTATGTGTATGTGTTTTCGAGTCCCGTCATGGACTCGACGTCTTCATCGAGACTCTATCAGAGTCAGTATGCCAGTCGAACAGCCCATCTGGGCGAAGCTCGCCGTCGACGTGTTCATCGCCTATGCTCATCTCGTGTCGGCGAAGTTGTTATGGATCTCGAAGTCGAGGTTGTTGTTGGTGCAGATCTCGGAGTCGACGTGGTTGTCGATATGAGTTTCGGGCTCATCGAAGTCGCTGAGGGAGATCCCGCAGTCGAAGCTATCCTCGAGTGGAAGATTGAGCTCGGGATCGTTTGTGCGGTATGCTGATTCAGCCTCCTCACCTTGGAGTTCTTTCGCAATGAACTCGTTGATCTCTCGAGTCGACATGGTTGTTGCAGACGAGCAGGCTTGGAGGATCGACGATGGTATGGACGCAGTTGATGGATCCGCAGTCGAAGGAGCCGCAATCGATGGAGCCTCGGGTGCGGAAGTCGCGAGTTGGCGTGGATCTGTCAAGTCCTGCATACCAAGCTTGTTTACGAAAAAATTGAACGAACCAACGGTTAAACCCAAACCTGACTCGAGATCAGCGAACGTCTCCTGGAATTCTGGCGAGTGTGGCTCGAAGTTCATCAGAGGATCTGATGTGCTTTTTGCAGGTGAAGTTGGCGTGCTGCCGTTTGTCGAGTGAGTCGGCGAGTTGCCGTGTGCCGCCCGAGTCGGCGAGTTCTGGTTTGTTGATGCAGCCGGCGAGTTGCCGTTTGTAGATGCGATCGGCGAGTCGCCGTTTTCCGATGGAACCGAAGAAACCGTGAGTCCAGCACTATTCTTTCCCACAGACGGCGCCAATTGACGAGGGGTTAACTCATCAAATCCCATGGTTAAGGACCTAGGGTTGAGATTACGAGGGAGAGAACGTGGTAGAGCTGGTAGTTTCATCGGCTGACAAGCAAAAGCAGGGATTTACCCAGGTTCAGGCCTCCGGAGAGTAACACCCTACTTCCTGCTTGTCTGGTATTGATCGTGTGAGATTATGCGGGCTACAATGGGGTCCTGGCGAGATGTCGATCTCGCTAGGGTTTTGGTGATTCGAGTATTGCGTGTCCTGGATCGACGGCCCTCCCAGCCTTTATATAATAGGCTGGGTCTCGGGAGTTCGCACCGACTCAGATTACATGTAAGGAAAGCCTAAACCGACTATGCCTATGTCTAATCTTGGAGGGTACTCCATCTTGTTGGGCCTTTCGTCATGGGCTTCATGTAGGCTCTTGATAGTTGGGCCTTAGTCGACACGTGCACCAGGTACCCTTATGGTAGGGTACCCGGGATGTATATCCTTGTCACCCAATAATCTTACTTCCCGAGATCTGAAGCAAGTTTATTTGTTCGGCAGGCGGTGCAGGTCAACAGGTTTGAGTCATAGATGAAATAGATGAAGATCTCTTAGACTTTATTCATGAAGTAGCTGCAGAGCTAGTACAAAGGCGATCTCGGCGAGTTATATGAGGTCTCGGTCGAAGATTATAGATGTGGATCTAGGTTTTAGGGTTTTACAGAGAGGTTTGGGCAGAGTTTCGGTGAGTAATGGATCTCCTTGTCTTGGTCAAATCCTTCGGTATATAAGTTGAGGTAGTGCCTGATCCTCCATGTGCCTAGGGTTTTCGTCTTGCCTTGTACTTGTTCCTCTTGACTCTCCCCTCCTGCCTCTCTCTCACTCGATTCCTGCCTCCTCTCTCGTTTCCTTTTTCTCCTGCTTATTATCTCCATTTGGAATTGTTGTTGGTAACATGATTTGATTGAGAGAAGAGAAACGGAGAGCGACAATTTCCCTAGCTAAGTGAGAATTTCGGTAGCTATTTTGATCAAATTTTACAAAGTTTATTTTTTGCAAAAGTTCTGAAATATTTGCTAGAGCTCTTCGTCTTCGGTGGCCAAAGGAAGGACCCATCAATATTTGGATGGGCAAACTTACAAAGTTTTTTATGCGAAACTTCCAAAAATTGTGATAGAGCTCTCTATCTTCGGTGGCCATGGATTGAATGGAAGGACCCGTCAAAAAATTAGATTGGCATAGGCAACCCTTGCACAAAAGATGATATGAATCTCTTCTATGTCGCCACTACAATCACCATGAGAAACGGAAAAAAACTCGGTTTGGGAGGCACTTTGGCTAAATAGGTCCAAGCCTAAAGACATCAGTCCTCTCATACACTATATTTCAAAAGGAAAAAAGTGGAGTGTCCACAAAGCTTTGCCTGGGAATGGGTGGATTGCCAAAATAAGCATGACATATGGCTTCTCGTTTACTCACTTGGATCAATTTGATGATCTTTTGACTCAAATATAAGTTTTCAATCTTGATGACTGATGCATGTAAAATGCATACATGAACTTTGCTCTTTATCACTTATATTCTAATCATATTTGCATCATATAAGGGGTATACCACTGTTATTTAATGATTTTAGGAAATAAAATAAGTGTTTCCTATTTTTATGGAATTAACCCTGCGCAGGCAGAAAACCCTATTTCTTTCCTGTTATGTTTCAGGGACCCAAACATCGTCATAAAATTCTGGAAAAATACAGAGGTCGTTATTTTGGAAGGAAGAAGACATAGGAGCGAAGTAATCAAGCAAACGGAGCCCGCAAGGCGAAAAGGGGGTGGCCCACGCGGCCAGGTACTGTGGCCGCGTTGGACCCACCCATTTGGGCCTCGTGGCTCCGTTGCCGTCGATCTTTCCTCCACCGACTCCGTCTTGACCTAAAAACGCCTATAAAAAAGGTCCCCCAAAGTTCTCTGGAAGGAGGCGGCGGAGAAACACAGAACCACTAAACAGAGAGTCAGAAGGCTCCGCCGGAGAAGATCGGAGGGGGGGAACGCCGCCGGAGTCACCTCCGGAGGGCTCCACCCCCCTCCAGCGTGTTCATCATCAACATCTACAGCAAGGACATCTCCACCATCATCACCATGATGAAGGGGGAGTAGTCCACCCCTGGACTTGGGTTTGTGGTGGTAACTTATGTATCTCTCCTCTCTCTTGAGCTTCACTAATTAGTACCGTATGAGCTGCTAAACATGATTACGGTCATCTATGTAATACCTTTGTGGTGAATATTGTGGTATGAGATGATTTGTTATGCATTTACCGTTGTGTTGGAGCTTTTGTGATTTGTCATACTTTGGAGATATTTTATGATGCATGTGATGGTTTGATTTATTCATAATGCCTTGTTTATCATTGTCATGAGGTGATTGACACCACCAAGTGTAGATAGATGAGAGAGTTGTGATCACACACACGAAATATAAATCATTGCACTTGTGTTTAGAATATTGTCCATTAAGAAGTATGATGTATGTAGGTATGGGATGGCCGATTTGACACGGCGTAGGTATTGAGTGACACAGTACTGCCCAACATCCTTTATCTGGGGGTAAAAAGAAAGAGTATGATGTGGGAGTGAGAGCAACCACGCTAGCCTTACGAGGGTGACCTAGCAACACAAATGAATATTTCTTTCAACTATGTGTTTTAGGACATATAGCTGTCATAAAAGCTACCATTAAAACATGACAATTGTGTGTACTTTATCTATAACATGATAATCACCATAGATGAGAGAGAGGATTAAGTGAACCCATGTCCATTGTTCCTAGAAGAGAAAACCTTTGTCTTGTCCTCTTGCGTTGAAGAGGATTGGGACACTTTTACATTCTTGTTTTGCTACATCAAACTTCCATCCATCAACCACCTTGTTCTCCAAACTTGTTTAGTGCATAATCAACTAAAACTTGTGACACTTTAGTTGTAGGGAATAGATAACTTTTCCTTCTTGCTCCTGCGGATCGATACCTTACTTCCACATTGAGAGGTGCTACAGTGATCCCTTGCTCTTGGGGGTTATCAATGACGCCGTGGAGGATGATATTGTATGGAAGCTTACGACGAATGGTCAATACACCGCGGCCTCGGCCTACAAAGCCCAAATTAATGAGGTTCTTGTAAAGTTTGGGCGCCTCCCAATATAAAATTCTTTGCATGGATTGCTTTCCAAAATAGTCTATGTACGGTGGATCGACTTGAGAAGCAGGGTCGATAAAATGTGGTATTTGCCCTCTATGTAAGAGAACCACGGAAACGACAGATCATCTGATCATTCCTTGTAGATTTAACATTAGGCTTTGGGGTATCATCAAGGAGTGGCTTGGGTTGAACACCATTGATCTTCATCTTTGGCCAAACCAATCATTCAATAGTTGGTGGCTAAGTAAGACAACTTCCCAAAGCCAAAACCGCAAGGCCATCGCCTCCATCACAATGCTTATGTCTTGGGAGATTTGGAACATGAAAGAAATTAAGGGCGAGGTGAAGATATGGGTCGCCACGGGGGCTAAATGTTTGGGTGAAATAATGTCGGGAGAGTAATCGGGTTGTAATATTTTTTATCGAACTTCTTGTCAAACTCCTTCTTAATCAATAGATTGGGGCAAACCTTTTGATGCCATTTTTTTTTAAAGTATGGAGAGAGTGTTGTCCGAACGAATCTATATATTTTTATCCTTGCTATAATATGCGACGGATGGGTGATGTCTACTACACGCTTCTATTCTTGTAGGCTTTGTTGGGCCTCCAAGCGTAGAGGTTTGTAGAACAGAAGAAAATTTCTCTTAAGTGAATGGCTCAAGGTTTATCGAATCCAAGAGAGGCTTAGGTTGAATGTATCCTTCTCGAGCAATCGTGCAATAAGGAAACAAGAAGTCTCTTGTGTCGCCAACACACACAATACACTTGGTAGTTGTATAGGTGCACTAGATCGGCGAAGAGATGATCAAATACGGGTAATATGGATGCTAAAACAAGGTTTTTATAATCTTTAATAAAAATGGCAACAATGTGACAAGTAACAAAAGTGACTAAAAATAGTGTTTCAATACTTGGAAATAAGGTCTGATCATACTTTGACTAATGACTACTCTCAACATCATTAACATATTTAAACACATGATAAATCCCTCCGAAAGCATGCATGCTAATTGTTACTCTGAGTTCACTCTACTATGGATCAAAACAGGATGAGAATTGCGTAGGGCTACAAAAGCACACCTTAAAGTTTGTATTCCTCTCTATGGACAGCCCCACCCTGTCACTATTGAGCATCCAAAGATCGTACTAACAAACACCACAGACATCTCTTGAATAATGTCTTTCCAATATATTCGAATGGTAATCATATTGTCAACATCATACTATAAGGAAATCGTAATAAACACAAACATCAAGCAACCTCATGATTCCTGTCGTGTGTCAAAACGCGGACACCATGGAAACTGGATCGTCCCCTACGGTTTTGTTTGGCAGAGGGGCGCGGGAGTTCCCGCATTGTCGTCGGAGATGAGGCTGATCACGAACAAAAACCACACATGGTTTTTACACAGGTTCAGGAAATCCGCAGATGTAACTCCTTGGTTGTGTTAGGGTAGCTCATATGAACATTTAAAACCAACCTGGGGCCCACGTTATCACATTATTCTATCTGTTGCACCCAAAATGGGAGTTCCGCCTTAGAAGAGCAGAACCTTCGTGTGGGGTCTCTATGAAGGGGGTCACACCTAGGAGTTTGATGTTGGATCTAACAATGTACCAACACACTCTTATACATATGTTAGGACACCACCAGGTTTAATTGGTGTGATTCCGACGCTTTGGAGCCCCACTTTGGTCGAAACCCTAAGTAGTTGACCAAAAGTCAACCATGTCGTCTATCACTTTCACAGGCATCAAAAGGGGGTAGCTCAGTGGACCTTTCTCCTTGGTTGTGTTAGGGTATCTCATATACATTTAAAACCAGCCTCGGGCCCATGTTATCACATGATTCCATCTGTGGCACCCGAAATGGGAGTTCCGCCTTAGAAGAGTAGAACCTTCTTGCGGGGTCTGTGAAGGGGGTCAAACCTAGGAGTTTGATGTTGGATCTAACAATGTAGCACCACACACTTATACGTAAGTTAGTACATAACCTAGGTTTTGTGCGATTCCGATGCTCCGGAGCCCCCACTTTGGTCGAAACCCTAAGCAGTTGACCGAGAATCAACCATGTCGTCTATCGCTTCCACGGGTGTCAAGAGGGGGTAGCTTAATGAACTTTTCTCTTTGGTTGCATTATGGTAGAAGATAAGAACATGTAAAACCAACTTTAAACCCATGTTATCGCATGATTCCATCCGGTGCACTCGAAGTTGGAGTTCAGCTGTGTACAGTGCAGAACCTGCTTCTTGCAGGATAAATGTGGTATGTGAAGCGGGTCACACGTAGGGGGTTGATGTTGGCTCTAATAAATGAACCACCACACTCTTATACATATTTTAGGACACAACATAGGTTTTGGTGTGATTCTGACGCTCCGGAGCTCCCACTTTGGTCGAAGCCCTATGCAATTAACCAAAAGTCAACCCTATTGTCTACCGCTTCCACTGGTGTCAAGAGGGGGTAGCTTAGTGTACTTTTATCCTTGGTTGTGTTAGGGTAGGACATATGAACATGTAAAACCAACTTTAAACCCATGTTATCACAAGATTCCATCTGGTGCACTCGAAGTTGGAGTTCAGTTGTGTATAGTGCAGAACCTTCTTGCCAGATAAATGTGATCTGTGAAGCGGGTCACACATAGGGGTTTGATGTTGGCTCTTACAACATACCACCACACTCTTATACATATTTAGGAAACCACCTAGATTTTAGTGTGATGCCGGCGCTCCAACGGAGACTAGCATCCATTGGGAAGTGAACTTCGGGATAAATTCTCGTCTCCAAGTGCCTTGGTTATTTTCTCTACTTGTGCAATTTACTTTATGATAGCCATCGAGCTTGAAGTAATATATCTTGCTATCACATAGTTGGTTATCTTGCTCAGCATAAGTTGTTTGTTCACATAGGTAAACCAAGCTTGCCTAGGTTTTGTGCTTGATAAATTAAACCCTAGTTTTATTCCGCATTTATCCAAGACTAAACTCTAATATTTTAAATCGCCTATTGACCCCCCTCTAGGTGACATTTGTGTCCTTTCACTGTGCCACCAAAGTAAAAAACACGCCATGTGTCACTGATGTGTAGGTCTGCATGCTACCTTTCGCTAAACAGGCCAGTGACCCGCCAGGTGCAGTTTTCCGTGTTTGGATACGTGGGTACGTGGCCTTGTTCCTTCTGTGATAGGCTGCATTTATTCCGTCATCGACCAATCGATCACTCTCTATTGCTCTTCTCTTCTCCACATCTATCGACCTCTCGCCTCCCTACATCTAGTACTACCTATGTCATATCATTGGCGATCACCAGTATGACGTTGTGGCGGCTTTGACTCTGTCGTCGTGTCCTCGAAAACGGATACCACGGGTGTAGTACACCCTCTTTGTAGATTCCACATAGTGGCGCAACACGAACCAGACTATCACCAAGTGAACTCGACTCTATTTTAAATCGCTCTATCTCTACTCTCTCGTCCTTGCTCTATGCCTATCTAGCCTGAGGTAGAAGGAAGCCGATTCCCTCTTCCTGGTAGCCCTGGGTCTCCTTTTATATCACTCAAGGGTTACCACAAGGGCTATCGTACACGCGGAGCACAAGTGCGGGCGGTGCACGACACATGTTACTAAATGTGGTATGAAAAGGTGCGCAACTACATCGTCATAATGTCATTTCAGACGAGACAGGTCGCTGCCACGGTTCCTCGAGACGGGGACGCTGTCGTGGTCAGGCGATCATAATGGTGCGTCTTCTCAGATCCATCTCTTATTTCTCTAACCGCGCGACGGCGCCATGGCTCGACTCCCGAGCTGGCAACGTGTGTCAGTAAAGATGCCAGACGCTCAGAGCGGGAGGCATCCTTATGCCAGAAGTTTTGTAGGGGGAGGCATCCTTATGCCAGTAAATGTGCGACAATGGTGCAATACACATGGGCAAAGCACAGAGGACGGCGACGAAATGATCGCAGGAAATAGAGGACGAAGGCGCGAGAGGGCGGTCGATTTGGAGAAAGTTGGTCAAGTTTTGATAGATCTGGGGTGGGTTCAGCCCGCCAAATCCGACATGACACACATATTGGGCAACCCCAAACGTGCCTGATGTCTACTACACGCTTCTATATATTCTTGTAAACTTTGTTGGGCCTCCAAGTGCAGAGGTTTGTAGGACAGTAGCAAATTTCCCTTAAGTGAATGACCAAAGGTTTATCGAACTCAGGGAGGTGTAGGTTGAACGTATTCCTCTCAAGCAACCATGCAATTAAGATACAAGAAGTCTCATGTGTCCCCAACACACCTAATACAATTGTAAGTTGTATAGGTGCACTAGTTCGGCGAAGATATAGTAAAACGCAAGTGATATGGATTGTAAAAAGTGGCATTTGTAATCTGTAATAAAAATGGCAGCAGGCAAACATGTAACAAAACTGAAAGTAAACTGTGTTTCAATGGTTGGAAATAAGGCATAGGGATCATACTTTCACTAGTGGAAAATCTCAACAATGTTAACATAATTAAACACATGATACTTCATCTAATAGTATGTATTGTGGACGTTACTCGGAGACCATTCTTTTGTGGATAATAAACATGAGGAGATTGCGTAGGGCTACGAAAGCACGCCTTAAAGTCCGTCTAAAGAAACACCACAATTCCATAATGCCATCCAACACAAAGAACAACTCATGATAAGTATCCCTCTAATCTATAGTCCAGTAGAGCCACACACGTTGCCTGCACTGTCACCATGACTGATCAAGCTGTAGATACTGGGGGGGGGGGGGGGGGGGGTTATGTCGTTCTCTCCACAGGGATCAAGCTTATTGCAATTCTTTGTTTCCAGAAGCTAGGCCAAAATCGATGGTTTGGGTGTTTACTGAAGAAAGGAAGTTTTTTTTAACAAGGTTTAAGCAGTACAACAATTTAGGGAAAGGAACTTACAGGTTCTTGGTTGTCAAGCTAGAACAATGCAAGGATCCAAGCAAAAGGGGGCTAGGGAAGATGTTTTAACTCACCAGCTTGCAGAGATTAATCATACAAGCTCTGAAGAAAAGGGTTTTAGCAGGTTTTAGGCAGAGTAAGGTTTAAAAGCACAAAGATCACAACTTTCTTGTTTGTCAGGCAAGATCACTATGAGTTAACAAGCAAATGGAGGCTAAGGAAGATATGGCAATACTCAGGCAGGCAGAGATAAATCATACATGCCACAGATCAAGCAAATCATGCACAGAACAAGTACAATTCAGATAAACAGAGAACGGTGTCACTCAATTCACTGCAACATCCAAATCCAACAAGATCTACACACAGATGAATGATCTAATAGTTTCTACTCAGTTTAAACAGAGAATTGGAGAAAGTTTCCTTGGTTGTTGCTCACTGAAACCTTGTCGAAGCAGAGGAAACAGAGAGGAAGATAGGGACAGAGGCAGAGTTGCAGATCATGAGCTTCAGATCACCATGGCCTTAGGCTTCTTCTCCTGGTCTCCATGTTCATCTTGTTCTTCTTCTTGCTTGTTGTTCTTGTTCTTGAGGTTCTTGGTGGTTGGTGGGAAGATGGAAGTGTTGGTGGCCGAAAAGGTGAAGTGGTGGATGGATGAGATGGTGGTGGAATGCTGTGGATGGATGTGGAATGGGATGGATGATGGAGTGGTGTGGTCTGTGGTGGAGGTGGTGGCTTTATACACCTTTTCCCACTGTGGTGGAGGTGTGACACGAGTTGGTGGAGAGGTGAAGCTTCCCTTCTTCTCTGTGCACATGGGGTGTTCCCCCTTTTTGCCTTTTTAGGCTTTCTTCATCCCCAAGTTGATCTCTTCCCTCTTAGCTCATTCAAACTTGTTCTTATCTCCTCTAGGATCATCCTCTGGTGCAATTCTTCAGCTTGGTCCTAGGATGGCTTCACTATCAGAGAAAGGTCCCTTTTCAGGAAGCAGAGGTGTCTTCTGAACTTTTGCCTGGGACACTTCTTTGCTGAGCATGGGTAGCTTCTTCTCAGGGGCAGGGGTAACCTGTGTGGTACTGCTGGGGTAACATCTTCTCTGAATCTTCTGAAGAATATGTGCCTTTGCGCACTAAACTGCAAAATAAGGTCAAATGATGTGAAATGCAGCTGAAATACTTTACTGAAATCTGAATGTAAGCAAGATTTAGGGTTTTAGGGTTAAAAAATATGCATATAATTCAGAGTGATCAATGACACCGTGTTCACACAGGTGACTCCGGAAATTATACTAGATAAAATCAATTGAGCAACATATCCATTACATAAAGAAGGGGAAACATCATATGAATTCAACTAGATTAACAATGCTCATGATCACATAAAGATCATACCATGGGAGAGAGAGATACCCACATAGTTACAGGTACGAGCCCTCAGCCTCGATGAGGGACTACTCCCGCATCATCATGGGAGGCAGCAATGTTGTTGAAGATGGCTCCGGAGGTCGATCCCCGTCCCGGCAGGGTGCCGAAATAGGACCCTGGATCCCGAATTAGGGTTTTTGGTTGCGGCGGAGCTCAGTTGTGTTTCTGGAAAAATCGTCCGGGGGTAGGTTTTTTATCGCGACAAATATATAGTCTGAAGGGCGACGTGAGGCGGTGCCCGATGAGCCCAGGAGGGCTGTGGGCGCGGCCCACCCCTGACCACGCGCAGAGGTCGCCTGGGGGCTGTGGACCTCCCCTCGATTTGTCCTTCTGGCTCCCAGAGTTTTCTGGTGAATTAGAATTTCTGTAAGTTTTTCAGATTTTCCAAGCATATTTCCTTACTAGCATTTCTGAAATAAAAAGACAACAAAAAACAGAAACTGACACTGGGCATCTTGTTAATAGGTTACTCCAGAAAAATGCCCTAAAATGATATAAAACTATAATAAAAACATGTAGCAATGATATAAAACAAGCATGAAACAATCAAAAATTATAGATACGTTTGAGACGTATCAGCATCCCCAAGCTTAATTCCTGCCCATCCTTGAGTAGGTGAATTATAACAAATATAATTTTTTAAGTGACATGCTAGTCACATAATCTTGATCAAATAATATTGTAAAGCATGTGAACTCAGATCAAATCATTCAAAGCAAACGTCTATAATTGATATTAAGCGCATCACCCCAATGGACCTAGGGCCCAACTAGGGTTCGGCCAAGGGGAGGGAACTTCCCCCCTTGATGCGCCTGACCACCCACCCCACTTGGGGGTGCGGCTGCCTAGTGGGCCCATGGGCCCACCTGGCAGCCCCTTCGGTGGCTCCAATATTTTTCCAATAATTATTTATTAATTAAATAAATTAATATTTAATTAAATAATATTTTGTCTAATTAATTCGTATTTGAATATTTCCTTTTACAAAATATTCCCCGAATTAATTACTTATCATATAAAACACTTTTATATGATCCGGGACACCCAGTGTCCACAGACAAAATACTCCGGATAAATATTTCTCTCTTATATAAACCCTCGGAATAAATCCGACTAGTGATAGCAACTTCTATCACTCCGAGACACCTAGTGTCTGCATAATCCAATCTCTTTGATAAAGATATTATCTACCACGCAGAAACCAATCCGGTGATACTCTCTCGGTATCTAGACCAACCATATACACAACTGACTAGAACTGACTTAAGCGTGTTACCCTACAAGTTCGATAATGTGTAGCTACAATTAGATGTTTCCATCTAATCACCGGCCAGGGTCAGGTACATAGGCTACCTGAATAACTGCTACTGTTATGCGAAGGACAGTCTGTTGAACCTGTTGATTATTAATTCGTCATGCCCATTACTCACGATACTGAATTTACCTGAGATAAAGTATTCCTGATATTTCCATGAATCAATCCATGATTCACTATATCTTCGTCTATCTCGTTACCGGTAAATTTCCTTTTCTCGTTCCCGTAATCCGATATCCCACACGATGTAACTTCATCATGCATTGTCTGCAGAACATATTGGATATCATACATACCGAGTGGGCCCTGGAAGTATCTCTCTTTTGACAGAGGAGTAATTTCCCATCTTGGAATATTAGGATATGTGCACACCTTTGGAATCACCCAGTGACTGCCGTTATGATCACCCAGTTATGGCCATGATGGTTGATAGTACCAAAGTAACTCTTCCTGTATACACAACCCTAATAACCTCATGGTCAATGGACATGTCATATAATAACCATCTGCGATATTGCACTAAGGACAATAAGACACTTTGGAATCTTACTTAGCATATCAACGATTTGGGTCTACCCAGCCATATTGTTTCCACCAACAATATGCCCCTCATTGATGCTGACATAAACAATGTCCCAGACCAGGAAAACGTGGTCTCTAGCAATCAATGAATTAGTCTAAAAGGCAAGACTAGGGTATACTTTATTCTGTTCATGTTTCCACACGTGCGAGTGAGTTTTCCTCTGCATCACATATTCAGGAGTCGCCGCAGTTATAACATAGAATCATGAAGCATAATTATGAATCAGATATTAAACTTTATTGCCTTTTGGGCATACATCCAACACGAGCCCTACACCTTCAACAATTAGTAGAGTTTGTAGTACGGAACAAGGTTTAATGGCAACAACCACTAATGAGTTTTAACTTGAGTAAGCAGCAAGTATAAAAATCTAATTATTTAATACCTCAAAACATTTGCAAAGAATCAAGTTATCAAAGTTCAATGATCTACAAGACTATGCAAGTTTTTCATTATACCACTACCACATGCATGACATTTTCTATTCCAACCAAACACCAATCAAATTATTTGAACAACTCTCCAAACAAATATAAGTGAAGCAAGAGAGTACTTTCTATAAAATAAACTAATAGCTCTGAATAAGATATACACGAAAAACAAGAGCCAAGCTTAGCAGAGTAAAAACAGAATACTCAATGGGTATAAGTGAAGAACAAGAGTATTCTATAAAAAAGTTGAGCGTGTCTCTCTCCCAAACAAGAATGTTAGGATTCAACTTAGTTATGACCAGAGAGCAAAACATAAACAAACTGAAAATAAAACACAGATACTCCAACAACATCACTTAAAGTGTGAAGCAATAAAAATATAGTCTCACTAGAAATGACCTGATAGTTTGCTGATGAAGAAGGGGATGCCTTGGGCATCCCTTAGATGCTTGAGTCTTCTTGAAATATGCAGAGGAGGTCCATGAGGGACTCCCTAAGCTTAACCTTTTCTCACTTATTGATCTTCTTCTATCATCCTTCTCTCTTAATACTCGAAAACTTCCTTCGCACAAAACTTCTCATAAACTTCATCAAAAGGTCAGTGCATCAAAACATATGTCCACTTGGTTCTGTAAAGACATATTAAAAAACTCACTTTAAACATTAGCTACTGTTACTAGCTTTATGTGATGCTCTCCACCTTGAGAGAACCTCACTCAACATTCGTAAAAGAGAGAATGCAAAATAAAGACATAATCTGTCAAAACCAGAACAGTCCGTAAAGACGAACTTTTTTCGAGGAACTTACGTTGCTCAAATCAGAAAATGATGAACTAACAAAAGATAGATATAAATCTCATGTTTTGGCACAAAAAAATTCAGATTAAAAAGACGTTATGTGAATTTTTTCACATAATTTATGGTGGAGTACAGAAATCTGTTTCTCTACAGCAAACCAAAGTTTAACTCTTTTTTACTATTAGAGGCCCTTCTTGGAACAAAAACGAAAATAAAAATATACAAAGGAGTTGTTACAGTAGGAACAAACACCTTGAAAAAGAAAACTGAAAGGAAAAAAGACAATGGGTTGCCTCCCAAAAGCACTTTCTTTAATGCCTTTTAGCTACGCATAATGGTTTTAACGGTGATCTCATAAGAATAAGAGTTGAAACAAAAGGGGAGCATCGAGAAGCAAATATGAAACACATTTAAGTCTAACCCACTTCCTATGCATAGGAATCTTGTAATAAAATAAATCATCGAAGCATAAAGCAACTAGCATAGGAAGATAAAACAAATGCAACTTCGAAACTTTCAACATAAAGAGAGGTGTTTTAGTGACTTGAAACTTCTACAACCACATTTTCCTCTCTCATAATAACTTTCAGTTGCATCATGAACAAACTCAACAATATAACTATCACATAAAGCATGCTTTTCATGATCTACAAACACATAATTTTTATTAAACTCCAAAATAGTGGGATCAAAATTAACTAAAGTCATGACTTCTCCAATCCCATTTTCAATAGTAATATTAATTGTGTGCTCGTTGAAACAGGTCACGTGACTGGTAGGGGCACTACATCATATTTTAGCTACCATGGTTGAAATCTAGCGCATGTCTTTGTATGAGATGAAACACCTCTTCCATTGTGCGCTCGTTGTTCTCAACATTCTTCTTATTTCGGGTTGTCCACCAATCCCACAGAAGAATCAGGACTATATTCCGTTGCTGCGTTTGGAGTGCAAAAATCATGGACTGGGTGCATTTTGGAGGGCTAGCTGGACATCATCAAGTAGAAGGTTTCGCCACACTGGTTTTACTTTTTTGCACTCCAGAAATAAGTGGTCGCCATGTTCATCCGCTTGATTATACGCATATAGTGTCCAACTCAACTCTCTTTCGCTTGATCCGCATACGCACTAGTAAGCTATTGTGACATAGTCTCCAAATAAAGGTTTTGATCTTCCCCGATAACTTCAGATTCCAGATTTTCTTCCATAGTGGATTTACTTGATCATGTGTCATCGGGGAGCTGGAATCTTGGTTTTGCTTAGCCTACCGTAAGCTAATCCCTAGGCGGTTGATGCATGTAAAATGCATACATGAACTTTACATTTATTACTTGATATTCCAACTTATTTGCAACTTATATGATGTTATATTCATGTTTTATAATGATTTCGGGGATTTTCTAAACAATCCCCCCTCTTTTGGTTCTAACTCTGTTTTCCAGAAAACGTCTTTTTTAGGGTTTCGGACTTTCCGGGAGCTTCGGGACTCCAAAAAGGGCAAGGCCAAAGAGCACGGTTCAGAATTTTCGAGACGAACGCAATGGGCCTAAAATGAAGACCAGCAGCCCAGCCAGCTGGAAACTAGAGGGTCCCACGCGGTCAGATTCCCTGGCCGCGTGGGACCACCTCTTTTCCCCCTCGTGGCTCCGATGCCGTCCGTTTTCGTCTCCGTGGCTTCGTCTTGACCTAAAACCAACTATAAAAAGAGTCCCCCGAGGAGTTTCGCGAGGAGGCGGCGGAGAAACACGAAACACACGAAACAGAAGACAGAAGGCTGCCGCCGGAGAAGATCGGAGGGGGGAAACGCTGCCGGAATCACCTCCGGAAGGCTCCTCCATCCCCCCTCCGGAGTCTCCATCAACACCAACGTCAAGACCAGCACCATCTCCATCACCATCTTCGTGATCCACTTCATCCCCCTCATAGTTTGAGATTGTTGAACCCTAGCTATTGTTTAAGTGCTATTCTACCTGTGTATGATTAGCTACTTGTCATTGTTTTGTGGTGAGACTATATTTTCAGATTGTGTTGTATCATTTATACCACTGAATCACATCATGTCTTCACGTTGTGAGTAGTTCTCTCATGTTCCTGGGGGCATAGGATGGATTGGCAATGATCTATATATAACATGTGTTGGTATTTTGTCTAGTGTTTATCTTTTTATGTAATTCTATGATGGTGTTGTGCGAACGTCGACTGCACATCACTTCACCTAGATGGGCTCATAGGAGAACACCGTAGTGTAATGGAGTGAGGGAGACTTGGGAGGACATGTAAACCTGAGACCGAATTATGAAGTTACTTTATGAGGGGATTAATATCGGGGACCTTAGAGTGTAATGCTATGGTGGGATTTTATATCTTAATAACTCTTGTGCAGTCATTTACTTGGCCACAAGATCCATCATAAGAGGTTTAGTATATTTATTTAGCTATACCTAATAATGGCTCCGTCCTAAGAAGATTAAAACTTGACAAAATGCTACTTTGTTGTTCTAGAAATATTTATGCCATGAAGTCTAGGTAGCCCTTGGGAACGTTCTCCACTTATAAGAAATACACACTTGAGCTTGTCCTCTTGCTGCATAGAGGATTGGGCTTTTCTCTCTTTGAGAGCTGTCACCTGCTACTATTTGTCTGCTGCATTTTTACTGTCTTGCAATTATACAACCGAAAACACCAAAAACACTTGCATCTTTTATTGTCAATTTATCATTCTTACTAACCAATACCTTCAGCTCCTCGTGGGTTCGACAACCTTTTCTATTCGAAAGGTACTACAATTGATCTCCTGCACTTGGGAGTCATCAAGATACTTTTCTGGCGCCGTTGCCGGGGAGCGTAGCGCTATTGGTAAGAAGTTTGGTAAGGAAACTTGAAAGGTGAATTTTATTTACTGTTTTGTCTCATCGCTACTATGGCATTTATGAATCGTGCTTCGCTGCATCTTGCTTTATATGAAAGTGCTTATGCTAATGCTCCTAAAGTGGTTGAAACTACTGTGTCTGAGGTACCTAAAGTGGGAATTAAAATTCCCGTTGATCATGTTAAAAGAGTTATGAAAAATCTATTTACAGGAGATGGAACTAAGTCTGCACGTGAACACGTGGAGACAATTGAAGACATATGTGGTTTATTTAGGCTTCCTGGTATTTCTGATGATCAGATAAAAAGGAAGCTATTATATTTGTCTTTATCTGGTAATGCTCGTATTTGGTTCAAGTCTTTGGATGAAGAAGTTACTATTGTATGGAGTAGTTTGAGGAAGGTTTTTCTTAAATATTTTACTCCTAAAGAAAGAATTATTGCTGCCACGAAAGTACTAATATTTTGCAGGAAGAGGAGGATAAAAACCTAAGCTTGGGGATGCCCGTGCAACCCCAAGGAGATGATGAAAATGATGAACAACTAGAGAATGAAGAGAAGAAACATCCACCTTCACCACCTATGGATGAGGGTAACACTCAAAATCTTGTTGATGATAAACTTTGCTTTTATGATTCTGATGATGAGGAGGACTATCAACCTATGCCTAATGAGAACATTATTGATAATAATTTTAAAAATGATGAGGAGTATGGTTTAGACATGCTATATGATAATGCTTTAGATGATGGTCCTATGCCTATTGATAATTCTCCATGTTTAGAACTTGTTACTACTTCATGTGAGGATAAAAATGATATACTTGCTGTTGGTAAAAATACTCTTACTTATGAGAGTCCTACTTTATTTTTGAACTCTCCTATTCACACCGTGGAGGAGAAGCTTTTATATGTTGAAAAGTACTTATGTGGGCTGAAATTATCTTACACCAATGACCATTTCACCCATAACCATCATGTTGATAGTGCTTCTTGCAATTATTTTGAGAGAGGAAAACACACTAATAGCTCACATAATAGTTTTAATAATCCTCTATATGTTCCTAAGTTTGCAAAGTTGCACCAATCTAATAGTTCTTTTATCAAATTTGCTTCCACTACTTGTAACTATTATGAGAGAGGAAGAAAGACTTGTCTTTATGTTTCTATGTTATTTAAAATGCAACCTACTGATCACCACATGCATTGGTTACCACAAAATTGCTGCTATTTATTCATATATAAAATGCCAATGCATAGGAAGTGGGTTAGACTTAAAAGTTAATGGTTTAATGTTTTGTGGTGTGCTCCTTATGCTTTCATTTCCTATTCAGTTTGGGCACACCTTTATATCATGAAAACATGTGAAACAACTTTACCTACTGTTATCTAATTGCTAGTTTAAGATTTTCACTTTATATAAAATTTGGGAAAGTAAATGAGAAGGATGAGTAATGGAGATGTTGGGGTCGACCTTGAACATGTGTTGTTCATGCCAATGGAACCATTGCAAAGTCTCTATCATTAAAACTTTTCCCAAAGCTAAAACCAAATAAAAAGAGTGTTTATGTTGTATATATTTGCTTCTTCTTTTGCCTTTGTGCTAAATCAAAAACAACAAAAATATTTTCTTTCTTCCTTGTTTGTTTCTCTTGAATTCTTTCTTGGTTCTTTTTGCTTCTTTTTGATTTTTATCTTCAGTTTCAGTTTTGGTTTTTGAGTCAAGGTGCTTGTTTACTACTGTAACATCACCTTTGTATCTTATTTTTCATCTTTATGGCAAGAATAACCTCTTTTGAGAGGTGGGATCAGACAATAGTGATTTGCTGTCCAGAAAACAGATTCCTTAGCTTCACTGCGGAAAATGTTAAAAATCACAGAAAAGGAATTTTGACCTGAAATTTTACGACAGCAATCTTCAGTTATTATTACGCATTTCATTAGTTAAAAGTTTTCTGATTTGAGCAACGTAAGTGACTCTGAAAATTCACTCTTTACGGGCTGTCCAGTTTTTGACAGATTCTGTCTTTATTTTGCATTAGCCTCATTACTTGTGTTTTGTGTGGTTCTTTTGATCAATGAACAATACACAACCATAGTA
Organism: Poa pratensis; assembly: GCA_947311845.1. Classification (NCBI taxonomy): domain Eukaryota; kingdom Viridiplantae; phylum Streptophyta; class Magnoliopsida; order Poales; family Poaceae; genus Poa; species Poa pratensis. Next base: position 61,971,492 of record CAMZMU010000128.1, on the reverse strand, counting down.
ACAATAGTTAATGTTTAGAATCAAATCATGATATGTCTTTGCTGTACCTATGTGGATTTAATTTATGGAGACACTAACCCCTCTAATCAAGTTTTATGATGAGTTTTGTGTGAAGAGAATTGTCAAGTGGAAGAGTTGAGGGTGATGAACAAAGATCAAGAGGGACAAACACTCAAGCTTGGGGATGTTACCCCTAGGCTCACCCTACATGTATCAAATAAGTACAAGAACTCAAGCTTGGGGATGCCAAGCCACCTCACTCCAACCATCTTGATACCAAGTAAGTAAGCCTAGCTATATGGCTATAAAGAAAGCGCTTTACGGGAGGCAACCCGGTTGTTTTATTTTTGATTTTCTTTGTGTCCTCTTGCTGTAACAAGAGACTTAGTTTTTAGTTTTGTTTCTGGAATTTTTAATAAAGTGCCAAGTTTTACCCGTTTTGGTTTGAAAAAGTTGCTATTTGTATTCGGAGATTTTATTCCAGCACGAATCTGTGCACGGTATGATTTTTCATTTCTATTCTGTAACTCCGAATGAGCTGATATTTTAACTGTAGTTGCAACTTTTCATCCTCTGTAATCATGAATTTTTCAGAATTTTTCGACATATTTAAGTAGGGTAGAAAAATGCGTTTTGCTGCTGCTGTTTTTCTGGACAGATTCTGTCCCATTTTGTTTGATGCATTCTTTGAACTTTTAACTTGAATCTTTTTGATCCAATTGAGTTTATAAGTAGGCATACAACATTATACACTTTCTGGACATTCATATGAATTTTTGTTTAAGGATTTTATGCAGCAAGCAATTCATTTGTCTATCACTACTAATGTCACCCCACAGAAAAGAAATGGGAGAAACGGTGTTTTGAAGTTTTTTCACAGGGATTAGAGGAGATGCACCAAGAGCTATCCAAGGATGGTGAAGACCATAAGCTTGGGGATGTGAAGACAACCCCACTGGACCAACACACTCTCGGTTTGCACACGTCTAACTTCTGTTTTTCGATCAATGCACTTTATCGCATAAACTTGGAGCGTCTTTTATTTGTTTGTTTGATTTTTATTTTTTGAGACCACCACTTCATTTATATATGAGAGAGCTACTGGAAAATTGGGTTGAATTATGTTGGATGCTATTAAAATATTGGGATAGGGATGTTTGAGTTGATTCAAAAAGATACATATAGTTGCATGATTCATGTGCTTTTTAATGAGTATTAATTTGCAAGTGTTTATCAAGAGCTATCTTTTATTCATGTTTCGATGCTGAATGTTACTTTACTTTGTTTAACATGGATTGATTAGTTCTATGGACACTTATGCATGCATTTAGACGGTCAACTTTCTCCCTCTTGCTAGCCCAAAAATTCCAACAAGTAAAAACTTGTTTTCCAACACCTTCAACCAAAGTTTTTCTAGTGAGTCCACCATATCTACCTATTAGCTTTATGCTATTCCGAGTATGTTTATCATGTTATATTGTATTATCTACTTCTGAATTAAAATGCTTATGTTATTGATTGTTATGGGAAAAGTTGGTTAAAAAGCTCTCACGAACTTGATGCACACTTTACTTTTATTGCACTTAATAAGCATGAACCATTGTGATTAAAATTATGAAGTTGTGGGCTTGACAATAGTTTTGGTTGGGAGTTAGCCCATATGTGCTGTCACATGGCAAGCTTTCAACATTGCACTTATTTATATTTAGTTGATGTCATGTACTTTTGTTTATGGATGCCTATCATGGGTGAAATGAATGTGGATACTTAGTAAGTTCAAAGAGTTTGTATAAATGGTTAGAGAAATGCCTGGGCCGCTAATCTAAGCCATGCATCATTCATGGTGGAAATTTACAGCATAACCATAATGTTCATTCAGTGATGCACCTCATAATAAAAAGCTATACCCATAGTAAATAAAAGAGTGCTGAGATTGTTCATTGTCTGTTTGTCTTGTTGTTTTGACATGGGCTTGTTCATGTCAAGGGGCAAGAGGTACCCCAGTGCAGTTCTTGATGATACTATTATTACTTGCAATGACCTTTATTTGAATTTACTTTGTGGACCAAAGTGAGTAACACATGGTGTAGGTACTTGTATTCAAGGGACATGAGACATTCAACCAATACATTGTCAAGCACACCACTCATATTTGCTTTCACTTTAAACATTAATCATTCAAGATGCTATGATAGGGGTAATGAGAGCTCCACACCAATGACTACCACATTGCAAGCATTAACTTAAGTAGAAGTGTTTGGAAGTTAGATGAAACTTATTCATGCTTTACCTCTACTTATTTATATATCTTTCCAATGTGTCCACCTTTTATATTCAGATTTGCAAGAATACTCTATGACCATTATAGGATGTTTTTACTTTTCATTATGCATACATTTGGACCATAGTACTTTCTTCTATGTTACACTTTGTGAATTATCATTGAACATCCTTACATTGAATATTTGATATCACTTCATAATCTATCTTGTATATTGCTACTCCTTTGAAGAATGAATCATTTGACTCTATGTAGCAATAATAATCATCTTTGATATCCATTGATAGTATTAAAATGCAAAGTCCATGTTAGTTTTATCACCTTCATACTCGAGGACGAGTATTGGTTAAGCTTGGGGATGTTGATGCATGTAAAATGCATACATGAACTTTACATTTTATTACTTGATATTCCAACTTATTTGCAACTTATATGATGTTATATTCATGTTTTATAATGATTTCGGGGATTTTCTAAACAATCCCCCTCTTTTGGTTCTAACTCTGTTTTCCAGAAAACGTCTTTTTTAGGGTTTCGGACTTTCCGGGAGCTTCGGGACTCCAAAAAGGGCAAGGCCAAAGAGCACGGTTCAGAATTTTCGAGACGAACGCAATGGGCCTAAAATGAAGACCAGCAGCCCAGCCAGCTGGAAACTAGAGGGTCCCACGCGGTCAGATTCCCTGGCCGCGTGGGACCACCTCTTTTCCCCCTCGTGGCTCCGATGCCGTCCGTTTTCGTCTCCGTGGCTTCGTCTTGACCTAAAACCAACTATAAAAAGAGTCCCCCGAGGAGTTTCGCGAGGAGGCGGCGGAGAAACACGAAACACACGAAACAGAAGACAGAAGGCTGCCGCCGGAGAAGATCGGAGGGGGGAAACGCTGCCGGAATCACCTCCGGAAGGCTCCTCCATCCCCCCTCCGGAGTCTCCATCAACACCAACGTCAAGACCAGCACCATCTCCATCACCATCTTCGTGATCCACTTCATCCCCCTCATAGTTTGAGATTGTTGAACCCTAGCTATTGTTTAAGTGCTATTCTACCTGTGTATGATTAGCTACTTGTCATTGTTTTGTGGTGAGACTATATTTTCAGATTGTGTTGTATCATTTATACCACTGAATCACATCATGTCTTCACGTTGTGAGTAGTTCTCTCATGTTCCTGGGGGCATAGGATGGATTGGCAATGATCTATATATAACATGTGTTGGTATTTTGTCTAGTGTTTATCTTTTTATGTAATTCTATGATGGTGTTGTGCGAACGTCGACTGCACATCACTTCACCTAGATGGGCTCATAGGAGAACACCGTAGTGTAATGGAGTGAGGGAGACTTGGGAGGACATGTAAACCTGAGACCGAATTATGAAGTTACTTTATGAGGGGATTAATATCGGGGACCTTAGAGTGTAATGCTATGGTGGGATTTTATATCTTAATAACTCTTGTGCAGTCATTTACTTGGCCACAAGATCCATCATAAGAGGTTTAGTATATTTATTTAGCTATACCTAATAATGGCTCCGTCCTAAGAAGATTAAAACTTGACAAAATGCTACTTTGTTGTTCTAGAAATATTTATGCCATGAAGTCTAGGTAGCCCTTGGGAACGTTCTCCACTTATAAGAAATACACACTTGAGCTTGTCCTCTTGCTGCATAGAGGATTGGGCTTTTCTCTCTTTGAGAGCTGTCACCTGCTACTATTTGTCTGCTGCATTTTTACTGTCTTGCAATTATACAACCGAAAACACCAAAAACACTTGCATCTTTTATTGTCAATTTATCATTCTTACTAACCAATACCTTCAGCTCCTCGTGGGTTCGACAACCTTTTCTATTCGAAAGGTACTACAATTGATCTCCTGCACTTGGGAGTCATCAGCGGTAAGCTGACTTTACAGAGAAAACCCCTTTACTGTCATAGTGCCAAGCCACCCAATCCTCCATATCTGGTCGTAACGATATCGATAGAATTTCTTTCGCATCCTTTAGTCCGAAAATAGTATACACAAGGTCCTCTTCCCATTCTATATTCTCAACATTCATCAGGTCACTAACCATGATCTGCTCGTCCACTCCATTTGTTGTTCTTGGCCGACGAGTAGAACCCCGACGAATCCAGGGGTCCTTAAAAGCATCAATGCTAACTCGCCAAATTATGCTCTGCTTCAGTAGATCAACACCTCTCAAGATGCTCCACCAGGTGTATGACATGCCGGGTCTCGGTGCAACATCAAGAATGGTGCAGTCGGGGAAATACATAGCTTTTAGAATGGTACACCATAAAGAATATGGTTTTGCAGCATTCGCCGACCTTATCGAGCTAAACATTACCATGTTAAAGATATGGAGGTCACGAAAGCCGAGTCCCCCTCCTCCTTGGGTTTCGACAACCTTTCCCAACTAATCAAGTGGCATTTACTTTTTTCGTCTTGGGAGCTCCACCAATACCGACAAGTCATTGCACTTATGTCCTCACATAAAGATCTGGTGAGGTCAAAACATGTCATGACATATGTCGGAATAGCCTGAGCGATGTCCTTAATCATGATCTACTTTCTAGATTTAGAAAGGAGACGTTCTTTCCACCCTTGGATCCGCTGCCAAATCTTCTCTTTTAAGTATTCAAACTCTTTTGCTTTCGACGCACCTAAATGGACATGCAGCCCCAAGTATCGCTCATTCCTTGATTCCCAGGAATACCCAACACCTCCAAAACCTCTTGTTTCGCTGCTGGTTTGGTCCTCTTGCTAAACATTGCATCAAACTTGTCTTTATTTATTATTTGGCCTGACTGCCCTCATACAAAGCTAGGATCTGCTAGAGTTTTTGTGCATTTGATACATTTTTCTTCATAACAATCAGCGAATCATCCGCAAAAAACAAGTGGTTAACCTTGGGTGCATCAGGACATAGTTGTATCCTCTCAATTGTTTCTTCTTCCTTAGCATGACAGTAACAGAGCAAACAAACCTTCAACACACAGAATAAACAGATAAGGGGAGAGGGGATCCCTTGTCTTAATCCTCTCTCCGGTATAAACCATTTTGAAGGTTCATGTTCGCTTTCACCCGGTAAAGTGACTTATGGCACACAATTCATGACAACCTTGAATCACTGTAAATGAACCCCATCTTCTCCATGATCTTCTCCAAGAAACTTCACTCCACTCTATCATAAGTTTTGCTCCTGTCTAGCTTCACTGCCACCAAGCCATCATATCCTCCTTTCTTCTTCACCCGGTTGCGCGAGAACCTTGGAGATCAACTTGTATAGTACGTTACAAAGGCTTATTAGTCGGAATTCCATGACTCTTTTAGGACTTTTCACCTTGAGAATAAGAACTATCGTAGTCTGGTTCCATCCCCTTGGCATAGGACCACCATTCAATACTCCCAACACCTCCTCCTGGACCTCGCTAGCTGTATAAAAACAATACTAAAAGGGACGAACAAATCTATGAGATCTTCAAGCCCTTTCTTCTTACATGACACAATCTTGTACTTTTCTGAAGGCAGCCGTAGAACAACGCCGAATACACCAAACCACAGACTTGTGAATACCAACAAAGGTTCTCCCCTTTTAATTTTGAGCCGCAATGCCAAGGCTTTGTGCACGCGCGCAACCATTAAATTAATCAAACAACATCGGCAAGAGCACCACCACTGATATTTCAGGGACAAATAACCGAACCACTTTGTCGACGTCGTTGGGAGCCGAGAGAACGAATCACCATTGCCGAAGACGTAGTAGCCGGGATAGATAATGCGAGGACAAACCTCCTCGCGGCAACCATGAGAAACAATTCAAGATTGATCTGGCGAAGCAAGATCTGAAGAACCATATCTAGACAAACTTAATCTTCCACAGCCACCATTGACGTCGGGAAGGAGATCTCGCCGACGAACGAAGCGCGGAAGATCACTTATTGCAGACGATGCCATCTCCATTGACGCAGAAGATAACAACCAAAATCAAGCTCTAACATTAAGGACCTTTGTGTAGCGCCCTGCGCAGGTCCAAGGTCCACACCCCTCCTAGTGCGAGCGGCACCTAGAGGAGGTGAGGACCCGTCAATTCTTAGACGAAGGCGACAATGAAGATGAAGATGCAGATGGCGCCGGCGGCGATGGCTAGGGTTGAAACCCTAGGCCGCCGCCTCTCTTTCTTTCTTTCTTTCTTTCTTTCTTTCTAGAACGTATAGCAAAAACAATTTCCTCTTTACCCCGGATCAAAAGAAAAGAGTGAAAAAAGGTCGAAAAGCGTGTAGCCGAAAAAACACTTTCCTCTTTACCTCGATCCTGGCTATGGCGTCTGGCAGTCGGCTCACTCTCCCACGAGCTCTCGCTTCACCTCCCAAACCCTAGCTCCAACCCCACCCCCACCTCCGCTTCCCCCTCTATTCGACGATGTCCTCCACACCGCCGCCGCTAATCGGCAAGGCGGGTAACCTCACTGTCTTCATCACGCCTCCGGCGGTGGACGCACAGCGCCCTCGTTCGCCCGAGTCGCCGGGATCTGAGTTCTCCACCCCCAATACCACTCCCCGCTCGGTGGCTTCACCTGCATCTCCGCCGCCAAAACAGCCGTTTACGTCGCCGGCGACGGTGAAGACGGTCTCGCCGCCACTGCCGGCCGCCAAGCTGTTCCAGGTGCCGCCAGTGCAGGTGCCGCCACCGCAGTTTGGGAAGGCAGAGGCTAGGCCGGATGGATCGGGGTTCGCGTTCTTCTGGGACGCCGTTTTGCGCGTGCAAGAAGGTGATCCGCGAGAGATTTTGGTGTGCTCGATTTGGAGATTCTTTTGATACGTTGTTGTGATCTGTCAGTTTTTCCTCTCTGTGCAGCGCACGCAAGCTTGGATGGCTACATTTCGAACTGGTTCGGGCTGGATCAGTCCAAGTACCAGTGGGCGCTCAACGACTATTACGAGAGCACCGGAAAGGTTCTTGCCTTCTACTTTCTAATCTTAAGATTTTTGTTTCTCTGGTATTGTTACGCTCAACTGGTTGTCTGAAATTTATCCGTGACTTTGATTGGAAGACCGATTTGTGGTTATTTGAGTTAACTGAGTGAAGATCCATGTTCCCTGCGTCGGTGGTGGAACTGGAATGCGCTGTCCTTGCTTCTGCGGGGAATTGGAATACTATAGCTTATTCTGTGAGGCTAATTCTTGGTGGTAGGCCTGTAGCTGTCACCGTTTATAGTCATAAGTGTGATTTAGTGCCATCTAAGGTTTACAAGCTATTGGTAGGAGACATATAGTCTGTTCGGTGGTGCTCTGGCCAAAGCTATTTTGGGGAACATTTCCAAAGCGTTTGGGTGGTGGTTGTGCTTTGGGGCGTTTCCTTTTAAAGCCAGATCACTTGCTAGTTGCTAGTCAGTTCAGTTGTGTCTTTGCTCTCTGTCATAGTGTTTCTGTGAACATTTATGTGGGCATCTTCTTCTTTGTAGATTTGCTTATGGCTTTTTCTTGGTGGTCCACCATGTTTGGGCTTGATTAAGTAATTCATGGTCAGAGCTGTAAATGTTTGTTGGTTGCCACTGGATTTCTTAGTTTTAACGTGCACTTTGAAACTTGACAAGTACCTACTAACACATATTTTTTTTGTCTTGCTTAATTCTATTTACCATCCTGTCTATGGGGATTAGGTTATAAAATTGAATTATTATTTAAGGTCATATGTGTCAACTTGATAAAATAATAGTTTTGGGTTAATCATCTACGTTTTTATAGTCTGCATCATGATGTTCTAAGCTTGCTCTTTTCTTGTTATGGGCTACTTCATTGTGGAAAGCATTCTCATAACTTAGGACATAGTTATTAGATGGTTTTCAAGAATTGTTGATTCTTGCCAGAAAAGTGTACTTTGGTTATTTGGAATGATGCGAATTCTTTGTTAAATATTGGATAAGTTGAATCCAGTGTATCTTTGTAGTTTGTACCTACGAAGCACCGATACGGCGAGACGGACACGGCGATACGGATACGGCGATACGGGATACGGCAATTTCAGAAAACAGCAATACGGCGATACGGCGAGTACACATATAAAAAAAATAAAATGCCATGTAATAAAGATCAGAATAATTGCATGCGTGAGATGAGATCAAAATACTTCCCCATTTGTTTCCTTTTCAAGTCCTCAATGACTGAATGATCATCAATTTCCACACTCCAAGGATTACTTGCAAAATAGATCATATGCTAGTATTAGAATTTGAGATAAACAGAACACATAAGCATGATAAATTTAAAACAGTAAAGAAGTTGGCCAAGAATTACCTAATGATATATATGCTTCCCAGCCTCCTAACTTCCAATTCCAACTCCAAATTCATCGAAGATGCGGGCTGACCAAGTAACTAGCAATCAGCAGCAAGCAAGCAAAGATGCGGGCTGACCAAGAGGTCAATCAGACAACCACAACAGGAAGCAAGCACTAGCAGAAGCAGCGGCAAGCAAGCAAAGCAGAACAGCAAGCACTAAGCAGATCAGAAAGCAGAGGAAGTGCAGCAATCGTGTGGCTGTGGCAGAACAAAGGGCGGGAGGATTTACCTCGTTGCTGGCGATAGGCGGGGATGGAGGCGACTCCAGGCGGCCAAGATGGGCGAATCCGGGTGGGGCGAGTCGAATCTGGGCGACGGCGGCCGGATTCCAGCGTCGGCGGCGTGATTCCAGGCGACGGCGGCGCGTGAGGTCGACTCCAGGCGGCGCTCGATCCAGTGCCCTGCCGAGGAAGGAATAGAGAGAGAGCGAGCGCTGGGGCTGTGGGGTTAGGGTTAGTAGTGGGCTTCGACCAGATGGGCTCTCGCCGTGTCCTCGCCGTGTCGCCGCCGTCCCCGCCGCGTACCGGTATTTTTTTCTTTTCTTTTAATTCGGAAAACTGGGACACGCAGGGGACACGCGTATCGGCGCGTATCGGCCGGATACGCGTATCGGATACGTACGGTACGGCGATACGTTGTGTTTTGGAGTATCGGTGCTTCGTAGGTTTGTACTATAGGTCCATCCATCCATGTGAACATATGTGTAAAGTCAGCGTATTTTTTTTGGCATGCTTTAAGGCTGTACGTGTTACTCTACCCATTAAAGGTTCTTACAAACATAAAATTCATGCTATTTTTGTTTGCAAAACCTGTAGAGAACCATTATCGACATCATCCATGTATTAAGTTTTGTATCAGTTTGCAGTAGTTTCTTGATTGGTTTGAAGAATATCTTCTCACTGGTATCTCACATGACATTGCATGACACAAAATATCTCACATGATATCGCATATCAAAATATCTTCTGTTCTTTCTCAAAACGTATAGGTTAGACCTAAACAAAAGATAAATTTAATCTCTATTCTCATCTGAGTTATACAGCGAATATATAACTACTACTAACTAACTAACTAACTAACTAACTAACTAACTAATGGATTAGGAACTACTATAGTAGTAATCTCTATTTCTCATCTGAGTTATACAGCGAATATATAACTACTATTGCTAACTAACCAACTAGCGTATTAGGAAGTACTGCATCAAACAAGGCAAAATAGCAGTACATATATATATGATACCTTGAGAAATATTCTGGTGTTGAAATCACTGGTGGTGGTAGGGGCACACCGCAGTCACCGCCGCTGGAATTAAAACTCGAAACTCGCGAGTTAAACGAGTAACTCGCTACTCGACTCGAACTCGTAATTAAACGAGCCGAGCCGAGTTTTCAATTTCTTGACTAAACGAGTTCGAGCTTTTTGAGCCGAATTAGCGAGTAACTCATTGAGCTCGTTTACTCATTTAAAATGAAAAAAATACCACGTATGTTCCTGTCTGGCCCAGTGGACCAAGCAGCCCAACTACCAAATCCTGCTCAACAGCCCATCACGTACCAAACTACCAAGGCCTAGACGACCACCGCACCTAGAAATTCCCCTCGTCATCTCGTTTGTGTCCTGTCTCTTAGGAGAGGCGGCGCCGCACGACCTCTCGATCCTCCACCACCGGCCACCGCCCCGTCCCCGTTGGCCACTGCCCCCGCCCCTGCTGGCCACCGCCCGCCACCGCCCCGTGCCCGCAGTCCCCGCCGTCCATAGCCCACTGCCATCCCATACGGCCAATATGTCCGTTTTACCGAGCGTCACCTCTCCTCCGGCCATAGCCCACCGCCGTTCCCTCCGGCTATAGCTCGTCGCCGTCCCTTCTGACCACCGCACGAAAGGGAAGATTCTGTTTCTAAGCCGCCGTCCCCGTCCCCGCTGGCCACCGCCCGCAGTCCCCGCCGGTGTCCATCACAGCTCCAGTTCGCTTGTTCTCTGTTTTTACCGAGCTACTCGCGAGTAACTCGTTTAGTTGAACGAGCCGAGTTCGAGTAGCTCGTCTGTTGACCGAGTCTGAGTTAGTCGAGCCGAGCTGGCTTGGCTCGGCTCGAATTCCAGCCCTAGCCGCGCCGTGGCATCGCTGACTGCCGGGTTGAAACGAGTGACGAGGGAAGGGGATGGAACATCACGCACGGCAGGCAAACTCTTAGGGTGATCAGCCGTCTACGAGAACAGAGTCCAATCGGTGGCTAATGGCGATGCCCTAGCGCCAGCTGACTGGGGTGAGTAGTTTACTGGCACAGGATCGGATCGTCGAGGGTTCAAACGCTGCAGGGCTAACACAGCTGTAGACGTGCATCCATATTGTGCGCATGTTGGACAGTCTAGTTCCCTGCTTGTCTCCCGTTTCTGCCCCTGAATACTCCATTATGCTATTCCGAGTTGCGAAACTTGTTTATTTCGTTTATGCCGCATGCAGCTATATTTTTGAACCAAATTTTGCAATCATGTGAGTACTAACATGAGGAATACCTCTGAAACATAATCCCAACGATAGTTGGAGTGCAGGTGCAGCAGCTGATGGATTTATTTGCAGGGCTTTGCTAGTGTTACAACAATGCACATTTTTTAGGACTTCCATGTAGGAGTCAGCAAACTGACGATATGGCCCAGCATGTCAGTGCTCCATAGTTATGCACAAACTTCGTAAAACACTTAAAATTTGTTGAAAAATAATCATCCCTCTAATCTATTTTGGTACTCGATAAGTTGTAGTAGAATCTATTTTATATGAAACATCAGTGTTTACTCCAAAATTGTTGTCTTATTTTTGCAAAACAAATAATTGTGTCAGACTAAACAGATAGTATGAAAATAATTGTGTGGATTAACTGAGCTAGACAATGGAGTAGTGAAGAACTGGTGGAATGTGCAATAGATTAGACATAGAAGTGGTGGAAACTGCAAAAAAGTTATAGAGCTAGTGAACCTTGCAAAAGCTTCCCGTGAATCTGGTGGAAACTGCATGTTCCTCTATCGTTCCTTAACCTACCTTCTATGTTCTTGATCTCTATAATGGACTGGGAAGGACATGTGCGGAGCGATGAAAGTCTGGTCCACCTAACCGAAAAGGACAAGTCTTGCAGGGAAGTCACCTATCACGCAGGGATCCAGGATAAAAGGGATCTTAAAGGCATTTGTAGATTGGACATGTTGTTTAGTTACAGACTCGGAGAGGTATGGTCAGTCAAGACGGCCTCTTTAATACATTGAGAAAATATGTTAATAGGGACCAAAATGACTACCATAAGAGCTTAGATCACCTATGCGCTAGTAACGAAAACCACGTTGATCTGATCCACAGAACAAGGCAAAAGAAGGGAGATCTGCTTCTTAATGCTCATGGATACATCTGACTTTATGGTCAAGTTGTCTGCATATATCTATCTGATTTCGTTCAATTTCTCATTGCATAAAAAGTCATGAGATCAAAAATAAATGTGAACATGTAGTTACATAAGTTTGCTGTAGTTGTCACTCTAGTCCAAGTAAAATGTTATGGCGATAATCGGGAAACAATATAATATTATGAAACTATATTTGAAAGATTCTACAGTCTGAATTTCGTTTCTGAACTTGAGTGCTTACACTGTTATCTAAGTCGGAATTGACCGTGAAATTTATGTAGAAAGATATCTCTGAAGATGCACTTTTCTATTATAAGATGGTAAGATGATGACAGTATATATTTGTAAATTATTTCTATAGTTGCTTAGATATAGGAAAATTGAAATGCCATATTTTACGTCTTGCACTTTGACTGCCTTGAGTGGCAAGAGAGATTCAGAATATCAGATCGTTACAACCTGATAAGTACTAGCTACTTATTTTGCAGCTGCCTCTCTAGATTCTACCTTTACTGATTGCCTCCAACCAACGCTTGCATAACTGCTGAATCGATTCTGCATATGTGCTGTTTCAGTTGTGCAGAAGAGCGTAGTTTATTCCGTATGGTGTACCGTTATGAGTTAAAGTGCCATTAAAAGCAGAAGCGGAACTAATGTTACTGAAGTTATGTGCTCTGTACTTGTACTCCAAGATGCATATTCTTTCCTGTCCATGATATTCTCACTACTGCAAATTAGTAATCCAATCAATTATTTTTTAAATTTATTTTAAAACTACATTATTCTAATTGTTCTCCAGTTATTCAAACTTTACCCTCAAATTATATTCTATAGTTAATTAACACTCTCCCTCTAATTATCCAGCAGGACATGGATTCGGGCAAAGCTGGCAAGCCAATGCAGAAAGTCTAGTGAGATTATTTAGGGCCTAATTAACCAAGCTGGTACTGTGTGTAAAGTTGGATTCAGAAGTGCATGGGACGTGAATGTGGATGCCTCTTTTGCTGCAACTAGCTCGACCCAATCTGTTCGTGCAAAGGTATTAAGGCAGTTAAATTAACGAGGCCGAGTAATTTATTCGCTTCCAAAGTGTAATACTATAATCTCCTTTTGTCTGTATGTTGAACACATTGCGTATTTGCAATGGCAAGCAGTTGTATGTTTAGAATGTTGGCTTGCGAATTCACATGGTGGCAGTTTTATAAGTATTGATCCATTTTGGTATTCGACAAAAGTGAGTGAAGGTACCTGCGTTTGTATTGAATATGTGCATACTAGTTCTTTCTCTGCATTCGTGTTTCATTCAGCTAGTTGCAGTTTGTTTACAAAATAGATTAACCTTTCCTGTTTATTCACCGATATGCATACATATCTGGTTTCAAACTATTTGGGCCTTACGTGACTTTTGCACAATACGATCCAAGCTGTAACTACGCAACCCACAGCAAAGTTCTTGGCCCAATTTGTGTTCATAAGGTATCATGAATAACCAGTCATCACGGAATTATCGTGCTATCGTTAGGTGATTACATGGTTTGGGTTATACTCCCTGTTTTTAAATATATTAAATATAAGATGTTTTAGGAGTGCGATTGTTACCTGAATACATGGATTGGGTTATACTCTTTTTTTTAATATAAGATGTTTCAGGAGTAGCAGCTTCTTTCAGATTCATACGTATCTAGGAGTATTATAGTGTATATGTTCACTCATTTCACTCCATATGTAGTATACAGTGAAATTTCTAAAACATCTTATAATTAAAAACAGAGGGAGTAGTATTCAGATTTCGTATTTGTTTCAAAAAAACGCAAACAACTGTGATAGAACCCAAGATTTCATTCATTATCGCTCGGTAAGACTGTTCCTGATGCATACAACTCGGATAGCTAAATATGCTCTTCAGTTTCGTGGTCGCCCACGTCCACGAAAAAGTGACAAGAGAAATTTGATCACTATCCAGCAAATCCTTCGCCCTATAAAGCTTACCTCATCAGCGAAACGTATGCCTCCATTTTCCCTCTTTGAGCTTTCAGTCCCGAAAAGGTTCTTCGCCGATGGTCATGTAGGCGGCACCATCTTCTCTGGTTGGCGGTGGCAAGCCTTATGTCTCTTCTTCTCTGAACCGTTTTATGCCTCATCCACTCCTATGATGGGTATAAGTAGCATAAAATCCTAACTCTAATAGCTTATATATAGAGCATGTGGTGGATCTAAAGATCGTATGGTAGTTTTTGCAATTATTGCTTCATGATGTTGTGTAAAGATGTAGTAGGTTTTCGAAAGTGCTACATCCATACTTATGTGATAGTATGCTAGATTTTGCATGTCTAGATATTTTTGGGCGGCCGTCGTATGAGATACTATCTTAGTCACGTGTAATATGCTAGATATATGTTTTCATGATCTTCATTGTTATGCAGTACATCTATTAGGGCTGTTGTTGGTAAGAGGGTTGGTTCTACCCTTGTAGTTATCATCGTTGTACTAGTTTTCCGCTTATACATAACAACATGCGGTGAAGATTTTTCAAGCTTTACCAAATGAAGCATGCTCAACATTGTTTGTCCTGATGCATACCATTGTAGTGATGCATTGTTCTTGTTCATATTGCTAGTCCTCATGCTAATCATTTTAGGACCCGAGTGACACATACTTTAAGTCAGGCCCTAACGCTATCGGAAACCCAGCCCTTTTCCTCTTCTATTGATGACTCCCAACCGCTAGAGCGTCAAAATGCAGAGGTGTTTGAGGTGTCAGAGGCTGTGTCCTTTGGTGGTGGAGAGGCTGAAAATTCATGTGTCAAGGGGATAGCTAGAAAGGTGGCTATTAAGAACGGTAGTGCATAGATGTGGGGGTCAATGAAGGGTACGACAATGAAGTTGCCTCCTTTCCCGTCCACCATCGTCCTCAACAAAATGTGTGATATCATCGCCAGCGGGGTGAGGACTGGTAATGGCTTCAAGGAGGTGCTCTTGAACAATGTTGACATGATGGTTTTCGAGTTCCGTGGCAAAGCAGTGACATCAACTCAGGTTTACAATCATCTTAGGAAGTGGAGAACCGGGTGTAAAAGCTTAGAGACCTTAGTAGTGCACAATAGGTATGAGGAAAGCTTCACCATTATGTTGGAGTCTGAGCATTACGGACCACGTCATGGTTAGCTAAGCTACCACTGGTTTCACTTGATCTAACATGTCAATCACAACTCCATTGTCTTTCGTTCTTATGATCACCTCAAGGACGTTGTCTTCCTCAAAATCCCATCTTGAACTACACACTCAGATGCAAACCATTTTCTCCTTCGGTCTGGCTACCTTGCAAGTTTTCCATGGGATTTCACCTGAAACCTAGGATCCGCAGATCATCATTCTTGATGCCCCTGACAATTAAGGTTGCCGAGTAACTCCGCTTATATCTTCTAGGCATAGCCAGTACCAAGTCCGGGTAAAGGAGGAGGGTTGTGATAGGTTTGGTGAGCCAACGTAAAAAGTAAAAACTAGCCAGTCCCATGGGTATGAAACTCATTTGGACAAGAGTAGTAGTAGGCTGTGTGACCTCCTGAGAAGTTCTCGTGAAAGAGTTTCATATCTAAGTGTTGTGATAAGATTGGCGAGACAACGTAAAAACTAGTCAGTCGAATGGATATGAAATCCATTTGGACGAAAGTAGTACTAGGATTAGTAACCTACTGCAAAGTCCTCGTGAAAGAGTTTCATATCTAGCCTACCCAACTTTTTGGGAAAAAATAAAGAAAAACTTATTTGCCGAGTGTTTTTCAAAAATACACTCTGCAAAGTCGACCCGTGGTCCATCTATCATTAAACACAGAAACGTGTCCAACATGTTGCCTAATCTCTAGCTAACCCCGCAAACCGAGTATATACCGCACGTTTTATTGTGCCACTCGGCAACACCGTTTGTTTGTCGAGTGCCTGATAAAATGCACTCGGCAAACATGGTGACATTCGGCAATGTGGCAGTTTTCGGTAGTGCATGATCATCTAAGTGCTTCCAAGCGGAGACGGGACGGCGAGTTCCTGGAGTTGTGGCACCCATGAATAGGAGTCGTAAATTGCACCATAAAAGGCCCTCTAATTAATTTACGTCAAGGGATCGAGCGAAAGCATTAAGTCAACATGGAAGTACATCACAACTACATATGTAAAGCTAAAGTAGCTATCATCGAGTTGAAGACTTTCAGATCATGGAAATCAGAAGGCCCATGAACCCAAAACTTGTGCAAACTAGCACCTTGCTTCCCGCCGAAGTGTGCGCGTCTTGGGCCGCGTCAGCACTCTTCGCTGGTGGCGATGATGTAGCTGCATCCGCAGCTGCCGGGCCATCACCCGCGGGGGAAGGATCGTCAACGTCTAGAGCACTGGCATCATTGGACGATTTGAGCGCCTCAATGTCAGCCTCGGTGGTCCGGGCGCTCGCTTCAGGAGCTTCCGCCTTCTTGGTCGATGATGCCGGTGATGGCGACGAACCATTGGCCTTAACTAGAGGACCGGCCGGTGGTGAGGAATTTCCCTTGCCCGACGAGCCGATGCTCGGTGGGATGATTGCTGCGGTGACTTGCATGACGGAGAGGTTGTAAGGCCGGGAAGCAACGACCTTCACCAACTGCGAGCTGAGCGGTGCGCCGGGCTCGGCTGAGCCAAACGCCATCTGGTCGTCCGCTCCCTGGGTGTAGTTCACGAACCCCATGCGGTTGGTGGCGGCGCCGGTCGTCTGGAAGAGCGTGGTGAACAGGGCCGTCTTCTTCTCGATGGTGTCGAGTTTCATGGGGTCGTAGTAGTCGAGGATGACGTGCACGGCCAGCACGTTCTTCTGCGTGTCGGCGGGCAGCGACGTGATGGCGCTGGCGGCGGAGTCGTCGACCACGAGCACGGTGATGGTCTGCCGATTGTCGATCTCCTCGGCGAGATTCGTTTTTGAGAGGAGGCTGTTGAAGGTCGAGAACTCCGGGAACTCGCTGAGGATCTCGGTGATGTTGAACTTGGCCACGGCCGACGACGCGAGGGTGAGAAGGAGGAGTGCGGCGGTGGCGGCCCTCAGAGGTGCCATGGTTGCTGAGGTCCGCAGAAGCTCGGCGCAAGGCCGTCCGGTGGTGATAAATTGGTGGAGGGAAGGAGAAGTAGCGAAGGGCGGTGACAAATATGGAATTCTACGTTCGGGCGTGTGCATGTCCGGTGGTCACATGAGCTCAGGAGATTTTGAACGGCTGGGAAACTTTTTAGAACGTTATGCACATGGCAGTTACTCCTTTGGGACCAATCAAATAAAGAGCCTAAGAGTAGACCTGACCATGGGCAGCCGGGCCTGGCCCAAAACTCCTGGGCCAGGCCGGGTTTGCAACATACGTGATTTAAGCCGGTCTGGCCGGGCCGATTGGGACAAGTCGGGCTTTTTCGGGCTCAGGCCCTATTTCCGCGACCCGATGGTTGGGCCGGACCAGGATTTTTAGCACCGGGCTTTTTTTGGCCCGACCCGACATATATCCAAGGCTCTCTAAGAGTATCTCCAATAGTATTGGTCGTGATTCAAGCGCACTGCCTCGGAGATTGGAAGAGAATCACGGAGGAGAGGCCCTGGCTATTTCGGGTTGTGCACTAATGGTCGAACACTTCGATGGTGCGACCCTTGCACCTACTGTCATACCCAAAGGTGTTCAGGCTTGGGTGCAGATTCATAAGATTCCGCCTCTCTTTCGCAATGCTGATGTTCTATCTCAACTAGCAAGGAGGGTGGGAGAGATAATTTTTGTTGATCTGTCTATTGTGCAGACCAGAACTGGAGTGTTCCACTACGTGAGGGTCAAGCTGGACTGAACGAAACCTCTTACACATTTTGTACCGCTCGCAATGGAAGGCTGTGATCACATGTTTCTGCAAGTTAAATATGAGAAATTGCCCAAGTACTGTGAGGTTTGTGGATTGATGGGACACACGTACATGGAGTGTGGCACCGGGGAACATGAGGAGGATGCACGACAGTTTGGTTCGTGGATGATCTCGGACGAGGCATATTGGAAGGCAGGAACCCCGGGCGTCCAATCCCGGCAATGGGGACGTGAAACTGATCGTGCCCCAAGGGGGCGTGGCAGAAGCTCTGGGGGACGTGGTTCGGGTGATCGTGATCGTCGCAAGTGGGTGCCCAAAAACACTGGGAACCGTAAGCGTAACTCAGAAGAGGCTGGCATGGGAAAGGACCTTCAAGAAGAGACTGAAGATACTGCATCTAGCCCTCTTAAGCAGCCGTCTGTGACCGTACAGGGTGAGGGTTCTGTGCTAGCATATGGAGTGCAGAAGAAGTTGGACTTGGGAGGAGTGGCGCCTGCAGAGTTGGTGCCTCCTCCGCCTCCTAAGTATACACCGCCAAGGGAGCTTAAGAAGCAAAAGAAGGCAGCAGCCGCTGCGCTAAACAAAGAGAGTGGTAGTGAAAAACAAACATCTGTGCTGATGGGAGCTAGGGATGAAGAAGAACCAATCATACCAACTGTGGCGGTGATGCATGTAAAATGCATACATGAACTTTGCATTATATTACTTATATTTCAATCATATTTGCATCATATAAGGGTTATATCATTATTTTATATTGATTTTGGGAATATTTCATAGTTTCCCTATTTTTCTGGAATTAACCCTGCACAGGCAGAAAACCCTATTTTCTATATTTTGATGTTTCAGGGACCCAAACGACGTCCAAATGACCTAAAATTTACGAGCATCAGTTTTTGGAAGGAACAAAGCGTGAGAGCGAAGGAAGCGAACAAGCGGAGGCCCGAGGGCCAAGTTGAGTGGGCCCACGCGGCCAGATTCCTTGGCCGCGTGGGACCCATCAACTGGGCCTCGTGACTCCGTTGCCGTCGATCTTTTTTCCCGAGCCTCCGTCTTGACCTAAAAACGACTATAAAAATAGTCCCCGACGCACTTCGGAAAGGAGCGCCGCAGAAACACAGAAACCACGAAACAGAGACCTGGAGTTGCAGATTGGAGGGGGAAAACTCCGGCGGGGCGCTGCCGGTGTGGTCTCCATCCTCCAACGACTTCTCCACCGTCTCCATGATGAAGAGGGAGTAGTCCACCCCTGGACTATGGGTTTGTGGAAGTAACTTATGTATCTCTCCTCTCTTGAGCTTCACTAATTAGTACCGTATGAGCTGCTGAACATGATTACGGTCATCTATGTAATACCTTTGTGGTGGATCTTTTTATGAGTTAATATATGTTTGAGATTGCAATAGTTTTGTTTCAGTTATGAAAGTAGATGCATATTATGTACCCCGTTCTTGTTTACTTGTTTGATCAAGCATGTGTATGAGAGCGTGTGAGGGGGAACGTGTGCATTAGTTGGAGTAACGGGGGTGGCTAGTGCGGTGAACGTGAGAGAAAGTTCCGCGATCCACTTGGGTTTTTACCTTACTTTGTTGCCTCACTAGGGATAAAGAAAAATACCTTGCTACCGGAGATGTGGGTGTGACCATTGCCACTACTCCATGACTAGATCTAGCATGTTCTTATTTTAACTTCATGTCATGAACTTAATGCTATGCTCTGATTTATCTTAATTACTAAGGTGTTATGATTTAGTTCGCATCTTGGTGGAGTATAAGAGAGATTAATAAACAAAAGATCTCTATGTTAGGACGTGATGCCCATATAATTAGTAACTTGTCATGAAACCTTTTTGTTGCAATCTCATATGTCAATTCTAGTGTTCCATTATCTACCACTTTATTAAAGAGAGAGTGCATTTGTGAAACCATGAACCCCGGTCCATTTTTAATCATAAGAAACACCTTTCCAACAACTTTTATCCACTTTACATTTTCTGCCATTTAAATCCGAAAATACAAAAACACTTTTACATCTTGCATTCACAATATAAAACCCAAAAATATCATTTATCATTGTTTCCACCATCCTTGCATATTTATTTATCATCATTGCATATTTATTTACTGTTTTGCATTTTTTATCATATCATTCTCACACCTTGTGCTTGACAACCACTTGGTGAGGTTGAGGGCACAAAACAATTTACTTTGTTTTGTAGGTTTCAAGAGAAGGATAAGAAGATAAATCTTTCACTACTGATTCCCCGAGAGTTCGATATTAAACCCTCGAGTCACCCCTCGTGGGGAAAACCGTCTTTCCTATACTATACACTCTGCACTTGGAGTCTCAACCTAACCCATTTCTTTTGACGCAGGTAACTACGTCAAGGGCCATCAAGACAGTTTTCTGGCGCCGTTGCCGGGGAATCATGCTGAAAGGTTTATCCAAGGTATCTCACAACAAGTCAACTTCATCACCAACTTGTGCAAACACCTAAGCTTGGGGAGGTTGCACCTACGTGAGCATCATCTTATCCATCTTTACCTTCAAATCATTTTATTTTGTTTTGTTTTGTCTTGCATATCATATTTATATTTCGGTTTGCATATTTTATTTTCAGTTTTGCATTTTGTGTTGCATTTGTTATTTCGGTTTGCATTGTTTAGTGTCATTTTATTTTCAGTTTTGCATAAAAAATTAAAAACACATAAAAACTTGCAAAAATGGGAGAAGAACTAAGTTGTGTGATTACACAAACACTCCAAATGATCAATTTATTGCTAGGCCCATTGCCACACCTGAGATAAAAGCTGATAGTTATGAAGTAGTCCTAGTTTGTTGAACTTGATAACTAGGGAACAATTTGGTGGTAGTGCTATGGAGGATGCCTCTATGCATCTTCATGATTTTGTTGAAATATGTGACATGCAAAATTTAAAAATGTGGAAAGTGATATTCTAAAACTGAAGTTATTTCCTTTCTCACTTAGAGGAAAAGCTAAAGAGTGGTTGCATTCATTACCTACTGGTAGCATTAATTCTTGGGATGATCTAAAAGAAGCTTTCATTAAGAAATATTATCCCCTGTTAAAATTTTGCAAAATAGAAACAATATCTTTCTTTTAGGCAAAATGAAAATGAACATGTTGCCATGGCTTGGGATAGGATAAAACTTATGCTTAGAACTTGTCCATCACATGGGGTTAACGAATGGACCATATTACACTCTTTTTACAATGGTCTAAATTACATGTCTAGAAATATTCTTGATTCGCTGCTGGAGGGGCTTTTATGGGAAAAACTATAGTAGAAGCTAAGAACATATTGGAAAGTATTTTGCAAAACTATAGTCAATGGCATACTGATAGAGCACCTAATCCATCTAAGAAAGTAAACTCCATAGAAGAAACAAATGATTTGTCATCTAAAATGGACACTATTCTTGCTTTCATTAATAAACAAAATATTGAAAATGTGCCTTTGCAAGAACTAGTTGGTAATAATCCTGAAAATGTTGATGTTAACTTCATTAGGAACTATGGTAATAATGGGTATGGTAACAACAATTATAATTCCTATAATAAAGCCCCATATGTTCCCAACAACCGTCCTTCTATTCCATATCCTAATGCTAGTGATAATAATTGGAAGCCTATGCCACCACGTAATGATAATTTTGAGGCTAATAAAATTCTTATGGAACAAGTTGCTAGTCATAATACCATGATACAAGAGTTGAATAAGTCTGTTGCTTCTATTAGTTCTGATATTAAAGGCTTACAACTCCAAACTGCAGGACTAGACAAAGCCTTGTCAAAACTAGCTGATAACCAAGCCACTTTATTGAGTATGTCTGCAGGGAAACCACAAGCACCACCTATGGTTGGAATGAATTCTATTAATATTGCTGAAAATGTTCCTCTTACTTTGGAGGAAACTCTTAATGAATTATTGAACTATCCTGAATATTTGTTGCCATTTATGTCTCAACTTGTTGGTTTAAAAGAAGAAGTTAACGAAACTGAATATGATGAATCTCTTCTGTTAATTGAGTTAGAGAAAAAGTTGAGGAAGTTAAAATGCTTAGTGAAGTCAAGGAACCATTGTTGACTTAGAGAATTGTAGCTTGCATGAATTAATATCTATCTTACAAAAATTTGCAAGTGATCCTTCCATTAATGTTAACCAAGCAGGTTTTGGTTCTTATATTGCTAATCATGTTTTAAAAGAAAAGATTGCTAGGTACAACCAAGAAGCTATGATACCACCTAAGCTTGGGGATATATGGATTCCCAAAGTACTAGTAACCATTGGAAAAGAGACACACCATGCTATATTAGATCTAGGATCTAGTGTCTCTGTTTTATCTAAAGAATTATATGAAGTTCTTGAATTAAAGAATCTTGAAAAATGCTCTATTGAACTTGCACTTGCTGATGATTCCATTAAACATGCTTTAGGAAAAGTAAGTGATGTTATGGTAGAGTTGCATATGACATTTGTACCTGTTGATTTTCTAATCATGGATATGGGGAATAAAACCTCTAGTCCAATTATTCTTGGAAGACCTTTTCTTCGTACCACAGGTGCTATCATTGATTCAAAAGAAGGGAATGTGAAGTTTCAGTTTCCACACAAGAAGTGCATGGAACACTTCCCAAGGAAGAGGGACACATCAAAGTTCAAGCTCCCTCATGAGCTTCGTCCACAATAATATCAAGTAAGAAGCCTAGCTATATGGCTATAAAGAAAGCGCTTTACGGGAGGCAACCCGGTTGTTTTTATTTTTGATTTTCTTTGTGTCCTCTTGCTGTAACAAGAGACTTAGTTTTTAGTTTTGTTTCTGGAATTTTTAATAAAGTGCCAAGTTTTACCTATTTTGGTTTGAAAAAGTTGCTATTTGCATTCGGAGATTTTATTCCTGCACGAATCTGTGCACGGTTGATTTTTTTTTATTCTGTAACTCCGAATGAGCTGATTTGAACTGTAGTTGCAACTTTTCATCCTCTGTATAGTGAATTTTTCAGATTTTTCGACATATTTAAGTAGGGTAGAAAAATACGTTTTGCTGCTGCTGTTTTTCTGGACAGATTCTGTCCCATTTTGTTTGATGCATTCTTTGAACTTTTAACTTGAATCTTTTTGATCCAATTGAGTTTATGAGTAGGCATACAACATTATACACTTTCTGGACATTCATATGAATTTTTGTAAGGATTTTATGCAGCAAGAATCTATTTGTCTATCACTACTAATGTCACCCCACAGAAAAGAAATGGGAGAAACGGTGTTTTGAAGTTTTTTCACAGGGATTAGAGGAGATGCACCAAGAGCTATCCAAGGATGGTGAAGACCATAAGCTTGGGGATGTGAAGACAACCCCACTGGACCAACACACTCTCGGTTTGCACACGTCTAACTTCTGTTTTTCGATCAATGCACTTTATCGCATAAACTTGGAGCGTCTTTTATTTGCTTTTTTATTTCGGTTTGATTTTTTTTTCTTGAGACCACCACTATCATTTATATATGAGAGAGCTACTGGAAATTTGGGTTGAATTAAGTTGGATGCTATTAAAATATTGGGAAGGGATGTTTGAGTTGATTCAAAAAGATACATATAGTTGCATGATTCATGTGCTTTTAATGAGTATTAATTTGCAAGTGTTTTATCAAGAGCTATCTTTTATCATGTTTGATGTTGAATGTTACTTTACTTTGTTTAACATGGATTGGTTAGTTCTATGGACACTTATGCATGCATTTAGATGGTCAACTTTCTCCCTATTGCTAGCCCAAAAATTCCAACAAGTAAAAACTTGTTTTCCAACACCTTCAACCAAAGTTTTTCCAGTGAGTCCACCATATCTACCTATTAGCTTTATGCTATTCCAGTATGTTTATCATGTTATTGTGTTATCTATACTTCTGAATTAAAATGCTTATGTTATTGATTGTTATGGGAAAAGTTGGTTAAAAGCTCTCACGAACTTGATGCACACTTACTTTTATTGCACTTAATAAACATGACCATTGTGATTAAAATTATGAAGTTGTGAGCTTGACAAAGTCTTGGTTGGGAGTTAGCCATATGTGCTGTCACATGGCAAGCTTTCAACATTGCACTTATTTATATTCAGTTGATATCATGTACTTTTGTTTATGGATGCTTATCATGGTGCCAAATAAGTGTGGAAACTTAGTAAGTTTAAGAGTTTGTATAAATGGCTAGAGAGATGCCTGGGCCGCTAATCTAAGCCATGCATCATTCATGGTGGAAATTTACAGCGTTCCATAATGAACCTTCATGATGCACCTCATAATAAAAAGCTATACCAATAGTAAATAAAAAGTGTGAGATTGTTCATTGTTGTTTGTCTTGTCATTTTGACATGGGCTTGTTCCATGTCCTGAGGCAAGAGGTACCCCAGTTGACTCTTGATGATGCTATTATATTACTTACAATGACCTTAACTTGAACTTACTTTTGTGACCGAGTTGAGTAACACCATGGTGTAGGCACTTGTATTCACGGGGCATGAGACATTCAACCATACTTTGTCAAGCACATACTCATATTTGCTTTCACTTTAAACTTTAATCATTCAAGATGCTATGATAGGGGTAATGAGAGCTTGACACCAATACCACATTGCAAACATTAACTTAAGTAGAAGCATTTGGAAGTTAGATGAAACTTATTCATGTTTTACCTCTACTTATTTATCTATCCAAAGTGTCCACCTTTTATATTCAGATTTCATAAGAATACTCTATGACCACTATAGGATGTTTTTACTTTTCATTATGCATACATTTGGTCCATAGTACTTTCTTCTATGTTACACTTTGTGAATTATCATTGAACATCCTTACATTGAATATTTGATATCACTTCATAATCTATCTTGCATATTGCTATTCCTTTGAAGAATGAATCATTTGACTCTATGTAGCAATAGTAATCATCTTTGATATCCTTTGATAGTATTAAATTGCAAAGTCCATGTTAGTTTTATCACCTTCATACTCGAGGACGAGTATAGGTTAAGCTTGGGGATGTTGATGCATGTAAAATGCATACATGAACTTTGCATTATATTACTTATATTTCAATCATATTTGCATCATATAAGGGTTATATCATTGTTTTATATTGATTTTGGGAATATTTCACAGTTTCCCTATTTTTCTGGAATTAACCCTGCACAGGCAGAAAACCCTATTTTCTATATTTTGATGTTTCAGGGACCCAAACGACGTCCAAATGACCTGGAAATTTACGAGCATCAGTTTTTGGAAGGAACAAAGCGTGGGAGCGAAGGAAGCGAAAAACGGAGGCCCGAGGGCCAAGGAGTGGGCCCACGCGGCCAGATTCCTTGGCCGCGTGGGACCCATCAACTGGGCCTCGTGCTCCGTTGCCGTCGATCTTTTTTCCCGAGCCTCCGTCTTGACCTAAAAACGACTATAAAAATAGTCCCCGACGCACTTCGGAAAGGAGCGCCGCAGAAACACAGAAACCACGAAACAGAGACCTGGAGTTGCAGATTGGAGGGGGAAAACTCCGGCGGGGCGCTGCCGGTGTGGTCTCCATCTCTCCAACGACTTCTCCACCGTCTCCATGATGAAGAGGGAGTAGTCCACCCCTGGACTATGGGTTTGTGGAAGTAACTTATGTATCTCTCCTCTCTTGAGCTTCACTAATTAGTACCGTATGAGCTGCTGAACATGATTACGGTCATCTATGTAATACCTTTGTGGTGGATCTTTTTATGAGTTAATATATGTTTGAGATTGCAATAGTTTTGTTTCAGTTATGAAAGTAGATGCATATTATGTACCCCGTTCTTGTTTACTTGTTTGATCAAGCATGTGTATGAGAGCGTGTGAGGGGGAACGTGTGCATTAGTTGGAGTAACGGGGGTGGCTAGTGCGGTGAACGTGAGAGAAAGTTCCGCGATCCACTTGGGTTTTTACCTTACTTTGTTGCCTCACTAGGGATAAAGAAAAATACCTTGCTACCGGAGATGTGGGTGTGACCATTGCCACTACTCCATGACTAGATCTAGCATGTTCTTATTTTAACTTCATGTCATGATACTTAATGCTATGCTCTGATTTATCTTAATTACTAAGGTGTTATGATTTAGTTCGCATCTTGGTGGAGTATAAGAGAGATTAATAAACAAAAGATCTCTATGTTAGGACGTGATGCCCATATAATTAGTAACTTGTCATGAAACCTTTTGTTGCAATCTCATATGTCAATTCTAGTGTTCCATTATCTACCACTTTATTAAAGAGAGAGTGCATTTGTGAAACCATGAACCCCGGTCCATTTTTAATCATAAGAAACACCTTTCCAACAACTTTTATCCATTTTACATTTTCTGCCATTATTAAATCCGAAAATACAAAAACACTTTTACATCTTGCATTCACATTATAAAACCCAAAAATATCATTTATCATTGTTTCCACCATCCTTGCATATTTATTTACCATCATTGCATATTTATTTACTGTTTTGCATTTATTTATCATATCATTCTCACACCTTGTGCTTGACAACCACTTGGTGAGGTTGAGGCACAAAACAATTTACTTTGTTTGCAGGTTCTCAAGAGAAGGATAAGAAGATAAAACCTACACTACTGGTTCCCCGAGAGTTCGATATTAAACCCTCGAGTCACCCCTCGTGGGGAAAACCGTCTTTCCTATACTATACACTCTGCACTTGGAGTCTCAACCTAACCCATTTTCTTTTAACGCAGGTAACTACGTTAAGGGCCATCAGGCGACCTCCGTGGAGGGGGACCGCCGGGAGCAATGAGTGCGATGAGTTACAACTGTTGCGGTTTAGGCGGTGCTGCGACGGTTGGAGAGATTCGCAATCTTGCGAAGAAATACGCCCCTACCGTGTTGTTTGTTTTGGAGACCCAGTTGAAGAATACATGGGTGCAAAGTTTAGCATGATCATTAGGTTTTGATAACTGTTTTGCTGTAAGCAGCTCGGGCCGTAGTGGTGGCCTTGGAATGTTTTGGAATAATAATATTTCAATAGAGATTTTACCTTATTCGCAGTATCATATTGATGCGCTGGTGAGGGAGGTTGGGAAGGACCTGTGGAGAGTAACGGAGTTTATGGAGAGGCTCAGACCAATGAGAGATATAAAACTTAGGATATGCTCAAGTTCATTCGATCCTCTTCATCGTTACCCTGGGTGTCCCTAGGGGATTTTAATGAGGTAATGCACCGACATGAGCATGTCGGCGTGCATGAAAGAAGCCACGCTCAAAGTGCAGGTTTCCGTGATTTGGTCGACGTATGTGGCCTACAGGACCTAGGGTATCTCAGCCCTAGCTGACCGTATGAGAAAAGGGTGGCCGACGGCTCTTTTTGTAGGGTCCAGCTCGACCGAGCATTGGCGTCAACATACTGGTGTGCGAGGTTTCCTCTTGTGAACCTACGCCATCTCACCGCTGCTGCATCGGATCACTGCCCTATACTTCTGACATGGGATGAACAGGTTCGACCCAGGTACAGGAGGCAGGAGGACCAGATTTTTCGTTATGAACTTATGTGGGAAAGCCACAAAAGTTTTGAGCCTACTCCATCAAGCATGGAATGATCTCGACAAAGCCACAACCTTGGGGGAGCTTCAGGAGAAGATAGGTACGGTTACAGGCTCGTTGCAGCAGTGGGGCCCGACAACATTTGGGAGTGTGCGAAAAGAAAGCAAGGACCTACGCGCCGAACTTACTAGGCTGCGGGTTGATCCTGCAAGGACGGGACCGTCACACGCTAAGATTAAAATTGTTGACCGATTGGTGGAACTTGATCATCGTGAAGAGGTGATGTGGCGACAACGGTCTAGAGTTCACTGGCTTGCGGAAGGTGACAAAAACACAAGATTTTTCCATCTTAGGGCGAGCCAGAGGAAAAAGAAAAATAAGATAAGCTGCCTTCGTAAGCCTAATGGGCAGATTACGGAGGATGAGGGTGAGATGACTGGTATTACTAATGCTTTTTATCGTGATTTGTACAGGTCTGAAGGAACACATGATATGGATGTTGTCCTAGACACTGTACCTCCCCGAGTCACGGCAGAGATGAATGAGGGCTCGATCTCGGCTATCAAAACAAGTGAGGTCGAAGAAGCACTCTTTCAGATGTTTCCTACCAAGGCGCCGGGGCCGGATGGGTTCCCAGCACATTTTTTTCAGCACCATTAGGATTTATGTGGGGAGGAGGTGACAAATATTGTGTTGAGGGTGCTGCGAGGTGATGATGATCCGACAGCTTTCAACAAAACATTCATTGTACTAATCCCCAAGGTACCCAAACCTGAGGAGTTGGGTCAGTTCTGCCCAATCAGTCTATGTAACGTCATCTACAAGATAGCATCAAAGGTTCTTGCTAATAGGCTGAAGCGGGTGTTGCCTGAAATCATATCACAAGACTAATCAGCCTTTGTCCCATGAAGACTGATTACATATAATATTATTACGGCTTATGAGTGTTTGCACTTCATGAAGCGGAATAAGGCAGTGAAACATAGATTTTGTGCACTCAAACTGGATATGCGGAAGGCTTATGATCATGTGGAGTGGAATTATCTGAAGGCTATGATGTTGAAGCTGGGGTTCCACCAAGTTTGGGTGAATATGTTGATGAGGATGGTCACCACGGTTTCATTCTCGGTGTTACTAAACGGGGAGCGTTTGGAGAGTTCAAGCCATCCCGTGGCATTTGACAGGGGATCCAATATCACCCTATTTGTTTTTGATAGCAGCGGAGGGCCTTTCATGCCTTTTGAAGTCTAGAAGTGAATCATCAAGCTTACAAGGTCTACATGTGGCACCAACTGCCCTGATGGTTAACCATCTTCTTTTCGCAGATGATAGCCTGTTGTTCATCAAAGCAAATGGAGAGAGTGCTAGGGATGATCGAGACACGTTGGATGCCTATTGTCGTGCCTCTGGACAACGAATAAATTTGGACAAGTCATCTATTTTTTCAGTAAACGGTGTCCAGACACAATAAAGCAACATTTGAAACTCATATTAAATGTTCAGAATGAGTCTCTTAGTGAGAAGTACTTGGGGATGCCTTCCAGTGTGGGGAGATCAACTAATGGATCCTTCAAATATTTGAAGGATAGGATTTGGAAGAGGGTCCATGGCTGGATTCAACAATGTTTGTCTGCAGGGGGAAGGAAGTCTTAATCAAATCGGTGGCACAGCCAATCCCCACGTTTTCAATGTCATGCTTTAAATTACCAAGAGGCCTATGTGAGCACATAAACTCGTTGATACGCAAGTTTTGGTGGGGCGCTAAGGAGGGCCAGAGAAAGACGAGCTGGGTCTCTTGGGATAATATGACTAAACCGAAGACTCTTGGAGGCCTCGGTTTCAGAGATATGGAACTGTTTGACTTAGCACTATTGGCTAAGCAGGGCTGGCGTCTTATGCAGAATCCAGACACGTTGAGCGCTAGAATTTTGAAGGAGTTTACTTCCCGGATGTTGAATTTCTCGGAGCAGAATTGGGTTCACATCCATCGCAGGTGTGGAGAGCGAAATTGGAAGGAAGAGATGTTCTATCACAAGGGTTGATCCGCCGTATTGGTTCAGGAACGCATACACATGCGTGGAATGACAATTGGATTCCTAGGGTCGGGATGCTCCGACCGACTGCATGCTTAACAGAGAACCCACCACAGCTTGTTTCAGAATTCATTGATCAAACAAACAAGCAGTGGAATATGGAGAAATTAAAACCCATTTTCTTCCCATGGATGTGCTGGTCATTCAAAACATACCGATTTGCACCAGGCTGCAATATGATATATGGGCATGGCACCATGAGGAGAAAGGTTACTTTACTATACGTTCGGCATACAGGATGTTGTCGAGCACTAGAACTTGCTGCGAGGCTTGGCTTGATGGAACAGCAGCAAGCTCAGACTACAAGGGAGTCGAGAAGAGCTGGTCGAAACTATGGCATATTCAGGTTCCGTCAAAGCTGAAATTTTTTCTATGGCGCTTGGCCCAACAGTCGCTACCCACGGCAGACCTCTTACATCATCGGCATATCTCGCGAACAAGGGCATGTGGAATCTGTGGAGCTGAGGATTCTTGGAGCCATTCCTTGATCGATTGCATGATGGCACGAATGCACGATGTGTGTGGACGTTGGCCGATGAAGAGATGGTCGAGCACATGTGTCAGGTGCAAGAACCGGATGTGAGAAGGTGGTTGTTTACCATGATCGATACACTACCGCATGACCAGCTGATGCGGATATGTGTTATGTTGGAGATATGCTCTAGAGACAATAATAATTTAGTTATTATTTATCTCCAAGTTTATTATTAATGTTTATATCTTTATGCTATAACTGTATTGGGCACTTGGATAGCAAATACAACGTGTCCAAGAGGAAAACCTCCAATACAGGTGTAGAGATACGAACAAGTAAAAGTGCTCCTAGTCTTGTCTCTAAGACTAGCCTATCTTGTTGTTTGATGATCATGTTTTGCTGATCATAGACTTTGTAAAAGTCACACAACTATAGGAGTTTATTATCAGAATGATAATAGTACTGAACCGACCCATTGTATGATCTTGCTAAGAGACTAATCGTCAACGATGAAGGTAGCAATTGATCATATGTTTAGTTATCATTAGCTATATTCCTTTGCTATGAGAATATCTGGTGACCGCTTATTCGACACTCATGCTTTGATTGTCACCTAACATCTGGCCATAACTGGGGACCATAACGGTGGCTTTTGGGCGTGAACTAGAATAATGTGAATAATGTATTGGAACAAAGATTATTTAAGAATGACACTTACTCCTCAGACGATGGAGAGATACATCCTCTAGGCCATCTCAGTATTATTATTGTCACCCAATCGTCTGGCCAGACACAGCGTGATTTATCACGGGACAATATAAATACAGAATGTGAAAAGAGAATGATATTGGTACGAGAGTTATATGTGTTATGATCGAATGGTTTGATCACACTAGAGCACATTGTATCAATCTCGAGATATCATTGGTATCGTGTACGTAAGGGGATTAGCGTAATGAGTAACACACAGGTTTTGTCGTTCACTCATAAACACACGAGAGCAAGTACGACCATCTAGGCCCCAATGCTGGTTATTGTCTGGTAAGCTCCTGGACATGTCTTTGTGTTTACTGAACCTTTCGGGTCACACACTTAAGCTGTGAGTCAACCTTTTATTGAGAGAATAAAGTTGTAGTCTTTGTGGTAATGAGATAGTGGTTTGAATTAGAGAGAAGGCGGACATCTAATGTCCCGGGGTGATAGGAATGGTTTCTCTCACCAGCGGATTTTATCCGAAGGTTTATATAAGAGGGAAATATTTATCCGGAGTTTTTTGTCAGCGGACACTAGGTGTCCCGGATCATATGAAAGTGCTTTATATGATAAGTAATTAATTCAGTGAAATATTCTGTAAAAGGAAATATTCAAATAAAGATATAATTAGACAAAATATTATTTAATTAAATATTAATTTATTTAAGTAATAAATAATTATGGAAAATATTAAATAAAAGATTTTATTTGGATCCCACCACCAGGGGGCCGTGTGGGCCATGGGCCCACAGGGCAGCCGCACCCCAAGTGCGCGGGTGGGCAACCCGAGTTGGGGGAGGACTCCCCCTGGCCGAAACCCTAGTGGGCTAGGCCCACTAGGTGGAGGCGGGTTAGGAGGAGGTGTCCACCTCCAACTCTCAGTCCGAGTTGGGATGGGGTTGGACTCCTCCCCCTTCCTATTTTGGTGGAGGTAGTTTTGGGAGGAGGAGTCCTACTCCAACTCCCAATCCGAGTTGGGCTAGGGGAGGACTCCTCCTCCCCTAGGGCCGGCGCACCAATGGGAGGGGCTTGCCCCTTCCCCAAGCACCCCTCCCCTTTGGCTTACTAAATAAACACCCCAACCCCCATGGGTTGAGACATACAATTGCCTCCGTGCAAATCTCTCTCTTTCTAGTAGATCTCATGTGTTGAGAATAGACGTCTCTAATCCTCTCATATAGATCTAATCTAGCTGATTAGATCTACCACCTAAACTACGCCGAAAGGCTGTCTCTCTTCGTCGGTGCTAGTAGCTCTAGGCGGCGAATGTGCTCGGCGGGTTGGCACGGGGCTGTGCGAACAGTTCCTCGACGACGGACCGGCAACAATCTCACCTCCCGGCATGGACGTGAGATTCTTCATCAGCTTCAGTGACATCTACTTCGACAAACACAAGATCTTCCGCAACGGTGTTTGTAAGTATTCTAGATCTAGAATTATGGGGTGCAGCATATCTTCATAGACAGATCTTGGCGGCAAGGTTACGGATAATTTTAAAGTTTTCCCCGCAACCCAATATGTTACCCTTTGGGCGATTTGGCATGGCAAACGCAATGCGATACATGAAAACGTCTTTCAGAGCCCACTAAATACACACAGTTTTGTGATGAGCTTTATTGCGGAGCTTGATCAAGTTTAGCAGTCTGTTCGAGCTGAAAGAAGGACCCATGTTCCTCCTGCTAGCCATCCACGTTGGTACCTACCACCGTTGGATGTGGTGAAGATCAATAACTCCGCAAAGTCGGTCTAGCAATGCGATTGATAGCGGAAGGGGCATGAGGGTGAAAACGCGGAAGGGGCATGAGGGTGAAAACGCCTCACGGGGCCACGCACAGTGCGATTGCTTAGATTGGGGTCCGCAACATTTTCATAATGTTGGGATCTCAATCACCCCGCAAAGTTAATATAGCAACTAGGCTAAATGTGCTTCAATTCGTAGGTAGTGACGGTTCTTCCGTAGATCCTACAAGGCCACGTAAACTTGCAAACAAACGTTAGGTCCGTCTAACTTGGTTTTGCAGGATTGTGTGCATGTGTTTTGGCATCGCTATTTGTTATGGTGTTTTAACAAGATGGCCAAAGCCAAAACAATTGATCGAGTTCGTCATCGACAAGTAAGCGAAGAAGAGTTTGTCGCGAGGACCAGGAGGAGGCGCCGGTGGTGATACAGGTGGCGAGTACTTGGCGAGTTCTTGGCTACGGCAATTTTCCCTCGGGGATTTTGCTGTGACTGGGAATTGTGAAGATGGTGATCCTCAAGGACGAGCGCCAAGAACTTCCGGAGAATAACAAAGGCTATACCAATGCATATGAATTATTATTAATTTCCTGTGATGTTTATCCTTTGTTATTTGCACCTTGATTGCGCAAGTAGTCGTTTATTAGGGTGAATCCTCAAGTAAAATATCAAGGAGACCGTGTTCTTCCAACTGTGGCACTGTCAAACCAGATGCTTGTCGCCGTACGCCATGTTTCCATGAGTACTGTGTGCCAAGGGTTTGGGAGGTGGGCGCGAACCATTCCAGCAGCATCATCAGTTGGTTGTCTTGAAGTTCTGGCATACAAAGTTATGAGTTCGGAACACGCACGTCGAAAGACGAACATGAGTTGTAGCTACTACAACTGGCATAGTGCCTACCGGTCGTTCACGTGACATGCCATGTATCCATGCTTGTTTCGTCGAATTATTGGGTCCCGAATCACTTAGCGCCAATCACGAGGATTATTGAGCTTAGTGGGAGCATATCTTAGATTCAATTAAATTGAGTTAAAGTAGTGCATTAAAATTGGTAATAAACTGTTAGTCTGAATAAACTTGTTTTGTTGTAGATAATGGACCACTTTGAAAAGTATCATTTCAATCAGATGTTGAGTCGTGCACCGTTAGCTGCTAATGGAAACAACTTTGGAGAGTGGTTTCACCACATGGTGAGTGTACTGAAGAACACAGGAAAGGAACAAGTTCTGAATCCCATGGACGCAACGATGAAGCCCATGGTGGGCCTCACATGTTCTGTGAAGAGTGCATTGTCAAGGAGCTCATGCATGCTTGTATTGAACCCGAGTTGGGCTATCTCTTTATGGATCTTCATCCCTTCCGGCTCATGGAAGTATTAAAAGATCGTTTCATAAGTCAAGTACGCACTGAGCGTTACAATCTAAACCGGGAACTGATAAACATTTGGCTTGAGTTGGGTGAACCCATTCAGCTGTTTGAGGTCAGGATAACTGGTATAGAGGAAAAGCTTAGACAACTTGGTTCGCCAATTAGTCATGAGTTTTTCAGTGTCATTATACTGTCGGCACTACCACCTGCATATCATGCCTTTGTGGCGATGTATAATCGCATGTAACATCCCAAGTTTTTCAAAAAAATTGAAAAATCAGAAAAATTTAAAACTTTTGAAAACTATTATGTATTTCGCCTTGAAAAGAAAATTCATGCATACATTCAGCATCATATAGCACTGGTTGCATTTGGATATTTCAAAAGTTGGAATAATAATTCCACTTGAAAACATATTTTAGAAAATATATTAGTAGAGCAAAGAATGCTCCAAGTTTTTCTTTTGACTTTTATGAATGTATTGTTCTGATAGTGTGCTTGTGAAATTGTTTGAATCTGTTGCAATACAAATATTTGCAAATGTTTATCTTGTGGTATTTAAAGCCACCTTTGATTTGTTTTAAAACCTATTTTACTTTTGACATCAAGTGTCATATTGTTTATTTATTAAAAACCTAGTTTGGAAATCAAAATGATTTCTAATAGAAAAGTGTGTTGGTGTGAATAGTTTGATTGTATTGCGAATTATTCTATTACTCACCTATTCTCTATTTTCAAGTTTTATAGTTTTGCTTTTGAAACAAAATAAGTATTTGGATTCTAAAATGAGTTCTAAATTCATTTTGATTTATCAAACCCTTATTAAAACTGTTTGAGTTTTTATAAGATTATTTTATTGAGGGATATAAATCATATTACTCCTATTTTGCTTTGGTTTTAAAATTTAAGTTCAAAAGGAATTTATAAAACCCTATAGATTTCAAATGACATTAAGTGTCTAATATTCATTTAAACACATTTCAAAAATTTAGTTTACAAAATGTTTTGAAAAATATTATTTGAGGTTTTCAAATTAAAGAGTTGGCTTTTACAAAACTATAGGAGTTGATTTGAATTGATTTGGATTTATAAATCAAAAATTACAAAAGTATTCAGAAATTAGAAAAGGAAAAGAGAACAGGAAAAAAAAAATGCGAACCTAGCCCAACTGGGCCAAGCCCATCCTTTTCTCTACCGCGCGCGCAGCAGTTAGCAGCCGCAGCCCACTCTCTCTCCCTCTCACACCGCCAGGTGGGCCTCCGCTAGATGACGTCAGCGACGATGTCAGCGTCTTATTCCTCTCCCGCAAGAAAACTCCACCGAACCCTAGCTCCGAATCCGGAGCGAAATCCGTCGATTTAAACGGATTTGATCCGAGTCTTCCTGCCCTATATATACCCCGCGACCCCTCTCCCGTTTGCCCGCAAAAACCATAGCTCCACGTCCCCAGTTTGCGCGCAATCGAGCTCACAATGCCGCCACCGCCGCCGGCGAACTTCGTCGATTCCGGCAAGTACAGACGACCCCAAGCCCTCCCATCTCTTTCTTCCTTCCTATTTTTGTCGTGCGCATCTCCCTGACATGTTTTAGAATTTTTTTTGTGCGCGCTAGATCGTCGAGTTCTTCCTCAACCAAAGCAGGCCGTCGCCGTCCTCTACTCCAGCGAGCACTAGAGGGAGAAGCAGAGCACGCCCGCGACCCCCGACCTCGCCATCAAGCTCGCCTTGACCTCCTGCATCCCGTGGTATGCCTGTGGTTCCCGTCCCCCTCGTGTTCGCCGTCTCCATGTACGCCAGTAATGGCGCGGCCACGGTTTAGATCTCCGGTTAGGTTTCCGGCGACGGCGCCTTTTTTTTTTTTATGTTTTCGTTCTGAGCCGTTAGATCGTCAGCTTACGGCCGAGATTAGAAGTTGCCCGCGAAGAGGTACGCGCCAACCAGATCGCGACACGTCAGCCGCCCCGTCATCGCTCCGTCATCGCCAAGTCAGCAGTTCAACGTCCAGTCAGCACCGTCAGCGCAGCTCCGCACCAACCAGAGGACGCCACGTGGCCAAGGACTCCAGCGCAAAAGATTCTTCCTGTTTTATTTACTTTTTAGCCCCTGCGTATCACAGTTTAGTCCCTCGCTTTAAAACTCTTATAAATTTTTACTCGTTTATCCAAATTTTATGAAAAATATATTTTTGGAAACCTTAGGACTTGTAGAAACTTTTGGTATAGTTATTTTGAGGTTTTGCCAAAATTAATTTGGATAAATTTTAAAAGTGGTTTAAATAGTATTTTGGCTATAATTTGAGTTTAAAAATAGATTTTTGAGCAAACTCTTTTGCTATAGTTTTGTATGCCTATGTTTTGGCCGTAGGTTTAATCTATTATTTTTGTATAATTGTTTTCCTATGTTTTATTATGTATATTTGTTTATTGCTTTTTAGGGGTTATTTTAATAAATAAATTATATTAAAATTTGTTCTCCACATTATTTTCGACTAGAAAATTTTGCTAAGTCATTATGACCATGTTAGATGCAAAATAACTTAGAAATATTTCACCTCCCCCACAAAGGTGTTATTTCTTCCTTAGAAATTATTTGGATAAATTTTTGATAATACTTTTCCTTAGGATCATTTTGACTTATTGTCTTAACCTTTATTTACGTTAGTGGAAATTTCGAATCTTATGTTGTGACCTTGGTCCTTAGCTATACTTTGACCTTCTTTCTTGCTTGCAATTCCTTAGAGCATTTTTCATAAGCATGGCATGCATATTAAAGTCCTTAGTAGTATTTTGTACTTCTTACATGGCTTTCCTCCTTAGAAGTTTTGGAGGATGCATGTTAGCTCTTTTGACTCTCCTAGTCAAAAACCACTAAATTAGAAATTAGTGGAGACAATGAAGAAACAAAGAAGGACTTAGCATGAAAACAAGACTCCAGAAGCATCTCCAAGAAGAAAGGACTTAGAAGAAATCAAGAGGAAGTTCATGAAGACCAACCAGCTTCAATTTCTAAGTCTTTCTTCCCATTCTCTCTTTCCTTCTCCCTATCTTAGACTTCATGGTGGCTAAGCTATATTCAAGATCAACCATGAGACTCCCAACAGCAT
Source organism: Poa pratensis (assembly GCA_947311845.1). Lineage (NCBI taxonomy): Eukaryota > Viridiplantae > Streptophyta > Magnoliopsida > Poales > Poaceae > Poa > Poa pratensis. The sequence goes on along the minus strand of CAMZMU010000128.1, from coordinate 61,934,538 downwards.
CAAGTCTACAATTTTCAATGAAGTCAACACATCAAGGTGAAAGCTATAAGGAAGCAAGGAGAAGATTCTGAAGACCAACCACTTTAGTTCTATCTTTTCTACTTTCTAGTTTGTCTCACTTTAGACATAGACCAAGTCCTTTGTGTTTAAGACTAAGTCCCTAAAAGTGCTAATTGAAGATCATTGAAGAACAATGAAGCTACAAAGGGGTTGAAGATTAATTGAAGACCAAACTTGTGAAGACTTAGAATAGCCTTACAACTTTTGTCAAGTTGTTTGATCAAGTTTACTTTGAGCTTGACCTTGCCTTAGCCATTTTGGATTAAGTTAGTTTATGTCTCCTTTCCTTATTATGTTTTGCTTGTCTTTCATACCACATTTCTTTGTATCATCCTGCATCGCATGCACATCATAATTTTTTTTCTAAGTGTTGCATTTATGATTGTATGTTTATTTGTGGTTTGTTTGACTTGTTAGAAATTCCGGAGAGGGACGAAAGTGGTTGCAACTGCTACTACTACTACACTACTGTTTGCCAAGGCAAGTGGCACACCCCCATGAAATTTTCCTAAGTATTTTATATGCATTACTTAGTGTATTTCTTATATGCATGTGTTGGATAGTATTATTGCTATATGCTAAACCCACTATACCTTTACATTAGTTGTGTCTAGAACCCCTGTGATAACTTAGTAGATTATTTGATGCTATGCAAATGTGTTTTCTTTAAAGTTTAATTCTACTAAGTAATTTATCACCTGGGTGGACTTGGTTATGAAAAGATGATGGAAAGGTTGAGTGTCATCTCTTAGGGGTGACCTCTAAGGGATGGTCACTTGTGGTTGCCACCCAGGGTATTAAGGGGCCAATGTTTTCTCTAAGTGAAGTTGCTTACCGTGCAGCCATTAGTCATATGGGCTCTGGCTAGATGGATTAAGTTGCGTGGACTCGTCCTGACTTGACAGGTGGTGGTAGAATGGTTAGAATGGGAGCGCGTCAAGTCGGTATGGGATGGGAAAATGCTTCTGAAAAGTCTCGTCTCAACTCTCTCCTTTTCCTTAGCACAATTTGAGTGCTTGAGGATAGTTTGGGTTTGTTGGGTCTAATGGTGAAAGTGCACAACCTCTGCAGAGTTTAAAACTAAGTACTTAGCCGTGTCCCCGGTTACGGACAATTTGAGCAGCTGATCAAGGATGGCAACGGAGGCTCCCAACATCTTATTTCTCTAAGTAAAACTTGATGGGTGAACAAGGTAGACAAGATTATGTACTTCATGCCATATTGTCTCAAACATTTGAAGAAAATGTTTTACCAAGTGTTAGGCAAAATTAGCTTTTATGCAAAATAGCCTTGAACTCCACCAGCCAAATATGCATATAGGCTATAGAGTTATTCCATTAAGTGTCCACATAGTGTCACTTGCCAGATCCATTTTTAATGGTATCTGACCCACTCTGTTGCAAAATTTTATTTTGTTGCAGATTGTTCTGATGACGAGTGAGTTTCGTTAAGGTTTCGAGTCTGCAACCAACATGTTTTCGCCTGTGGCACATGCAAAGGATGAGGACTCCATGAAGATTATTTTTCCGCTGCTTTACTCTTTCAAGCTAGCTATATGCTATGCAAGTTGTAACGAATATTTTACCAAGTCTGGATCATTCGATGTAATAATGATACTTTGTTGTGATACTACATCTTAAACTGTGTGTGCAAATGAAACGATCCAGGGGTTTGCACTATACACAGGTACCTTGCCATATTTTGAGTGCAGGTACGTTACATCGCATGGCGAATGAGTGGCCGGTTTAGATGTTGTTTGCCTTGCTCAAGGAAGCAGAAGCTGATATTCTACATGGGGATCTAAACTGGACCAGAACAGGTATAAGAGTTATACATGTTGACATAATTTCAGCAATTATGATCAATGGTATGAAAATACTAATTGATGCTCAAACTTGCACCAGTGGCAGGTACTTTGGAAGGAGCTAATGCTGGAAGGAAGAGGAAATTCTGGAGTGACGTTGAGGCTACACTTGGAGTGTAGCTGATCATCCTAGAAGTGGCACAGTGGAAGATCGCATTTTATCCAAAGTGACCACTATGTCTACATCCCAAGTCAATGAAGGAGATTTACACTAGGACTTTAAATAAGAGTTATTTTCAGTTCGATCATTTTGTAATGAATATTTTATATTTTTGGAACAAGCTATGTTCGAATTATAAAGTATGTGTGGAGTTCACATTTTGTGAATTCGGTTTGATGATCTTCTTTATTGTAATATGTCATTAAGTTTTGTTTGTTAAGTCTTTATTGTTTTGATTCAAGATATTACTTAAAGTTTTGAGTGATAATTAAAGTTGGTTTAATCTTTAATTTTGGAGTTATACTTTTCGTTGGTTCTCTTTGAGACTCTTAAAGTTATCTCTAAAATTAAATGGATAAAACTAAGATCACAAAAGTGCTGTCACTTGAGAAATTCGAAATTCATAAAGTGCTAGGCATTTATTGAAAATCGAAATCCACAAATGTTGAGCATTTGGTAAAATTCGAAATTGGCGAAGTGCTAGGCACTAGTAGATTTCGAAATTTACATAAAGGAGTGGAATCTACCCATTAATTCAATTCTATTGAAAATTTAATGTGAAGTTCCATATTAATGAAATAGAGTTAATAAATTATTGAAGTTGCAATATTTCATATAATTCAGTGGGAGAGTGTGAGAATCAAAATAAAGGAATCAAAGGTATTTGATGAAGTTAAAAGGACTTAATAAATTATTGTAACATTGTTGACGAAAGAAAGTTTTCTTAGTCAAATTACTCATGAAGAATTTTGGTAATTCGAAATTATCATGGTAATAAAATCTTTTGCAAGATAAAGATTAAAAGGAAATGTTATAATGATTAAAACAAAAGGTCTTGTTCTGATGTGATGTGAAATAGAATTCCAAATTACCCACTAAAGTAAATAGATTATTTTGTTTGTATTCAGGGACCTATATCAATTTTAACTTAGATTTAGTTTGATAGAAAGTTCCAAGTTTTTCAATTGTGAACCCAAGTATGGATTCAAATTGAATAAATGTTTGCATAAAGGTAAAGTCCAAAGTATTATATTGGCGGTTGTTTTCCACGCATAATTCTAAAAGCTTGTTGACTTTAGAATTGGAGAAAAGTGTCTTCTCATGAAGAGAGAGTGGAAATCAAAATACTGAATTAAGACTTGGAGTCTTTGGACAAGTGTTAGAATGAGAGGGCAACATGCAAATGTTTCCATATCATTACTTTGTCCACGAATACATGTAGGTTATACATGATTCAAATTAAGTGTTAAGGTGAAAGTCATGTGAGGAATTTGATGATTAAATCACCTAGTGATTGAATTATTAAAATGTCCAGGAACATGATTAAAAGCAAAACAAATTACAAGCAGAATAAGAAATACTCATAAATGACGATATATGTCGTAAAGGAGTCTAGGCAAATTCATGTAGCTCCAAGATCTAATCTTGAGAGTAGTTTGGACGTGATGTGAAATCACGGGGCATGAATATTTCATAAAGAAAGGACAGATGTGAATATCTAACATTCATAGAGCTAGTCTTGATTAAAATTGTTTTATCAAGGACGAATAAATGATAGTGAGAAGTTGCAAAAATTATCATATCAATTGCTTGATGCTGTTATTGGACTAAAGTAACAAAGTTGATTGCTAAGAATAATTAATTTGGATTATGAAAATAATCTAGATAATTATATTATGAGTGTTTGAAGTTAATCGTATTAATGAATCAAGAATATCATTCTTTTCATTACATAAATCCAAGGGACTTAAAAGACAGTGGGAGCTGATATTATATTTGTTGAATAAGGCTAGGCCGAATTCAAAAATGTATATCTTGTGTAAATTTAAAAGAGTTTTAAATAAAAGGTCGGAAAGTGTCTTATTAAAGTTTTGTCTATAGGGTAGAATTTAATAAACATGAGTATGAATGTGCTAAGTACAATTCTAAAAGGTAATTCGAATTGTGTCTTGAGTCAAAGAAATTTGATCAAGAATTCATAGCGTGATATTTGCAAGATACATTGACATTCATAGTCAATGATGAGCGAATAGAGAGGAGTAAGATCAAATCATATTTAAATGTGATTTTTCTTGTCTCATTGCTATATATAGTGCATTATGCCGGAAAGTTTCCAAAGTGCTAAATTTTATGTAGTCACCGGCGGTTAAGAGAAATACTTGATAAAAGTTTTCTTATAAAGGCAGTTAATTAAAAGTGCAATTGATCCGAGGGTTTGGTAAAAGAACCCAATAGTGATATTACAAAAGTATGACGACTTGGTAGATTTTGTAAAGTTTCAAATAGTGTATATAGAGAAGTTCCTCATATACGTATTTGTAGTGGAATTATGAAATCAGATCTTAATTTATTTAATCTGATAAATGCAATTTTCAATTGATAATTACTTGGTGTTCTGATTTTATCAAATCATTGTATATTATGGGTGGATTCTACAACATAAATAGATTTTCTATTCAAGAAGTTGCATCATTGATGTGAGACGTCATGATAAGCAAGTTATTGGATAAGTCATTAACTTGGTGAGGTTTCAATAGACGGTATGATGATATCATTCGGAGACGCTTGATATTGTTAATGCTACTACGGAATCGGATAGGCCGATATCCAATTCCTAATATATCCGACTTACAATGTCAAGTTTAACATGTGAGGAGTTAAACAAGTTTATGTACTTTGTTGGATCAAAGTTTTGGACACAGTCTCAGAGCGCATGCGAAAGCGTGAGTGGCACCTTAGTTTCATTTGGTGTCATGTCATCATGCTAATTAGAATCATTATTATTTCTAGTGCAAGTGGGAGACTATTGGAGATATGCTCTAGAGACAATAATAATTTAGTTATTTATCTCTAAGTTTATTATTAATGTTTATATCTTTATGCTATAACTGTATTGGGCACTTGGATAGCAAATACAACGTGTCCAAGAGGAAAACCTCCAATACAGGTGTAGAGATACGAACAAGTAAAAGTGTTCCTAGTCTTGTCTCTAAGACTAGCCTATCTTGTTGTTTGATGATCATGTTTTCCTGATCATGGACTTTGTATAAGTCACACAACTATAGAAGTTTATTATCGGAATGATAATAGTACTGAACCGACTCATTATATGATCTTACTAAGAGACTAATCGTCAACGATGAAGGTAGCAATTGACCATATGTTTAGTTATCATTAGCTATATTCCTTTGCTATGAGAATATCTGGTGACTGCTTATTCGACACTCATGTTTTGATTGTCACCTAACGTCTGGCCGTAACTGGGGACCATAACGGTGGCTTTTGGGCGTGAACTAGAATATTGTATTGGAACAAAGATTATTCAAGAATGACACTTACTCCTCCAGACGATGGAGAGATACATCCTCTAGGCCATCTTAGTATTATTATTGTCACCCAATCGTCTGTAGGGCTGGAATTAAAACTCGAAACTCGCGAGTTAAACGAGTAACTCGCTACTCGACTCGAACTCGTAATTAAACGAGCCGAGCCGAGTTTTCAATTTCTTGACTAAACGAGTTCGAGCTTTTCAAGCCGAGTTAGCGAGTAACTCGTTGAGCTCGTTTAGCTCATTTAAAATGAAAAAAATACCACGTATGTTCCTGTCTGGCCCAGTGGACCAAGCAGCCCAACTACCAAATCCTGCTCAACAGCCCATCACGTACCAAACTACCAAGGCTTAGACGACCACCGCACCCAGAAATTCCCCTCGTCATCTCGTTTGTGTACTGTCTCTGAGGAGAGGCGCCGCCGCACGACCTCTCGATCCTCCACCACCGGCCACCGCCCCGTCCCCGCTGGCCACTGCCCCCGCCCCTGCTGGCCACCGCCCGCCACCGCCCCGTGCCCGCAGTCCCCGCTGTCCATAGCCCACTGCCATCCCATCCGGCCAATATGTCCGTTTTACCGAGTGTCACCTCTCCTCCGGCCATAGCCCACCGCCGTTCCCTCCGGCTATAGCTCGTCACCGTCCCCTCTGACCACCGCACGAAGGGGAAAATTCTGTTTCTAAGCCGCCGTCCCCGTCCCCGCTGGCCACCGCCCGCAGTCCCCGCCGGTTAGGGGTGTATATAGAGCCAGCTCGACTTAACTCGACTCAACTCGTAAATACTCGTTAGTTAACGAGCCAACTCAACTCAACTCATTAACGAAACGAGCTCCAGACCCCAACTTGGCTCGACTCAATAAAAACTCGAGTTGGCTCGATAAACTCATTATGCTCGATAATAAACGTTAACAACATAAGTATGTATAGCATGAATAGTACATATTATAACATAAAATTGAATACTCAAATATTTCTTAACAAATCATTGTCCATAGCTTAACAATCAACAACATCATAGAACATAACTGCTATATATGGCCTACATGGCTCAGGTGGCTATGCTCCCTCGTAGTTAGGCCCTAGGTATTGTGGGCATTACAGATCTGAACTTCGTGTTGACTGTGGATGAACAAAAATATGTAATGGACTATATCACAAAATTATGATCTTAGGCATGTTACGAGCTACACGAGTTTAACGAGTACTCGTAACTCAACTCATTAAGCTCGTTTTTTAATGAGCTAGAAATGTCAGCTTGGCTCAACTCATAAGTGTCCGAGTTCGAGCCGAGTTGAGCCGAGTTTTCGAGTACTTGTCAAGCTCATGAGTTTCGAGTTTTGTTTCCACCCCTACCGCCGGTGTCCATCACAGCTCTAGTTCACTCGTTCTCTGTTTTTACCGAGCTACTCGCGAGTAACTCGCGAGTTCACCGAGTCGAGCCGAGCTTAGTTTTTGGACTCGTTTAGTTGAACGAGCCGAGTTCGAGTAGCTCGTCTGTTGACTGAGTCTGAGCGAGTCGAGCCGAGCTGGCTCGGCTCGAATTCCAGCCCTAATCGTCTGGCCAGACACAACGTGATTTATCACGGAACAATATAAATACAGAATGTGAAAATAGAATGATATTGGTACGAGAGTTATATGTGTTATGATCGAACGGTTTGATCACACTAGAGCACATTGTCGCAATCTCAAGATATCATTGGTATCGTGTACGTAAGAGGGTTAGCGTAATGAGTAACACACAAGTTCTGTCGTTCACTCATAAACACACGGGAGCCAGTACGGCCGTCTAGGTCCCAATGCTGGTTATTGTCTGGTAAGCTACTGGACATGTCTTTGTGTTTACTGAACCCTTCGGGTCACACACTTAAGCTGTGAGTCAACCATTTATTGAGAGAATAAAGTTTTAGTCTTTGTGGTAATGAGATAGTGGTTTGAATTAGAGAGAAGGCGGACATCTAATGTCTCGGGGTGATAGGAATGGTTTCTGTCACCAGTGGATTTAATCCGAAGGTTTATATAAGAGGGAAATATTTATCCGGAGTAGTCCCGGATCATATGTATGATAAGTAATTAATTCAGTGAAATATTATGTAAAAGAAAATATTCAAATAAAGAATTAATTAGACAAAATATTATTTAATTAAATATTAATTTATTTAATTAATAAAATAATTATGGAAAATATTAAATAAAAGATTTTATTTGGAGCCCACCACCAGGGGGCTGCCGTGTGGGCCCACACGGAAGCCGCACCCGAAGTGGGGCAGGTGGGCAACCCGAGTTGGGGGAGGGGGGACTCCCCCCTGGTCGGAACCCTATTGGGCTAGGCCCACTAGGTGGAGGCGGGTTGGGAGGAGGAGTCCACCTCCAACTCCCAATCCGAATTGGGGTGGGGTTGGACTCCTCTCCCCTTCCTATTTTGATGGCGGGAGTTTTGGGAGGAGGAGTCCTACTCCAACTCCCAATCCGAGTTGGGCTAGGGGAGGACTACTCCTCCCCTAGGGCCGGCGCACCAAGGGGAGGGGCTTGCCCCTTCGCCAAGCACCCCTCCCCTTTGGCCTACTATATAAACACCCCAACCCCCATGGGTTGAGACATACAATTGCCTCCGTGCAAATCTCTCTCTTTCTAGTAGATCTCATGTGTTGAGAATTAGACGTCTCTACTCCTCTCATATAGATCTAATCTAGTTGATTAGATCTACCACCTAAACTACGTCGAAAGGTTGTCTCTCTTTGTCGGTGCTAGTAGCTCTAGGCGGCGAACGTGCTCGGCGGGTTGGCGTGGTGTACGTGTGGATACTGTTAGAGCGAGGATGTGCAAACAGTTCCTCGACGAAGGACCGACAACAATCTCACCTCCTGGCGTGGACGTGAGATTCTTCATCAGGCTTCACCGACATCTACTTCGACAAACACAAGATCTTCCGCAACGGTGTTTGTAAGTATTTTAATTTAGCATTATGGGGTGCAACATATCTTCATAGATAGATCATGGCGGCAAGGTTACGGAAAATTTTAAAGTTTTAGCCGCAACCCAATATGTTACCCTTTGGGCGATTTGGCATGCCAAACGCAAATCGATACATGAAAACGTCTTTCAGAGCCCACTAAGTACACACAGTTTTGTGATGATCTTCATTGCGTAGCTTGATCAAGTTCAGCAGTCTGTTCGAGCTGAAAGAAGGACCCATGTTCCTCCCGCTAGCCATCCACGTTGGTGCCTGCCACCGTTGGGTGTGGTGAAGATCAATACCGATGCAGGTTTAGCAAAAATCTCGGAGACTGGGGCAGTCGCTGCCATTGCTAGGACCGACACAAGATTATTCATGGGAGCCTCGGCGGTTTGTTGTGAGGGCATAACTGACCCGGAAGTTCTTGAAGCAATGGCAGTCAGAGAGGGGGTCTGTCTAGCCCAAGACCTACACCTTACCAGGTTCATGATGGAGAGTGATTGCCTGACTGTTGTCAAGGCATTGGCGGAACCGAACCTGGGGAGCTACTATCATATCTTGCAAGATATTAAGACAGGTACTGCTGGATTTATAGATGCTACTTTTGTTCATGAAAATCGAGCCTCCAATAAGGAGCCTCATGATCTAGCTAGGCTAGTCTCTGCATCGCCTATTGGACGATATGTTTGGTTCTCTGATCCACCTGAGGGCGTTTGTATCCCTTGTGCTATGACTATTTAATAAAGAGGCTGGAAAATTCTCAAAGTTTTTTTTGCCCCCAATTGGTAAAAACTGAAATTTCAATTTGGACCACAAGAATGTTCCTCCAACAACCATTGCTACCCCCCACACACACTAAAACCTCCCCTCCAATTGGCATCTAAGCCAATCCAAAGCCAACACTCAATAATTCCTAAAACTATGCGGGAGGAGGGCAACGACCGAGCGGAAACATTCCGGTCTCTGCCGCCGTCTCCGGCCACCTCGCTGGCCATAGAGGCCCCTAGCGAGCATCCCGAACCCCCCGCCTCCCTCGTGACCCACGGCCCTCCTCCCAGCATGGGAATGATGAGAAATGGAACAATCGCGCCTACAATGAAAATCCAAACAAGAGGAAGGTTTTATCTAGCTCGGTTGGAGAGGATTTTATTGTGGATACCGATGATGATGGATCAAGTAGCCCCACTCCTCTATCCTCGAATAGAGATATGCCCGATGGAAGGAAGAAAACAAAGAACACAAGAGGAAAGGGAGGAGACGAGGGAGGCTACAAAGAGTCATTGGATAACATGATGGAGGTGAGGAAAGACATTGCTATGCAAAGGAGAGAAATTAAGAATAATGAATTGGAGGAGAGGAGGGCGGTGATCGAGGAGAGGTGGGCGGTGGCTGAGGATCGATTGGCCGAGATCGAGGAGAGGAAGATGGAGGCCGAGGAGATGGCCAAGAGGATGGATAATGAGAAAATGATCATGTTAATGGACCCAAGTAGTCTAAATGAGAAGGGCCGAGCATATCTAGAGATTTGCCGTGACCAAATATTGGCACCAAAAGGGTACGTTACATACAATGGACGCTAGAGTGGCAATGGTGACAATGGTGGTGGTGCCATTTGAGAGAATATATTGATGCACTTTTGGTTTGTGTGGTGTTGTTCTATGTACGGACGATGAATTTTTATTTTGTGGTGTTCATGCACACTAGGCTTGCGGTTCTATGCTCGATGTTGGAGTTCATTATGTATTTGTGTTCCTATTTATGTTAATTCGTAATAACTAAAAATGCTCAACACGTATAAATAGACCATTCCATGGGAAGTTGAGGCCTACGCGGTGCTACAGAAATCACCAGTTTTTTAGACGTGCTACAGAAATCACCAAAAATACGATCCTGTAGAACAAATGGCCTCCTGTTTTTCTTGTGGGCCGAAGTAAGACACTAGATGCGGCCCGCAAGTGGTGTATATATGCGCGTTCACTACACGATGGGTTAAACCCCTCAAAAAAAAAAAAAACTACACGATGGGTTAAGCTAAGAAATGAAAAAGATCAGAGCAGCGCGTGAGAAATGGTGCAAATGAATAATGTTGCAGTAGCTATACAATGGCGTCACCAACTCTTATTATCTCACTTGTGTTTCAGTATAAGAAATACAAAAATATTTGGTTTAGCTCCAAAGAATGAATACACACAATTCAAACTTTAGAACTATATATACAATAGTGCTTAACAGTCACGAGAATTAGAATCAAGAATTTCAACTTCAATTCCACTGGGAGAAAACATGACTAAACCAATATTTTACCGTGATCGAAGAATCAACCAAAAATTGAGGATTCTACAAACTAAAGGAAACTACCTCCCTGCATGAGCCCACCCTAAATGCACAAAGTTCCTCGTATGAATATTTATTCATCTCAAAGTTTCGGTTCACCCTACAGAAAGTTATTTTGTGAATGCAGTGTTTTAACTAAACACGCAAGTTATACAAAGCCCGCCACCCACCAAGCCCAGGGTCTCACCTACTGCCTGGCCTTGTCACCATGAACGTAGTTGCTCGTCTATACATCAAGTCACTGCCAAATATTTCAGATGAATAATTGAAAATTGTATGATATGAACACGATGTTGAAACTTATAACTCCATAGTTTTGTGAAAGCAACCTTTCATGAACTTCGAAGGCACCTGCACACACTTTCATCTGCCAGTTGTTGAATAGTTTAGCAATTTTCTGATATGTTTAACCCGAAAATAAACTAGGTAAAACATGAAGGACAATCTAAGAAGATTAACCCAATCAACAATCTGACGGATAATTTACCTAAACAAGATATGCAACTCCGTAGGTAAGGTAGAGATGGCATATAGTATCTCAACTGCTAGTGCACGAAACTAAGAATAATCCCTAGCGCTAGGAATATGAGGACATACTAAAAAATCTTTGTTGTGGCGCCGACAACGAGGAAACTGAGTAGTTGGGGTTGGTTGGTCTCCCGTTTCACAGTGAACGCCAAGAAGCGAGATGGGAAAAAAAATCTAGAGGTAATGCAAGGCTTTGGAGGTGGTTTGCCTATGTGCGTGAGGTAACTCAATAGATACGATCGATCTCTACGGTGGAAGAGGAACATGCGTGAACCACTCCTATTTTCCTGATTAGAAGAGCCCCCCTTATAAGTAGGTCCATCTACTTTCCTCGCAACATGGGAATAAACTTTCAGTCCCATCTCTTACCAGAGCCAAATGAGATTTCCAAGGATTTATTTGGTACATGGGCCTAAGACCCTTGTCAAATTTCAACACCAATAAGCGTTTTTTTCTCTTCTATGCTTGAACAATGACATCCAATCGAGTTGATTTTGGGGAAGTTCTATATTGTAGTCACAAGTTTGAAATTCAAAAAATACCAAAATTTTAAATAGCGAGCTAAGAAACATTTACCGCCAACCTGCTAAAAAAGCTACAAGGTATTGACACTATTTAACACGATTAATGCATTTAGCAGCACTGTGCGAAAACCGCATATCATTGCTATAGCGCTGGTATAGCAAGCTATTTCAAACTTTGGTAATTTTTTTCAAAAAAAAATACCACCTCCACAGGTACGTGCTACATATTTGCACATCTTGGTCTGCCGATCGCTCACCTGTAAGTGAGATGCTAATAAATCTTCTCAATAATCCACTTTTATCGGGGCACAGGTGCACGTTTTGCTTTTCTAATAAAGTTAAATAACCTCTTTGCACCTGATTAGTCTTTGGCGGTGGAGTGGATTCAAAGAGGACACATACACGGCCTTTCTGGGCGGCTACTGCAAGTATGCAACAAGCACCATTGATACCGCCAAGGGACTAGAGCACAACGATGAAATTAGTTAGTAGCATAACAGAGGGTGAGAATGAAAGAGAAACAAGAAGGTGATCATTTGAAAAGCCTACGTGCTACTGTTATCATGTGTGTCATTTGCTCCCACTCAATATTGTAGGATGTAGGAGCATAGTGAAAATGGAAGTGCCACTCAATATTGTAGTTTTTGCGAAGTTAACTTTGTCTGATCCCAGATTTATTAGAGGAGTTAAATTTACCAAGTTAATTTAGTTTTGCCGAATGCAAAAATATCTGACCGCTCACGCCCTTTAACACTCATAACCTGATCGACTGAAGGACTTGACGGTAACCAGATTACCAAAAGAAAGAGAGTAGTTAACCAGAACGCCTCCTCGAAGCAATGAAATGGCGCTGTATACTAGTTTGACCGATATGATGCACTATTGGAGATGCAAGCTAGCATCTTGCGTGAACAATGGAAAGTTCTAGATGGGACAATGAGGATGAGGTTCTGTGGCACTTAACTAATACGGAGTATAATAATCTGTAGAGTGGTGCAGAACTAGTCGAGATATAGGTGGTCCAGCCTGCGGAACCTTCACTCGCCGCAAGGGAGTTGTGCCGGGCAACTAGTCGACAAAAAAATATCTAATCGGTAAGCTCCAAGCTGCACGGAGCTAGTGATGCTGAGGCTGAGGCCCACCGTTTTGCAGTTTAACACAAGTGCTTATTGTGAGCTCCCCTTTGCAAGTCGTCCAATTATGAGCATGATCAAGGAAGCCATAGCTTTCCTATTCTCCGCTCCTCCTAGTGTGATATTCATCCCTCCAATCTTTACCGGAGACTTCGTTTCCCAACTAGTCGGAGTGGTGCCATGTTTGTCGATCCAAGGTAAAATGGCCAACCAAATGCAAGCTGTGAATTGACATTGGAAGAGCAGATGCGATGCAAATTCTTGAACTTGATTGCAAAGAGGGCAATTTTCACAATCTGTCCAGCCTTGTTGTTGAAGTCTATCCGCCGTATCCTATTTTCTATTACTAACCAAGCAAAAGAGGTGCCCATGGTCTCCAAACCGTGGAATTCAGAGGAGTGGATGTGAGGCCTTCAACGTGCATCTTGAATGCCGACTTATCGGAATATTTTGTGCCGCCCGTAAATTTTCAACTGATAGAGTTAGGAGTGTCGTTTGAAGTTGGACGTGGGCGACGGGGCCCAAAGATTTGTGAAGTGTTGAATGTGATCGATGTTGAAGCCTTGGGGTGTCAATTTGGTTTACCCAAAATTGTTACAAAAGCCTTGTGGACCGTACAATTCTTCCTCTTTGAAAGCTCGAAGATTTTTGGAGCAATGTCCTTAGGTCGCAATCCGCCAAGCCATGGAGATTTCCAAAATAAATTTCTTGTTATAAGGTCATGGATGCGGGAAAGATCTTCCTATCATGATCATTACAAAGATTTCCAAGACCAATCCAAGATTCATAGTTGTCAACCCATTCTTGTCCTAGCCAACGAAGCCTCAGACACAAGAGAATTTTTCAAGATGCATGATTCCAAAACCTCCAAGCTTAGTAGGCCGACAACACGTCCCAATTCAATTTGCATTTTCCTCTGGTTACCTTGTCACATCTCACCCCTAGATACACACCGGGGAGAGCCTTGATCCTTTTGATGACATACTCTATCTTAAGCTTGATATGATCTTATCACCGGAATCAAGATACATACCTGTAGTTTTCAGTCTTTTCCGTTCAATCTAAAGAACATTTGCATATATCAATACTAATTTTTGAAAATTTGGATTGTATACATTCTAATGTCATCTATTTTGAAACGAGATACAGTTTCAGATATATATTGCGGCAGAGTATATACTTGCAGGTATACTGATATGTTCATTAATATGTGCTCCTATTACTCCAGTATTATTTACTGGCCCATTCTGTAGCATCGTAGTTATACACGAAGCACCCGGATATATATCAGCTACTCCAGTAATATATATGGGCGTAATGGGCCAGCAAATATTACACACTCCGGTCAATATTTCAGAGTATGGGATGTGACCTGCGACCCAAGACCATGCATTATGTAAGTAAGTACAAACAATTGTTCGATCGGTACATTGCAGACAATTATTTTTTCTCAAATTATATGCAGTTTACAATATCCATAATATTTTTTTTCCTAAACCTTGCCATGAAAGTTTTTGCTGTAGGATTGCTAACATCTAGAGTTATGGTCAAGTTCTCATTTTTTTTGGATTTCCATATCCAATTCGTGTTGATATGAGAGTTGCACAAGTATCAACCAAGAAAAAATAGATGAGAATTAAGTTAGATCTTGGCCAAGTTCTCAGCCGTAAAATTTGTTTCGTGGTTTGTGCTAGTGTGAGTTGCACATGGGTTGGAACTATATGTTTTCTCTGGTTGCATATAGGGTTACAATATTCGCCAAAATTAAGAGAATTAATCTGTCCTTCTTGAGTATACCGTGTTGTACTACTCTAGTACGACGGAGCTTCCAACTCTCATCAAAATCGGAGAACACGGCGACTCACCATGGTGGAGTGACATCATAGCCACTAAACTTTCCACCAAAGAACATTAATTTAATCAATAAATTATTCTTTGCTTTTAGGGTATGTTTTGAAGACACACATTGCCACACCACATGTTAGGCATGCCACACTCTTTTTGTCTAGTGTTTGATTGTATGCCTCATTTGTTGTGTGCCACAATTTCTTACCACCCCACCACACATGTCATACAGATAATTTCTTGCCAAGTATTGGAACAAGTGTGTTGAACAATTTGCTCACCAACAAAGTTGTGGTGTGCTACACATTCGGCACAAAAAGTGTGGCACGCATTTGTAGCCATCAACTAAACATGCCCTTAATGTGATGACATCCTAGCACGTAAAGAATTAATGTCGAACATGCATAACTACTGAATAGCTTATAGGCATGGGTAATTTCCAAGAAAGTAGTAAGTTTATAGACATGCATGGATCGACGTCTGAATATGGGTAGAGTCCGCATTATCATGTCTATCTTGATCGGCAGCCCCATGACTTTATGTGACAACCTAGCTTTGGTGGTGTCTGCTCCAGATATTTTACTAGTTTATATGCATTGTTGGACGCACGCGAGTATACGAATATCTTAGCACGGTCGCTGCAGAACAAAAGATATCACTTATCTGATTGGATATGTCGTCCTCATAAGGTCAAACCGTTGTGCTTTGTTAGGGGAAAGTAACGTGTTCTTTTTCGGAAAGTGTCTTAGCCTCCTAAGCACCAATGATTCTGGTGTTTAAAATATTGAAAAAAAAATTACGATGATTTTTAAAAAAAAAACCCGGATGTAGCAAATGATGTATCCCACAAATGTTGAAAATTTAACATCAAATACTTTGTATTATGCTCTACACAAAAATAATAAAATATGATAAATTTGGATATTTTGAAAAGATGCATCTTTAAATCCATACTTTTGTCTTCTTGTGTAGCCCAGAATACAAAAGTATTTGAAGTTAAATTTTTACACATTTGTGGAATACACCATTGGCTACCTACGGATGTTTTTTCAATTTAAAAAAAATATGAATCGCTGGATATCGAGAGCACAAAATCTCCACTCGTCATTTTTGAAAAAACGTGCCATATGTGTATATATGGGCATACAGCTACATGGAGGCTGTCTAACGCAGCTTCTGTTGGCTGCCGGGCCTGTATCTTCGTGCCACTGTGCAACTTCCTGTCGGTCCCAGCTCGAGCCGTCCTGCCTTTTGGATTTAGTTTTCCGAAAAGTTCTGCGTTTGATGGTTGTTCTAGGATCCTAGCTAGGATGTAATTACTACTTCTAGCAAGTTCGCAATACCCAGCAGCTGCTTCTGAAATGATTAATAATTAGTTGAATGATCTTCATTATATGAACCGTATATGTCTACATTGGTGCTACCAAGCTAAATATTGTTTGGTACAACTAGTATGTGTACACACCTTTGGCACATCAACACTTCGTTTATTACACTATGTGCAGACCATGATGCTGATCCGAATATTTAGCTCATTTAAATGAACTAAATACAAAGCAGGGGACAAAGTGGAGAGTTTATTATATTTCGGCGACACCGTCCAAGAAGAAGATTAAATTCATGAACTTGCCAAATTTGTAAGGAAAATGTAACAACAAGTCATGACAAGATAAATTAAGTTAGGAATGACAAGGATAAGTTTAGTGAGGCATAACAATGATAGATTTAGCTAGACATGTTAAAGATAGATTTAGCGAGGCATGCCAATGAAGATAAGTGTAATTGGTTATCTTGTGACGCAATGTATCAGTGACATTTGTTATACCTCATGAATGAATTTTTCGTCTATTTTTGTGCATGTGCTGTGAGATTTTAAGTGTTCAGTGGCATTTGTATACGTGCTATAATAGGCTTCTGAAAAAATCTCAATGCAAACAGGTAAAATCAATGACTCTGTTACTGATGAGCTCGGCACTAAGGAAGCGGAGGTCCGTGCACAACTGTTGCCAAAAAGAGGTCTCATCAGCAACGGTTTTTGGCCTCCGGTCCCGATGAGGGCCTTCACATCAGCAGCGGGGGCGGGGACACGGACCGTTTTTCCCTTTCCGATGAGGATTTTGGCCCGTTTCCGATGTGTCATTCTGTACTAGTGGCCCTAGGTCCATGAAGGGGGAGGGCAGCGGCGGTGGAGAAGTAGTCCCTCCCCAAGTCCAATTGGACCAAGGGGATGACTCTACTCCTTGCCGCGGCGACACAAGGGGAGGGCTTGCCCCCTCTCCCAAGCCTCCCTACCCCTTGTCCTCCTTTATATACCCCACCCCCTCCTCTTTTGGAGACACAAGTTTATCTCAAGTTTAGATCTTGTCTAAAAGGATTTAGGGAATCTCACTAGTTTAGAGGGATCCTCTCTGATTAGACTAAATCTAATCTCTCTCTCATGTGTTGATATCTCCACCTTCATATACACCAGTAGTGATTCAAGTTTGGATGGCGAAGCTCTACTGAACCATATCTGACAGATGTGTGCGAATTCTCAGAGGGGTGAGGCGTCGGAACCCCTGACGCTTGACCCTCGCTCTGTTGGATCCAGAAGGCTGGACACGGGGAGTCAGCGACATTCCATCCTCTAGGCTAAGCCGAGGGAATCTTCCATAAGCTTCATCAACGTCGTCATCAACATCTCTTCCGCTTCAACGGTGTCGGTAATGAATTACAATTAGATCAATTACACGTGTTGTTTCTTGTATCTTCACAGTAGATCTTGGTAGTTGCGTAGCATGAAGCGAATTTTTTGTTTTCCATACACGCTACCCTACACCATGGTCATCGCCTGCTTACGAGCTGGTGCCGACACACTGTTGTCCCATGTTTCTTCCAAAGTGGGAGGAGCAACATCCATGGCAACCCGGTCAGATGCAACATTGCTCGTACCACTATCACCAGCTTCTTGAAGCTTGGAGTTATGACCACCATGCCCACCCCCCGGTCTTTGTCATCGTCATTGCATATTATGTTTCTTTTACTGCAAGGATGATATGTATATTTATTTTGTATTATAATGTTTCTTCATCTAGAAGCTCCTTGTTCGATATGGTTGTATAAAGTGTGTTTGATGTTAAGACTTGTCTGTTTTTGTAGTGGCGTGCTCCTGTCAAATACTACAAGCATGAGTTAATTAGGTATGTGTTTACCTGGTGATTAAATCCATGGGTGGTCATAAATGTTGTTCAAGGTTACAAGGGATGCATGGTCCATTGCTTGGTGCAGTGGAGAATGTGTTTTCATGTTTTTTTTAAATGGAGGGTGTGCCCCAGCCTCTGCATTCAAAGGATGCACACAACCGAGTTTTATTAATATGGAAAAACAGTAAGCACTAGGCTTTACAAAGAAATACATCGATAAACCAGAAGAACCACCGTCCAGGCGAAGACTCGCTACACCTACAAGCTTGATGAATGGGGTGGAAAAATCGGAGCTGATGCCCTGACCTCACGCACCTACGCACATCATTTAAATCCGGAGGCTTCAACCAGGCCGCCCAACAGCGTGCCGGAAGCACAAACCAGTTCAGCCGATCCTCAGTGCACACCGCATGCGCACAACAGAAGCCGCTGCCACCATCTTCCGCAATCCCAGCTTCAGGAGCGATCAACATGATGACCTTGCAAGGCCTGCCAACGGCATTGCCACGACGCCAGACAACTCCACCATCCTGCACGAGTCTATCATCATACGCGGTAGATGTAAACCGCATGCGCACAACAGAAGCCGCCGAGACTCACCATTGTCAACGTGGTAGATGTAAACCGCTCCACTTCTTACAACCTCTTTCCAGCAGCTGCTAAAAAAACAATGCCGCCAAGAGGGAGGGCGGCACCGCCACCATTGTCTGACCTGGGAAGCCCAGAATCCGAGGTTTCCCCCGGAGCAGCGCGAGCGAGTAGATAGTAGCTGCAACGACGATGCCTTCAACAAGGTAACGACGTAGGCGCCGCCATCGCCTGTCCTGACCGTGGTCAGGATTCGATTTTCATCGGTAGCCATGTCTCCCCGACTCGCCGCCGAAGCTAGCTGTGAGATCAAGCGATCCGCCACAACCAGCCGGCCGGCCACCTAAGTCGAAGGAGGAGGCCACCACTGCCACTCCCGGGGCAGGAGCCCCCGGCTTCCTCGTGTTGCATGCCAAGCCCAGAGGATGAGTGTCGTTGCCGGCACTTGTGAAGATGCAGTCGGAGGGTTCGGCCCACCGAAGCCCATCTAGGCACAGATCGGCCGCCGCCGCCACCACTGCCCTTCCGCCGTTGGCCGCCACCTTCACGCCTTCCTTGGCCGCCGCTGGCCCGCGCCACAGCCATTTAGCCGTCCAAAGTGAAACGCCGGCGCCCTGACCCGACCTCCGGTCGAGGATGGAACGCCACCGCCGCCGCACCACACGGGCTTTGCCCTGCGACGCCTATGGCGGCGGCGACAGGAGGGGATCGTGCGAGATGGGGGGAGGGCGGACGGCAGGGGCTCCCCGTTGTGGCGCGACGCCGCCACACGAGGGAGGGTTGGAGAATTCATGTGTTTTCATGCTGAGTGCAGGTTTCTTTTAGCTTTCGTTTCCATGTTTCTTATCTACATAGTAGATGATTCTTTCATGGGTAAATAGTTATATTATGTATTTTCACTAATATTTATAAATTTTATGCGGTTAAGAAAAATTTATACTACTCGTGGGTGTAGTTACACCCACATTTGTTTCACACAATTTAGATCGTATCTATCTACCGGAGAGTATGCACGGTGATATGGAGTATATATGAGGCTATTGCGGTAGTATATATACTACTGTTAGATAGTATCCATAAATTTAACCTTGCCACATAGCCTAAGTAAAATGACCACCCAAAACAAGAAGACCCGGAAAATGCATAGATCACCATCTGTTTTCTCTTTACATTTTTTCGTTTACACTAAGCACCTACCTTTTTTCTTTTCCGTATAGCCGTACCTATATTACCGCTTACTGGAAACAATTAATTCCCCACATAGAACTTATTTCTCTACTTCCAAACCCAAAAGTACACAGCGATATTTTAAAATTAGGTTTTCATATATAAAATGCAATTATTGAGCAATTTAAAAATGACAAACTAGTGCTTTAAGAAAAAATATACTCATGGTGTAGTTACACCCACGTTTGACAATTTAGATTGTATCTATATACCGGAGAGTATGCACGGTAATATGGAGTATATTTGTATCTATATACCGGAGAGTATGCATGGTAATATGGAGTATATATGAGGCTATTGTGGTAGTATATATAATGCTTTTTAGATAGTATCCGTAATTTTAACTTTGCCAGATTGCCTAAGTAAATGACAACCCAAAACAAGAAGACCCGGAAAATGCATAGATCACCATCTGTTTCCTCTTTACTTTATTTTTCGTTTACACTAAGCACCCACCTATTTTTTTTGTGTATAGCCCTACCTATACTACCGCTTACTGGAAACAATTAATTCCCCAAATGGAACTTATCCCCTACTTCTAAACCCCAAAAGTACACCGCGATATTTTAAAATTAGGTTTCACATATAAAATGAAATCATTGCGCAATTTAAAAATGACAATCTAGTGCTTTAATTATGGGCACAGAAAGCTAAATATTCAAAGCCTTTGCCAAATACAAATACGGAACGCATTTGGCCCAAGTACAGAAATGCACTCTTCTCTGGTTAGCTGTGCACAACGATGAGAAGCAAAATGTTCGCTTGTTCAACCCCTATAGGTGCACGATTTTACTACATACTAGTTAAATTTGGTGCGGCGACACGCCGCACCCTTGTTGAGAATATTTTGTGATAATTTGTTTTTTTTAGTTGCGTTATATATATTGTAAAGAAAGGTGGTAGTTCTAAATCGTATAATGTGCTTAGCTGAAATTCAATTTGAAAGCAATTTATAATTAGAGTAAATGAGTTTGCACTTTGTGAAAATATTCATCGTATGAAGCATTTTTTTTTGGAACGCAACTACATAATTAGAGAGATTTAAGTTATGTTGCTTGCAAATATGTTAGATAAATTTAAATGATCAAGTATGGTTCCATCTGGCCATAATTTTCCTATGAATTAGCTTAATCAATTATATTATGGTTATATGTAAATATTAACCAATTTGAGTATTCAGAAATATTTTTTAGGTTTCAAAATTGTTGGAATTTATAGAAAGTTTACGTTTGGAAATGGTTAAGTTTTAAAAAGTTGTTCATTTGTGAAGTTATGCAGGTTTGAATTATTTTCTGTTTTTACGTTTGTAAAATATGTAGGTTTGAAAGGCATTTAGATTTTTAAAATATGCAAATTTGTACGTCGCAGATGTGTGGTACAACTGAAATTTGAGAATGTACATATTAAAAAATCGTTTAAGTTTGAAAATTATTGGAATTGGAAAAAAGGCTACGGTCTAAAATTGTTTAGTTTTGGATTATTTTTACTTTGTAAGATGTGCTCGTTTTGTTAGAAGAAGGAATAGCGTGGTGTAAAAAAATCCAAATTTAGAAATATCTGTATTTAAAAGTTGCGTAGATTTGAATTTGTTTAAATTCGGAAGGAAAGGTTGCAGTTGTATGTTCTCCAAGTTGTAAAAATTGTTAAAATCAAGAAGTTTTTCACAATTTTTTTTGTGTTTATTAGATAGTAAGTTTTGTAAGACGTTCAAATTTTAATTTGGGCATTCAAATTTTAACATATTCAAATTTAAAATTTTATGATATGCCATAAACAACCATTTTTTGTTTGTTTTTTGTTTTTGTTGTGTTCGAGGTGATATATTTGTCATATTTTCTCGATGGGTACATTCAAAGTTATTGTTGTACTTTACATTTTGCATTTTTCTTATCTTTTTATTTTGCTCAAACATGACTCTAAATATTTTACATTTGTCTTATCCTGTGTAGATTATAAAAATATTTCCTAAAATTAATTAAAAACAGCTTTTATATCCCATCGCCAGTAAAGCCTACTGTGATCGTTGTGATTCGAAATGTTAAAAGTTATCGTAATTTGTTGTGTGGAGTACCTTTAATTTTTTTTAGAAAATTTAATGGTGTAATATGTTTGTAGTATGACATAGATATTTTAATTAAACTCCATAATTGGGGGAAATACAGTGTGTAAGTATATTTATTATTTTTCTTCCATTTATGTAGAGAGAATGCAGTTAGTTTGTTTCAAATATTTGCCAAATTAAAATGTCAGAAAATGTTTGCATTATGTCGTAAGTAATCAGCATGTATTGTTCTGAACATGTCGATATTTTTTTTACACATTTTTTTGATGGATAGTTTTTGAACTATTGATTTTGCAATATTAATACTAATTTCTGGAAAATTTGTAAGCAGACGGGGCCCACCTGTCTGGAATTTTATATTTTTCTCAAATTTTTGTTTAATTTTGTAAATGTACGTATTTTACAGTGTTTTGGAGTTTTAAAATATTCATATTTGAATTTTGTTTGTGTGGTATAAGTAGTTAGCAATTTTTTTTGTTGTAGTACGTTTGAGTTTTGTTTTATCTAATTAATTTAACTCAATAGTGGGGAAGTAATACATTATATGAGTATTTGTTAAGTTTAACTTAAATTTATTTCATATTTAGAGGAAATAAATTTGTATTTTTCTCCAAATAGTTATTTCTAAATTTAAGTTCATAATTAGAGAATTTTAAGTTATACTAATTCTAAATATGTTAGCTTAGTTGGAATGATATAGTATTGTTTTATGTTGGCATAATTTTTATATTCAGCACCATAAGCAAAGGAATTATATTATGGTTATACAATTTTAATTTTCTAAATGTATGTATTTTACAATGTTTTGGAGTTTTAAATATTCATATTTGAATTTTGTTTGTGTGGTATAAGTAGTTAGCAATTTTTATTATTATTGTAGTACGTTTGAGTTTTTGTTTTATCTAATTAATTTAACTCAATAGTGGAGGGGTAATACATTATATGAGTATTTATTAAGTTTAATTTAAATTTATTTCATATTTAGAGGAAATGAATTTGTATTTTTTCTCCAAATAGTTGTTTCTAAATTTAAGTTCATAATTAGAGAATTTTAAGTTATACTGCTTCTAAATATGTTAGCTTAGTTCGAATGATATAGTATTGTTTTATGTTTACATAATTTTTATATTCAGCACTATAAGCAAATGAATTATATTATGGTTGTACATAAATGTTAATAAATTTAAGAAGTAATTTAAATTTAGAATTGTATGCATTAAAAAAATTTAGGTTTGGAAATTATTAAAATTCAAGAAATGTTTATGTGTAGAAGGTGTTCAGTTCCAAAAATTGTTTATGTTGAGAAGTTTTTTAGGACTGTTTTTTTTTAACTTTAAAAATGGTTAGGTTTGGAAGTTGTTTCTAATTTTAAAATATTCAAATTTGAAAATCAATTGCATGATATAAATAGTCTGCATTTTTTTGTGTGTGGTTATTTTGATATATTTTTTTTTGTTCCTCGATGGGTAGATTTAAAGATATTGGATTTGTAATAGTTTTTAGTTTATGGAATTTTGAATAAATTGATAGGGCCCACTTGTCAGAGGAATTTTGGTTTTTAGGAATATGTAAAAAAAAGCACTGACAGCTGGGACCCACGCTGACGTCGATGTGATGTCAGCAATGCCCTGGGTCAGAATCGCACTGCCGCTCGCCGGCGGCGCGCGACGGCGACCTGGGACGCGCGGGTGTCCGCGCCGGAAGCGCCTCGACGCGGGCTACCCGCAGGTGGCGGCGCCGCCGCTTCTGGGTCGCCGGAGCGGCGGCGGCGTGCGGACGCGGCGGAGGGACAGCGGCACGGCGGCGGCGATCCCGGCGCGGCTCGGCTGTCCCGGAAGCCGATCTGCGGCGAGGAGGTGGAGGCGGCGACGACGGAGCGGCCCATGGGCTTCGATGCGTGCGGGGAGCGGCGGAGCACGGCGACCTCCGCGCCGCTCACGAGAGAGGGGAAGAGAATTTCTGCGGATGTTTTTGCATAAAAGTCCGTGTATTTCTTAGAAATAGTGAACAGGTCCCTCACAGCGTTAAAGTTGAACTGCGGGTTAATTTTCGGAAATTGCGAGGTCATTTTTGCAAAGCTGAGAAGAACTGTTCAACACTGTAGCAATGAACAGCGCGTACTGTTCCTTAGAACAGTAGCAGGGCGCGGAGAGGCCGCGATTTGGCTCGTCTTTAAATATAGTAGTAATATATATTTTTCTACAAATACAAAACCCGCTCGAATCACTGTCCGACGACTGACAAATCGACGGTGCTTTAAGAAAAAAGAGCTTTAGCGAAGTCTGAAAGCATGGATGGAGTAAATCTTTGCTCTCTTCCGATGTTATGTTTGTTCACGGTCATGCTTTTCCGAGGCCCACAGCACCTGAGCAGATCCAACCATCCATTGTAAGATCTAACGGCTGACTGTCACCATTCGATTGGAAACTTCCGACTATGTTCTAGGAAAATACTATGTTCTAGTTCTATGGTTGGAGGCGCCGTGATTCCCAGGGCCTACACCACCCCATTCCGAGGACACCACCGCTGAGCTGGCGGGACCCACCTTAGCCGATGCAGGGAGCTAGCTAAGCAGTGTTTCCAGCCTCCTACGTCATCTCCTAGCCTTTGCCTCTATATAAGCTCTGCCCCCTCCCCTCCCCTTTGCACCATCAATCACCATTACCAGTCCATCACCTCTGAAACCCACATAGCTAGCTCTTAGCAAGAACCTTGCTACAAGTGAAGTGAAGTAGATACAGGCTAGCTAAGCTAACAGCATGACTGGTGTGTGGGTGTTTGAGGACGGGATCGTGAGGCGGGCGGACAGCGAGGCGCCCGGCCGCTCTGGCGGCGGAGCCCCGCCGGGGAAGGCGCTGGTCCACGTGCCCAGCGGCGAGGTAGTCACCTCGTACGACATCCTTGAACGGCGGCTGCGGGATCTCGGGTGGGAGCGCTACCTCAACGACCCCTGCCTGCTCCAGTTCCACCAGCGCTCCACCGTGCACCTCATCTCTGTCCCGCGCGACTTCGCCCGCCTCAAGCTCGTCCACATGTACGACGTCGTCGTCAAGACCCGCAACGTCTTTGAGGTCCGCGATGCCTGAGCCTGCCTGCCGGACTCGCGTCGGCTCCTGCCGTCGGCGTCTTCCTACTCTGCGCTGCCGGCCAGCCGGCCGCCATCTATATCTATACAACCGTACGTATGTATTGTATGTGTGCCTTCCAACTGCGAGCGAGCCTAATATACAGCACGGTACAACGTGAGGCTGGCCGGTCTGCATGTACGTAGCTCAGTAAGCTAGTGTTGCCATGAACTCCGGCCCACGAGTTTGGGTCGTCTGGTTTGTACATAGTATATTGTAGTGTATGGTTTGCTAATTAGCTTTGACTGATAGATTCCCTGGAGCGAATCAATCATTCATGCGCTATAAAATGAAAAACAAATCTCTTATTAGTTAACTCCTGTCTTCCTGTTGCATATTAGGGGTGTCACCCGGACACTTGATCTCGTCAAAGTTGATTCTGTCCGGACCAGTGCGCGATTAAGAATAGTTTCTATGGTTTCTATATATTCTTATAACTGCATACTTGGGATTTTCGCCGAGTAATGGATGGCCTAGCCCTTGTTTTTTTAGCTCCTGGTAGATCTGCCAACAAGATAGTTACTAAAACATAGCTTCGTGTCTCCGACCCGACAATAACACACGCGCGTCGTCCCCTTGCTGAACTCTGGTATTGCCTTTATGGCGAGTTTATTCTTAATTGGACGCTGCATCCACGATAAAACCATTTTCCTCGCCGTCATAGGCTTGATACAGTGACGACGGTGCGAGTGTGCATTTCCATGTTTAAAGTGTTGCTTCCGAAGAATTGCGACTTTATCTCCAAGAAGAATTGAGACATATAATCGCAGGTGCTTTTTGTCTAATCTTGTCATGGTTCTGGCATTAGTGGCTACTCCCTCCGGATAAGTGTACTTCTAGGTAAGTTGAATTTATTACTTTTTGATCAACTTTATAGGGAAATGTATCTGTATTTATAACATTAAATTAGTATCACTAGATTCATCTTAAAATGAAGTTTCAAAATATACCAATGTTATGTCATATATGTTGCTATTTTTTCTATAAATTTGGTCAATTTTTTACAAAGTTGACTTAGTACTGAAGGTAGAAGAACACTTATTGAAGAACGGAGCGAGTACTTAATTTATTTACTTAACCTGTAGGTTGATGTCTTGGCCTGGCAGTGCATTTTAAGATGAAGAAACTATGAGGTTTAGCCATCATTTACGAGAAAGCTAGCCTTAAAATGTACTACCTCTGTTTGATAAAAAAAACAAGGTCTATAAAATTTGGTCAAAGGTCAAAACTTGTTAAGTTCGGCAAAACACATATAACAAAATATCACATTTATAATATTTTGCAAATACACTCTAAAAATATATTTTGTGATATATATATATTCAAATTTATTTTATATTGTTGATATTTATATATTTTCTAGAAACATAGTCAAACTTATACAACATTGACTTTTGACTAACTTTTAATATCTTGTATGTGAAGCGCAGGAACTATGTTAATCAACTGCTAGCTAAACTCCTCTCAATTTTTTATATTGAATATATATTAACTAACTGGAGAAATTTGAAGTGAAAGCATATATATTTCCGTGGTCGATGCTAACTGGAGAGTACATGTGCACCTCAATATAATCCGTGGTACAATTCGGTCGTTATTGTGTTATGCAGTAGACATTATTGATACATTTTAGTGAGCTCTCACACCTATCGACTATCGTGCGTTAGGCACCACATTTTATATGTATATAATATATTAAACACAGTGCACTTTTAGTCTAGTATTGCCAATCAAATATACATGATTTTAAAAAATAGACCAATTAACTAATATTACAGATATCCTCGTCTAAAACGAGTAATCCCATACGATACTGAAGTGAAATCGCCATGGGTCATTATTTGTTGCGATGGACTCTTATTCCATGAATACGGTATACCCCTCTTTAAAATGGAAGGTCTTTGTGTGTATGTGCCACATGATGGTTATCATCGATTGTAGCGCTTCTAAATCTGAGGTGTACTCGCAAATATATGACCATTTCATATTGACAAGAGGTTACTTCCAAGTAAACCAACACTGGATAATATATGCATTTATTTTTATGTGTAGTTTTTTTTGCTCATATTTTTGTGTAAAGGGACGCTGTTTGGTACACATGTTATAGCATGTTTGTTTTCTATTTTCTATTAATTCTTCTGACTGTCGGCCGGAAGTGCAAACATGAAAAAGGCTGGACGGCAGTCAGCACTATAAGTACATGTCCTAGACGCTTCCTCTTTAGAAGTTCAACTTAAAATATTATACTTAAACTAATAGTATCGATGGGCTGATAAGGCCGACGGTACCAGTTGTTTTGGCTGGTCTAGCCAAGTGTTCAAACAATGCACCTATCCACAACAGATTTCCTACTCATTACATTTCTCAGCCATGGCTTTACAAGTCATTTTCTTCGCTCTTTCCTTAAATGATATCCACCAATGTAACCTAGTATTTAGTATTTCCTTTAATAGAAATATTAATACGTGTAAGATCAAATGACAGTGACACTTTCATATAAACATGTATTGTTTGAAACGTTTTCTTGATTTATAATATAGTATTCAAGAAAAAAATTGCAACCGATATTTTCCAAGGAGAATAATGTGTAATTCTAGACTTTATATGCATATAGCCAAAAGATATACGAGTGATAGCTACTTCTTAGACTATGTTTCAATCATACAAACAATGTCACAATCTACAATTAATTGCATGCTTCTGTGATATTTTCCATGAAAGTGACTTTACAAAATAGCAATATAATATTTCAGTAGTCTGTATTTCAAATTTTAGAACCAACGCATACTAATTACCAACCCAATATTTTTCGGGTGGTTACCATGGCCCGCGATGAAATTCGTCATTGAGCACCCCCATTATTAATTAGATGCTAACGACCGAGACGCTAGAGGTTAGAAATTTTGCTAGCATCGGTGCTAAGGAATGTGGCGGTGGCTGCTAAGGCCAAACAACTTAGCACAACCGCTAAGTAAAACAAATTTTTTAATTGCTATTGCCGTCGTAAACATGTATACGTGGCAATACGACTAAGGAAGCTAGATGCGTAAATTAAGAGAGTATAACTTGTTTTTCCTCCTTAACGTTTCATTCTTTTGCCTTGGGTGCAGATACTATAATTATCTTTGTGCACTAGATATTGTGCATCTTCCCAATGCACTTGATGTGCCATATATGGTCCTGCTCCACTTGTTCCCACCTTAAACAGTAGCCTCATTCTCTAGTGCATATCCCTTTGGTCGTGCTTTCCGAAAACCGCCGTCACATCGAATTTGTTCGCCAACACCACTCTCCATAAGAAGAAACCGGTGTGGGTGAAACTTTTTAAGGTGTCCAACTTTCTAAATGTTGTTAATTAATGAAAATATACCGTAGAACAATTGGTAATGAAAATATACCGTAGATTGATTTTTTGAAAACAAAGTATCAGTTGATGAGAACTCACAAATACATCGTCTAAGGTAGAGGAGCCAACTCATTTGCACTCATAATATATCGACAAAATATTGGATTAACAGTTGCTTTAGTTGTTCGTGAATTGTATGTTTTTCAAACCTAAAATAAACTTTTATACAAAACCTTGTGACTCATAAAGGTTTCTTTTACCTTCTCTGAAAACTAATAACGCCATCAAACAACAATAGATTGCCCATTACTTATTGCTCTTGTGTGGGAAATAGTAATTACTTCATGTTATGATGAGTAACAAATTTAAAAGATTCGTACATCATTCATGTAGACTTGTAGAGAACCTGAGTATTGTCTTGCATTATCTAAACAAACACGAAGTTTTAATAAGCAAGATTATAGCATATGTAACAATAGTCATTTTTAGTAGTGTACTATGTAAAAGTAGAAGATGGTAAATACGGTGTACTAGCTATACTGTGTTTTTTTAAGTAATTTCATTCATAAAGTTCTGTGAGCAGTAAAGAGACCAAATTATCTTCTTCTAAGAACAAAATCAAAAGATTGGTGACAAAGACAGCTCGAGAAAGTATTGTCCTTTCTGTGGCTGAAATATAGTATTTGGAAAGGTGCTTCAGCCCTACATAAGATAAGGATACGACAGTGACACTGATATTTTAATGATCGCGTTGGTAGTACATATCTAAAACATATAACTCCTTTCCCACTCTCTACGCCACATTGTTACCTGCAATTTGGTGGTAACTCTTACGCATCAGACACGAGGAGAGCACAATTCGAACACGTTCTCCTGTGCAACGGCTGTCAAGTAATACCATTCATGCATGTTTTTGTGACCCAGGTGCATGCATCTTAGGCTCTTACACAATTGAAACGTAGCCATGTAGGCATGTGGGATAGAGTGTCTACATATATCTGACAACTTCATTGATCATACATACCGTGTGCTGACATCCAATATCTTTGGTCTCGCAAGAAAGCTAGCGCGATCCAATTTTAACTAGACGCATCCGTGACTTCTTATTACTCGAAATTGGTCTGCAGATGAGTAGAGAATCATTTGTTGCTTTCCATAACCCAGGGAACCGAGGTTTATACAGTAATATTTGGCAGTGTAACTACGTCATTGTTCACCAAGTCAATTGTTCTTTATCACTGCATGGAGTGAATAGTAACCACATCCAACAGTTTAGAAATCCATGTAGATTCATGTCAACGATCAGTTTATCGATATTGTTATCATTAACAGGCTCTCACGAGCTAAATTGTATGCAGCGTAAACTGTCTATTGTGGCACATGATTGAACACTTCCAACATATTTCTCTACAAGAAAGAACATTTTGTATTTGGTTCGGAGGAATTGATAAGAAAATTAAGTCTCAAATTATAGTTGGTGATTATATATGCTTTACGTTGGGCCATTTGGAATGCGCACAGTAATATTATTTTTAATTGGACTGGAGTTGTTCATCTTTTGCAGGTTATCTATGTGGCTACGCACTGGATGCTGCATCTGGCAGAGGAGCAGGGGTAGGTGGAATATAGGTGAAGCTGCATGGAGACGGTACTATGATATATTTTCAACCGGCCTAGCTGGCTTTCCAGTAATATCGCTTACGTGATGCATAGAGGCTTCATCATTATGCTTTTCGGTGGACGATTTTTTTTTGATTGATTTATGTGACCATGACCTGTAATAGCACTTCTGGACTAGTTTTTAATAAATATTGATGTGTGCATCTATTTATGTAGAGGCTAGCTATACTTTTCCGGAAAAAAGACAGAAAATGCTAGTCTAAAATCTAAACACGGTGCTATATTTGCCTTTTTTCAAACTTAGCAGAAGTCATATTTTTATGTTTCGAACAAGTACAAACAAACGCATGGAGATACCGAGAGAATTTTTTCGATCTTTTGTGACTTGTAGAAAACAAGAAAGTGAGTTACCATACCAAAACTAAAGTGCAAGTTATGTTTTATGTTCAAAATATTCATCATGGTTTTCACACTGGTCACAAATTGTCTTTATGTACTGACTCCTAAGCGAATTATTTGGGATTGTGAAGTGAAAGAAATCATACATGTTAATGATAAATCATAAGGGTGTGTTTTTAACAAATATTGACGTGGGTAATTTTTTTGCTAATTTTTTAAAATTCAATATGTTATTTTTGTTTGGTTTGAAAATCCAGAATATGTCTAGCCACACCCAAATTTCGATCCCACTACAATATAATATTGAAACAAATCAATGCATGTATTTCATACATGATATCGTACATGCAAGGAGGTGAGCTGTCACATTGTACTTGTACATGCGAAAACAAGCATGTGTATTGATCATTAGTAAACCTCTTCTCCTAACTAGTGATCGTCAACTATTTCGCTCGTTGTTACATTCTTTTATCAAACTTTGCAGCTCACGAAACACTGCTCAAAAGACTGAGCAAATATGCGATGCAGTCAACCAAACAAAGTGAGAAACTTCCACATAACGTAGCACCACTCTGCCGCATGCAGAGAGCCAATGGGCAAGCCTAGGCAGATAATCCGATATACATGTATCAATCCGGAGTAGTATAAGACTAGCCATAGTGGAACTATCATAGCTAGTATCATGCATGCCATGTTGGCAAAAATCTGTCGTGGCACAACAATTAATGAGGAAAGAGGTGATAGTGGTATCTACCTATATTATGGTATCATAGCACGTAAAACAAGATATTTTAATAGGAAATAAATCTTGTACGCATATTTAAATTGAGATTCTACAAAACAATAAGTAAGGTGTGGCGATGATACTACTATATGATAATATGTATTATAGGGGTAGTATCATACACAAGTATCATATGCATGATACTAATCTATGATACTACCCACTATGGCTAGTCTAAGAACCTTCGTGGAAGGAAAATATCTAAAACCTTCTAGGTGCATAGAATAGTACGTTCCACCTAGGTGTCGATCGATCGAGCTGCACGGACAAAGCGGTGAGCATCGATCCGGTCGAGGCCTTTTCGAGCGTGTGGCTTGGCGCGCGTGCGTGCGTGAACCGGTGCAGCCGGCAGCAGAGGAGCATTTGGATCGACTGGATATCCTCCTCTCCTCCGCTCGCACCCATCCACGTCCCCGCCGACGTCCCTCTCGCCGGGCGCGCAAGTGGCACCCGGCGTCCGATCGGCGTCGCCGTCCGGGCGCGGGGTTGGGCGGTTCAAATCAAAAAGGCCACGTGAGGCGCCACGCCGGCGAGCCCGGCCGCGTGGTCGCGCACGCGCGCCGTCGACCTCGGAGGCCCACCTCATCTCATCCTCTTGGGGTGGCGCCCCACCGAGAGCGACCACGTACGTCGTCTCGTCTACAGGACCATATAGTCTGGTGTCGCTGTGGTGGTGTAGCTGTCCGGCTGTCCGAGCCGCGTGGACACTGGACCAGTGACTGCCGCGCTCCCCAGATCCATGAGGATCGGATGACGTTACAGCTCACGTCTACATCACCGGCGGGAGCAAGCTAAATGGGCTGTTCACTGGACCGGCATGTTAGAACATATCACATCCTATTTGGCGCCTCCCAATGCTTCTCATGAAAACGGCCCATTAGCATGTGAGTTTGTTAGGAACCTCAAAATTCGAAATTATTCTTAGAAAAAGTAATTTTATAATAATAAGAAACGAAATTGCTTCACATGGTTAAAAAAATCACGTATGTGAAAATAAATGCTGATGTGATGTGGACAAGACGGCCACGGACATAAAAAACAAATATATCTACTTCATCTACACCACTTGTTGGTCAAGAACAAGATAAGTGAATGGCTTCCAATATCAAGAGCATCATGTTAATCAAAAAGCATGAAGATCATCAAAACATTGTTACCTTCTACTATAAAATGAAACCGCCCTAAAGACTCAGAAGAATTCGGTTTGCTGGATGAGGAGATAAGAAGTTGAACACCCTATTGGTTTAAATTGGGCTTAAGCCCATGTGACCGAGATCCATCAAGTAACTAGAATTACGATTCCGTGGTCAGTTTTTTACAGTTTTTTAAATAGGAGGAGAGAGAAAGTGTCATTCACCAGGGATTCAGGTACCCCCTCCTCTCGGGTTTCACCTATAAATACACTCATAGCCACAGCCGAGAGATTGGGTTTTCTTTAGTTAAACATAAGTTATCCATCTTCGCAACTTCGTGTAAACTCACGTGTCAAACAACTATCGATGTAAGTACTCTAACTTAATATCTCGATCTATCTATAGAGATCTTAATGCCCAAAGTGTATGCCGCTTTCCCTAAATCTTTCATCAAAAGAATACTTTTCAATGAGGACGTCTTAACTACTCAATCATAGGAATGTCATTTCCAATCAGGGGTATGCCATCCAAATGTGAGATTATTAATATGAACGAGCTCCCACACTTTCTTTCTTGTAAACACAAGACTCTGCTCAGAAAAGCCATCTTGACATCTATCTACCATATCACATAGTCAAAATATTGCAGCAATATCTAAAATGATCCGAACAGATTTAAGCATCGCTAGCATTTGGATATTAGCATCGAACTGGATTTTCACTCGGGGTCATTTTCGCTAAATGGGGTATGTTGTCGTGCGTCCATTGATACAAGTGTTCATGCGTGAATCCATAGGAGTAGGACAACTAAGAGATATTTAGGCTGCAGAATTCATATGAGAATTCAGATGGGTGATCTGTGCTAAGTCCAGTCAGTAGCATCTAATTTTAATATGAGACATGACAAAATCACGTAATTTGTTGTAAAACAGGTCATAGACAGGTAATTCACACTTAATGTACACTTAAACCAGCATCTTCAGCAGACTGGGGCACACGTACTGTATAAGAACGCCCAGTTTTTACATATGTAGAGTAGATCTAGCCTCTGATTCGGCACCGGAATTTGATCGGTCCAAATCTTCTCCCCTACAACCTGTACAAAACAATTACTGGTGGATTTCAGTGGAGCTTTGTCCCCTTGGGTGAGTATGGTTTAGTCAAGTATATCTTGCCAGTATGAATTCCTATGTTGTCATCGAAATGGATCAGCACAAGAAGTCGATGAACATGAAGAATGTCCTTGTATCAAATGTTGTCCTGTCAATACAGGGACGGCGCACAAATGTTGCCAGCACATACATACGCACTAAACTATGCACAACCACCATGGGCGTCACCAGAGCAACAAGGATAGGATGTTGTGTTAGTAAGGTTAGGTACCACCGGTCATGCATGTCCTCTCCCTCGCCAGCTAACGGAACACTCAGATGTACAACGGTTCTTGAGAAAGAGTGGTCAATTGCAGCCGTTCTCAGCTAGAGTGCTTCACTGAACATGCCACAACCTGAGCCCACTGCCTAAGTCTTGTCTTGATAAGCTGAGGGTTGTCGCCTGCTGCATCACAAGGACCAAAAAGCATGGGAGATTGTCCACATAACTGATAACTCTTTTCAGAATCTAAGAACGCATTAACAAGAAAACGTCACTTACTTGGGCTGCAAATTTTCAAGGAGTCGAGGAGGGAGTGCTGCTGCTGCGCCATAGGACTACCAGCCGGGCTCGAGTTCGTGGAAGATGAGGATCTCGCCATAGAAAGGGAAGGCAACGAGCGGCTGAACCCCCGCATCTTGGGCTCTGAAAGTTGCCGGTTGACGGCGAAATACAGGTCGAGGGCGGGGAGCGTGTCGCAGAGGTTCTGGCCGCCGTTCTCCTCGTTGAACCCGAACCCAAGCTCCATGGATCCCTTCAGCTCGTCAAGGTCCTCGTCGGTCACGCCGTTGCCGGTGTCAAGCATGCTCGTGGTGGCCTCGCGGTCGGCGTCGTACAGGCCCATGCTGCTCCTCTGTCGCTGAATCTGCCTCCGACGCTTCTCCCACTTGACCTCACGGGTGGTCTCCTTCATGGACAGCTGCTTGGACAGCATCCTCTTCTTGTTGGTTCCGGCGTTGGCCGAGCTCGTCCGCGTCACCCGTGCCTCCGCGGTCATGGAGACCTCCTCTTGCTCCCTAGCGATGAAGAGCGACAATGGTGGTGGACGGGGAACGCCACGCTTGTGCTCTCTGCCGCTGTTGGCCATGTCCTGTGCAATTGTTTCTCTGCAACGATGTAATGTGTGCAGGCTATCGAATGCGCCGCCGTTAACGTTGCCTTCCTTCCTCCGAATGGGATGGCGTTGTCTGTCTCGCAGCAGCTGTCGTATCACGACAGCGCTGCGGCAGGAGGAAGGAGAGCGGGAATGTTGGGAAGACGGGAGAGGGAGGTGAGGCTCCTCTCATATGAAGGAGCGGAACAAGTAAGAACAACCCAAAATTAGGAGCATAACCTCGTTTTGTTGATCGATATGCATGCATGCATGCCTCTGTTACTACCTCCAAAATGCTAACCATGCCGGATGGTCGTTCCTAACCGTAGGCAACCCGTGCCACTCGGCTAACTACTTCAATTAGGTCGTGGACAAAATCGGCATATACCAAGGGAATGCTATTTAAGGGAACTATTAAAAATTGGCAAGTATTAAACCGAACCAGGTGTATGAAGTTGAGTAGGTAAGGACATGTACAATGTTAGAGAATGCATGTCTTCGCTTGTACGTTCACATCATATAGAGAAGGCAAAAGATATAACTTATACAATGCATTATCTCTTATTGCCATCCAGAGAGTTAATGAGAACTAATTACATTTTAGTAGAAAATTGTGATTTTAAGGGAAGACACATGATACAATGGAGAAAATAGCCTTCTCCGATTTTCTAAGAGATTATCTCTTAGCTAAGAGAAGACAACATTCTCTTTTTTCATTCTCTCTCCTCCAACTAAGCGAAAATCCAACATGGCAACTCTAAGAGAAGGCTGACGTCACCCATTGTACGTCCCTTAGGTATTTCCCCGATTTCAAAATAGTTGAAGTTATAGGTTTATTCTAAGTCAAACTAATTTAGTTTTAATTAGTAGTATGACACATTTTTCTTTACTGCTATTCTATCTTGGACATCTGCTCCAAATTAATCTACCGAGTGCCGAGTGTCCAATGGAGCAGATCCCTTATAGGGAGAGCATATGCAAATGCATGCTGAATCTGCCACGTCATATTTGATACTATCATTGATAGTAAATTCCAAATATCGCATTAACAGTGAATTCTAAATATTTATAATAATTTGTCTACTAAATCGTTAATGTTGTGATCGATCCAAGTTCACTGACGAGTCTGTACCAAAAGGGTTTCTTGCAAGTTCCTATATTTTGACAAAACTTTATCACAACTGATGTCATTCTATATATCGTGGTTGTCAAATTAAGAAAAAACATTTGCCAAGATAATATTGCATAGTTGCCAATTATTTTTTATACATGGTTTTAGACATTGCAATGCTACACAAAGATTAGAGAGAGTATTTCTAGTGTTTTCAATAACTAAGAGGTGATATGATTTCACTAAAAGTAGGATCAAGCAGCCTAATTGATCTAGAATGATGTAGAGTGACATGACATCTATGTAATTTCGGCCACTCCGCATTATGTAGTTCGCGACTAAGTGTTGATAATTTGCTGATGAATGTTATCAAAATATGTCAACATGGTGTTTGAAAATTTAGAACCAAAATTGTTTAGGAACTGCTTTGTCAAAATTTGAAAAAAAAAACAGTTTAACATTTGACTTTTTTGAAATGTAGTCCAAAAAGTTTGGGAAAACATTTTTCAACCCACCGAAATGGCCAAAATTTTGGAAATATGGTTGAAAGTTTAATCCCTACATTCTAATATGATTGAGAGTAATGGTCGTATCAGAGTATATCGTTAGGGCCGAGTAGATATGCTTCCCGGCCAAAAATAATTAAGCCCATTTTTACTTTTTGGCTTGACCCAGCAACCGGCACAGGTGCTCCTATGTATCGCCCCGCAGCGGTGCTTCAACCTAACGCCGCCTGAAGGCCAACTTTATATACAACATCAAAAGCTGCCTAGTAAAAAGGTACTGTTATTGTTTTTTTTGTTTATCTAAATCTGAATAATTTTATAAAATCTGAAAATTTAAATTGAACAAATTCATATCAGAACATTTAAAAAAAACTAATTTAAAAATTCTGAATGTTTTAAAATTTTGAACAATTTTCAAATTTAAATAATTTTCATATCAGAACATTTTCAAATTTGAATATTTTTCGAATCTGAATTTTTTTTAATATTTTTTCAAAATCTATCTATTTTCAAAAATATGAACAATTTTCGAATTGGAACTTCTCAATTATGAACATTTTTCAAAGCTAAACAATTATTAAAATCCTAAAACTGAAAGAAAAAAAAGGAAAATGTAGAGAAAAATAAATAAAGAAAGAAAAACATAAAAGAAAAAGGGAAAGGGGGACTCACCGAATGGGCTCTATTTTTGGGCGCCCTTTAGGCGGCGCTAGCGCGAAGCGCCGGCAATGAGCGATATATATGATTTGGGAACCGGCACAACATACATTACCCTTTCGGTGATATAAAAGGCCTGTGGAGAGCCGCAAACCATATCAATTACTTCGAGGAGTATCGAATTCCCTGGCATCTCTTCTTTCGTCGTGTACGATTGAATGACACGTACGAATCTTGTGTACAATTTGTTTTTTCGCATACAATTTTCGAACAGAATTTTTTTTGAACTTGAAAAATAAAACCTTAACAACGTTTTTCCCCTTGGTAAATTAAGATATGAGAAATGTTAAGATTTTTAAAAATGATTGGATTTCCAAAAGGTAAAATTAAAAATGTTAAAAAATGTTCAGTTTTGAAAATTTACACATTTAAAAATGTATTTTGAACATTTTAAAATTTGAACCAAAAATGCGGTGAACCGACAATTATAGTGAACTAAAACATAAAAAAACTTCGGGTGAACAGAAAATAATAGTGAACACAAAATACCGGCAAATCGAAAATAATAATGAACCAAAAAAACTTAAATTCGGGTGAACCGAAAATACTAGAACCAAGAAAACGGGTAAACCGAAAATAGATTTTTGAAACATGTTCATTTCTTAAAATTGTTCATATTTTCAAATGGTTCATATTTGAAAATTGTTCATTTTGAATATTGTTCATATTTTGAAAATATTCATATTTGAAAATGTCACTTTTTAAAACAATTGAAATTGAAAGTTGTTAATTTTTTAAAAAAGGTTCCGACTTGAATATATTCTTTTTTGTAAATGGTTCAGATTTTGAAAATATGAAAAAGTTGAAAGAAAACGAAAACTGAGAAAAGGCAAAAAAAAAGGGGAAAAAGAAGCAGGGAAAATAAATTGGAAAATGAAGAAATTTTTTGAGTAAAATAGACGGGAGTGCGAATATTTTACAACTAGTTGCACCCGCACCGCATTGACGGATGCCCCATTTTGAAGTTTTGAATTTTTTTAAATAAATCATGGACATAGATTTTTTTTTTTTTTTGAAAACAGACTACACACTTTATTCATATCTCAAACAACGAAAGATCGTTGGATACATCACTTAAAACTGAAACCGGCGGGTCGCCATCCCACACTAAGATACTATCCGAATCATAGCTTAATCTAGCTAAGTTGTGCGCCACTTTGTTTGCCTCCCTAGGGCAGTGAAGAAAACTGACTCGGCCAATCCTTTGAGACAATTGGAAACAATCAGCAAGGACAGCAGTGCACGGACTCCATAGATCAATAGTCCCGTTGCAAACATTTACCAGCTCCAAGTTATCCGTTCAAAGGATATATACTGTACTGGAAATTACCCTGAAAACACGTTTCGCTCCTGTGCGGCTGCGCCGAGCCGCACCGGGGCGCCGACCGCCACCAAGCACAGGCCCTCTCCCGGCACCCCCCCCCCCTCCCTCCTCGCCGCCGCCAGAGGCGTCGCCGGGCAAATCC
The DNA here is from genome assembly GCA_947311845.1 of Poa pratensis. Lineage (NCBI taxonomy): Eukaryota > Viridiplantae > Streptophyta > Magnoliopsida > Poales > Poaceae > Poa > Poa pratensis. The sequence continues at coordinate 61,896,296 of CAMZMU010000128.1, read as the reverse complement.
CGTTGGGCGCGGCGGCGGCGGGGCTCCATGCTCGCGGCGCTCCTGGGGATCTCGGCGGCGGCGCCTGATCTGTCTTCTCCAGCGGCGCAGCGACAAGGCGGTGGTGGTGGAAGGCGGAGGTGGCCGGGGCATGTCGCGGCTGGCTCGGGTGGCTGCGGAGAGGTCCGGCTGCGGTCGGGGCTGCGGGCTCGATCTGGGCCCGCGAGGGCCGGGCGGGCCGCCGCCGGCTGGAATGTCTGCTCCTTGCTGGCGTCTTCATGGCTTCCTGGGGTGCGCGCGGAGGTGCAAGGCTGGGTGTGCAGGGCCAGCGGCGCGGTCGGCGGGAGGTAGAGGCGTCCTGGCCGGCCTCCCTTTGCCGGCACGTCGCGTCCGGCCTTGGTTGTATGTGGGCTGTGGGGCTGTAGGAAGGGCCAGGAGAAATCCCTATGCAGTTGCGGGATGACGGCGACGCCTGCGGGCGCCGTCACCTCCTTGGAGGCGTCATCTAGGCTCTCTCCGGCATGCCCTCTCCCGAGCAACGGGTGAAACCCTAACTCTAGCTTGCTAGTGCAGACAGTAGCGGCGTTCTGTCGTCGTCCCCTCCTTGGAGGTACTGTCCGGATTGCTCGTGGAGTCCCATGACGACGATGTCAAGGTTGGTGCTGGGGCGTACCCCCGGTAGCAGTGCTGCTCTTCTCGGTGTCGTCCACCTGGGGCGCGCGTGGGCTGCCGGAGCTGGTGGCAAGGCTCCCTCTACGGACATGGCGCGGCCGTGGGTGTTGGTGCGGAGCTCCTCCGTACGATGCCGACGATCCCTCCTCGTCAATGCTGCAAGCTCTCTGAGTCCTCCCTCGTTGGACTGATGTTCTCTGAGCACTAGCTTCAGAGAATCATCTCGTTGTATTTTCCTTTCTAGTTTCGGGGGCGATGCTTAATCGTTCTCGAGTACTGTAATGCTGATGTAAGACATGATGGTTTTCTTTTCTATATGAAATGGAAACGGGGCGGGGCCCTTTATATCTAAAAAAAGTTATCCGTTCAACAATCACCGTTGATATACCCATATTATCAACAAGCTGTAATCCATGTTTGAGAGCTATAGCTTCAGCCGTAGTTGCATCTAATAAGTTTTGCTTTGGCCATGCACCACCAGCAATTGCCTCACCATGATCATTTCTCAGCACAGCTGCCACCGCACCAAGACCATTAGGAAAATATGTAGCATCTGTATTCAGCTTGTAATTTCATGGAGGTGGTTTGCACCACTGAATTTCCTTTGGTGGAGAGGTTTTTTCGTCCTCTCGCCCCCCGCCTCTCCTCCCTCCACCCTCCCCCGCTGCCATCACGGGCTATCGGCTGCGGGAGGGGGGGGGGGGGACTTTTTTCGTCCTCGAGCGTTGACGGGCCGGCGCGGGTTGGCGCCACCGATCTCGGGCGTGGCGCGGCCGCCGGACGCCACGGCGGCGTCGTCGCCTTGCCTTGACGGCGTGGCAGACGGTGTGGGTCCCTGGCCCTCCAGGCGCAAAGCGGTGGCTCCGGCGGTCATGTCCTTGTGGGCGGGGCGTTGGGTGGATCTGGCCGGATGGGTGACGAATCTTGGGTGTGCTGCTCACTCCGGTGGCGTGTCATGCCCGGATCCTGCCATCCCGAGGATCTGAAGGTGTTGATGATGGCCGGTGAGAGCCGGGCTCCGAGCGGTCGGAGCCGACGATGGCGGCGCCTACGGGCGTCGTTACCTTGATGAAGGTGTCGTTGCTGTGATTCTTCTGCCTCTCGCCCAGATATTCCGGGGGAAACCCAAGATCTGGTGCTACCGGATTGGACGATGACTACACTTTTGGTGTCGATTCTCCCCCTTGGGGGCATCGTTTTGGAACACGTGATGCCTGCAGTGGTCTACCGGTGGAACGGAGTTTCTTCTACCACGATTAAGACGACAGGTCTTGGCGGCATGGTGCAGCGGGGACTCGACTACGGTCGTGGCTAGGTGGACTCGCGCAGGGTGGAGGCGTAGCCGGGTGTCATGGTGGCATCGGCCGCAGTCCTGGCAAGAGTTTTTGCTTCGATCGGCACGCTGAAGTTGGGTTGGAGGAAGATGGTGGAGGCGATTTCCGGAGCGTGTGCACAAGACGCTATTCTCCGAGTTGGCTAGGGAGCCGGCGTTGGCTGTGGCCAGGGCACAAGGCCATGTTTCCTCTGTCGTTTGTGCTAGTTGTGGTGTTTTCACTGTTTGGCGGCTTCTGCTTGTATTCGTTCGTTGTAAAGCTCTTTGCCAGCTTATGTTGAATAAATGAAATAAAAGCCGTATGCATCTCTTCGATGCAGAGGCTGGGCTGACCTTTTCTAAAAAATAAATCCAGTATAGTAAGCTGATCTTACCGAGAAGATAAACGATTTCGTTTTATGCCAAGCCACAAAATCAACCTCTAAATTGGGACTGATAGGGATTTGCAGAATGTACCTTACCTCCAAAGGGTTAAAGATATCCCTAAGTTGTGCTTCATCCCACATTCCAGTAGCTGGATCAATAAGTTGATCAACCGTGCTCAACAAGACCTGCCCCCGAGCTGTCTCAATCTTCCTACAGATCATTCCGGGAACCCAATGATCCTTCCATATGTTAATACTCCTTCCATTCCCAACCCTCCATATGTGACCTCTTCGGAAAGTTTGAAGACCAGCTACAATACTTTGCCAAGTAAAAGATGACCCACTTTTTTTGGCCCGCATTTAAGATATTTCCATGAGGATAATACTTGGCCCGTAAGACCTGAGCACATAACGTATCAGGGATTTGTTAAGAGCCTCCATGTTTGATTTGCAAGCATTGCTAAATTAAAGGCATGGAGATCTCTAAACCCCATCCCCCCATCCTTCTTCGAATTTTTTATCCAAAAAATATGTTGTGTCTTGTGCACCTACGAATTTTTTATTAAAAAATATGACCATATGTGACATGTGTAAAAATAGAAAGAATTAAGTGAATAGTATCATGTCCTATTCACATTTTTAATTTTTTTTCATAAGTCACATATGGTAATATTTTTGGATGAAAATTTATGGGAAATTACAAACAGTATCGTCATATTAGCATTGTCAAAGTGGATCGCGTGAGCAATGGAGCAGCATCTGTTAGCGCAGTTAGGCAAAATGGTACTAGTGGTTCTCTAAATGGATCAGCCCCGGCCTGCATGTCGGCGGTGATCAAAAATGATTGTAAACATATTTTGCCTAATTAATAAAGCTCACGGTTCCTTAAAAAAGAATGAAAAAACTGAAAGACAAAAGCCGAACAAAGAAGCTGAAGAACGGAATCAGTACGTAACAATTTGGAACGAACGAAGAACGCACGTCGGGCCGGCCCATGCAGTGTGATCGTGCGGGCAAGGTGGTGCATCCGCTTGCTAAATGCAATGAACAGTGCTCGCGCGGGTGCTACTAGCTACAGGGTTCGGGCCTCCTCCGGTGAATAGTAGGACTAGATCTAGGTGTGCGTGGGTGTTTAGGCTTTGGCTGTGGCCGGTGTTGTCCCTTGTGGCGTATGGCGTGATGCCGTCCCGGAGTATGACCTCTGCATCTGCGAGCGGTGCAGGGATTCGGCAGGGCAGGTCCATCTGTTGGCGGCCATGGTGGCCGGAAGCAGAGATCCAGTCAAGCCGGAGCTCCTTCCTAAATAAGCTCGCGTTCTTAAGCCAGGTAGGTAACCTGAGATTTGATTCCAGCCCTCTCTGTTCTGGCCATCAAGGAGATGGAAGAAGAGGAGGATGGAGTGCTGCTCATGGTGGACCTGCGTGGTGGGGAAGTTCGGCTGCTATGCATACCAGGAGCGCATCCTCGGCGGCGTCTTGTCGGCCCATGGCCGCTCTGCCGTCGACTTCTATGGCCGGTTGGCGGCTGCTCCGAGCTCTGACGTGTGCGGCTGATCTTCGGATCCTTTGCCGGCGTCATCTCATCAACCTCCAGGCCAGTGTGCCAAAGGGAGGCTCTTCAGCACCAGAAGCGCGGCGATCTTCGGCGACTCCGCCCCAAGAGGCGCTGTCCCCGGCGACGGAGTTGCTGGCCGCGACTGGAGGCTTCGACGCGACGACGGTGGTTTCGGGACCTGATTGCTTTTCGATTTTTAGTTGTAGGGTCCTGTGTGCAAAAGCTAAGGGCTTGGTTGTAATTCGTTTTCTCCAGAGGGTCCTCCATGTAATCTGTACGACCACCGCTATGAATTAATGCAGCATCTGGGGGCTTCGAGCCCCTTCCCTGTTCAAAAAAAAAAAGGGTTCCGTCGCAAAGGTAAAAGCAGACTAGTCAGAGCACACCACGTCAGCAAAAACAAAATCCTACACGGCACGTCCCGGTACCCGCGTGCGTCGCGTGCGTCCTGACCTCCTGGGTTTGAAGCCCCGTGTCCCCCCCCGTACATCCGGCTGCCGGGCATGTACGAGGCCTAGAGTTGTACATCCTGCCGTATGCACCTGCCGCATGTATGCGTGCTTGGGGTTGCCCCCGTTCCTGTGTGAGCTCGTGAGTTTCCTAGATATACAGAAGTCAGACCGCACGTATGAGACCAAAAAAAGTACTGAGATGTACGCGTGGTTAGCCGGCCGTGTACAGATCCTTGGCCTTGCCTACGTCCGTGTACAAATCCAGGCTCGGCCGGTGTACAGATTGTTGGTTTCGCGTATGTCTGGACAGTATATAAATTCAAGAATCTAGTATGTACACAAAACACACGGTACTACATAGATATAAGTTATATAAGTAACAAGTTGTACAACTAAAGAGACACAAGTTGTATAATTATACAGACATAAGTTGTACAATTATATAGACACAGATTGTACAACTACATAGATAGAGGTTGTACAGCTAGACAGACACATGTTGTAAAGACACAGGTTGTACAACTATACAACCACATGTTGTACAACTATGTAGACACAGTTTGTACAGACACAAATTGTATAACTAGACATGCACATGTTGTACAACTACGCAGACACAGTTTGTATAGACACAGGTTGTACAACTATACAGAAACAGTTTGTACAACTATATATAACCGGAAGTACAAAAAAAAAGTTCGTCAAAACCTATCAACATGGGATCTAGTTTTGAAGATCTCGACGTGAGGAGCTCAAAAGTGAAAACTGTTCGTAATTTGGATAAACAGTTCTCAAGATATTTCGCTCTGAAGTTTCGATTTTGAAAAATAAAAGGCAAAAACTGTTCTCCCACCTCCGGTGTCCCTTTCTCTCTCCTGCTCCCCACTTTCAATTTGGTTGTGACACTTGACGAACATGCATGCAACTGTTGGTACCGCACAAAGTAGAAGGCGATACTTGTCAGGACGAGATGGTCCACTGGGTTCAAAGGGAACCTTTTTCTAGTGATTTCGTGCTCGCGCATTCTAATGTGATGAGAGTTATCAGTAGAGATGTTTGCTGGCCAAAATATTTGGCCCATTTAAATTTTTTGCCTGACCCAGCGACCAACACGGCCTGCGTTACCCTTCCCGTGATGTAAAAGGCATGTACAGGGCAATTTCTATTCTACTCCTGCTGCACTGGTTAGCAGCGTTTCGCCCACCTCCGATTCCTTCCTTGCGCGCTTCCGCTTACCCCTTCGTTGTTTTCCTGGGCCGGCCCACTGCTTCTTCCGGTACTGCTTCGAATTAGAGAAAAAGTGAGACCTTCGCTGTTTTCCTGGGCCACGCACTGCTTCTTCCGGTACTGCTTCAAATTAGAGAAAAAGTGAGAAAATAGAGGGCCACCGGTGGGATTCAAACTAGGAACCTCCACCGAGGTCGATAGAGTGCCTAATCACTCGGCTGCACCGGGGTTGATGTTAGTCTTTCTTTTTTTACTCTTCTATTGTTACATGTTTGCTGTTTTCACTTCTTTTTATGTTTTCTTTTCTAAATTTTCCGTTTTTGTTTCACTTCTTTCCTTTTAATTTCTTTTTATGTTTTTTTCGCTAATTGTGAAAATGTTTATTTTTTCATCACTTCTTTTCCTTTTTCTTTCGTTTTATTTTCGCTTATTTGAAAATGTTTCATTTTTGGGAAAATGTTTATTTTTAAAAATTGCTTCATTTTTTAAAAATATTTAAGAAAATGGTTCATATTTTGAAAATGGTCCTAATTTTCTAGAAATTGTTCCAATTTTTTGAAAATGATTCTGATTTTATAAAATGGTTCAGATTTAAAAAATGTTCATTTAAAAATGGCTCTGATAATTTTGAAAATGGTTTTGATTTTTGAAAAAGTTCAGTTTATGAAAATGGCTCCGATTTTTGAAAATGGTTCCGATTTTTTAAAATAGTCGCGATCTTTTGAGAATGTTCCTTTCTTAAAATGGTTTCGACTTTTGGAAAAATGGTTCTGATTCTAAAAATGGTTCCGGTTTTTTAGAATGGTTCGATTATTTTAAAAATGGTGCATTTTTTAAATGGTTCAGATTTTAAAAACGGAAAATTAATTCCGGTTCACCCGTATTTCCAGTTCACTATTATTTTCGGTGCACTAGCATTTTTGGTTCACTATAATTCTGGTTCACCCGCATTTACGGATCAATATTTTTCGGACCAATTACATTTTTAGTTCATCTACATTTTTGTTTCACTATTATTTTCGGTTCACCGGCATTTTTGGTTCTTCACCCGCATTTTTGGGTCAACAACATTTTTTGGTCCACCTACATTTTTGGTTCTTCACTCGCATTTTGGTTCACTCTTATTTTCAGTTCGCCAGTATTTTCGTTTAATTACATGACACATTTTCACCACATTTTTACGATTCATAACCCCTTGCCAGTTCATCACCTTTCGGTTCATCACCCTTTCTATGGTTCATCACCCTTTTACGGTTCATCACCCATTTTCCCAGTACATCACCTTTTTCAGTTCATCACCCCTTTACGGTTCATCATCGTACTATTAGTTTCCTATTTAATTTTTTTGGTTCACCATCTTTTCGGATTCATTGCCATATTACGGTTCATCACCCTTTTTACGGTCTATAACACCTTCCGCTTCATGTGGAAGACTATCCCAAAATATTTTCTTGATGGGAAGATTTTTTAATCTCTGTCTTTTTCCTATGACGTGTGATTTCCACTAGTTACATCATGAGCTAATTTTTATTTCTTTTTCTGGTTGTGTTATATGCTTTTTTTAACTGCTGACGATATTTTACATAAAAAATATGAATCGAAAACTGCTGACGATATGTTGGTTCATTACCCCTTTTCACGAACATTTTTAGAAAAGATGTGTACAATATGCATCGAAAACTGGCTCACGTTTTATGAAAAAAACAGTAAAAACCCTCGATTAGTACATAATTTAATTAATTAAACAGAAAAAACCCGACCAAATACACGCACGTTTTATGAAAAACAGTAAAAACCCTCAATCAATACATAATTTAATTAATTAAACAGAAAAAACCCGACTAAATACTGGTTCTCCTACGCTAGCTCAGTACTCGAACACGTACGCTCGATGAATCAATCGCGAACCAGTTGAACGCGAACCAGTAATGGGCCAAGCCCAACAAGGCTCGCTCCGCACGGGAGCGCGGGCGACGGCGCGCTAACCAGTGCCTAAGGTACTAAATAGGAGCTCCCCTGTACAGAGACACAAACCGTAAAAAATTACTCCTCGAGGAGTATCAAATTCCCCGACATCTCTTCTATCAGCGGCGGCGCCACTACCTCCTCCTGGACGGCTGGAACGGGACTTCCAGGATGGAGTTAGCAGCTGTCATGCCTGGGCAGCGCCATTGATGAACAGGAGCAAGATGAGTAATAAGTTGTATGGGTCTATGGGATTGGTGCTAGTTGAACAACTTGGCATTCACTGTAGTTTAAGGCTAAATGCAATGCTCTAAATCGAATTCTGTAGCGATTCCAGGTTTTGCAAGCAATCAATAGATAGTTGCTATTCACTTTGATTCTGCTTTATTTCCTTTGTTGCAGGATTTCAATTTTCGTTACAATTTCGGTTATTTTTCATTCAGAAATTCAAATTTTGGATTGTGCTTTTTTACGAGATTTTCCGGAAAAAAATCCGAATTTCGCCCATCTCGTTCTGGGGTGCTAAATTTTCCAAATCCTTGATCAGAGGTCAGACACAACCGCAAATGATTTGGACAAACAATTTGTTGAAGGGATAGTCTCGGTGCTATGCCTAACTTGGGACTTTTCTACATTTTTAAATAAGAGAGACCACTAGTGCCCGGGAGGAAAAAGTGTCCTCTGTGATCGAGCGAGCTAATGTTTGAAGTTTCTCGACTGGACTTTGCTCCCAGCTTTCTCACAGTGTATACGGAGACCTGGAGCCTTGCGTCCAATCCATCCGATCCAAGCTAGGTTGGTCGAAGGTCGCCAACGATGCCGGCAGGAGGATTCTCGGTGTCGACGCCGTCCGGCATGGAGTTCGAGGCCAAGATCACGCCTATTGTAGTCACCTCCTGCGTCATGGCGGCCACCGGCGGGCTCATGTTTGGTTACGACATCGGCGTCTCAGGTACGGGGAGCGTTCTACATAGCCATCAATTAACGAGCTAGCTAGGCTATGGTATATTTCTCTAATGGTGCACGCTCACTTTTTTAATTAGGAGGGGTGTCATCAATGGATGATTTCCTGCGTGAGTTCTTCCCGGCAGTGCTGCGCAAGAAGCACGAGAACACTGGGAGTAACTACTGCAAATTCAACAGCCAGGGCCTGCAACTCTTCACATCGTCCCTCTACCTGGCCGGCCTCACGTCCACCTTCTTCGCCTCCTACACCAGCCGCCACCTCGGCCGCCGCGTCAGTATGCTCATAGCTGGCGCCTTCTTTATCATCGGGGTCATTTTCAACGGCCCTGCGCAGAACCTCGGCATGCTCATCATCGGCAGGATCCTGCTTGGCTGCGGCGTTGGTTTTGCCAACCAGGTCAGAAAATTATTTACCCAACTTCAGATTCCCAGCCTCTCGTGACTTCGCTGCTGCTATAGTTGTTCAATGTTCAAGCCCAAGTACTAGAAGCCAATTTAGATCTTTCCACGGCAGCCAATCAACATCACTCGCTGCACACAGAAGGTGCAGTCTCCCCTAATTTGCAACTAGTTGAAATCGGCGCGGCGACACGCCGCGGACTGTAAGAGAAATTTTATGTATGAAATGTTTTGTTATAATGACATAATAAATGTCGAAGGAAATTCAAATTTGACGAAATTCGTGGAATGGTTGTGCGAATTTGGATCTAAAAATTGCGGAGTTAGAGTCGACCAAACTCGAAAGCGATGACGGGGATGGAACCTACTCGTCGACGCGCATATATTGCATGTATATAATTTTTGGGAAACGCGGGGATTTTTTTTTGGAATTTTTTTTGTCAAAATTCGTCGAATGTTTGTGCGAATTTGGATCGGAAATCGAGGAGTTAGAATCGACAAAACTCGAAACCGATCACGGGGGTGGCACCTACTCGTCGACGCGCATATATTTCGTGTATATAATTTTTGGGAAACACGGGTTTTTTTGCGAAAAATTTGACAAAATTCGTCAACGTTTGTGCGAATTTGGATCCAAAATCGAGGAGTTAGAGCCGACGAATCTCGAAACCGTTCACGGGGATGAAACCCACTCGTTGACGCGAATATATTTCATGTATATAAGTTTTGGAGAAACAAAAAAAATTCAATGAAAAAAGTGGGGGAAAAATGTTGCAAAAAAAAAGTAGCGCTACATTACCCTGGGTACTGTAGAATACTGTAGATGAACAGTGACATCTACAGTAACCCCCGGCGCTCCCAGGCCACGGATCCGGCCAGCTTTAATATAGTGAGTAATAATTCACCGTTCGAAATAGAAGTGCACACTACAGGAATCCAGGTATATTGCAACAAAATTTATGGCTACAACTATCTTTCGTTGCAATAAAATGCAATGTTACCACAAAATTCCATTTTGTGGTAATAGGAGCAACATATTGTCACAGTTTCGTTTCATCGCGTTAAGTGTCCCTTTTGTTGCAATAAAAGCCACGTATTGCCACACGTTGTTTCAATGTTGTAATATGGTAGTGATATTGCGACTGTTGCGTTGTGTTGCGTAAATTAGTCATTTTGTTGCAATAGAGACTAGATATTGCAACGAACTAAATCTTTATGGTGATATTCTGACGTATATTGCAACAATTCTGGCATGTTACGCTAGCCATAGATATTGTTGCAAAAAAAGGCTTCTTAATGCAACAAAACATGTATTGGTTGTAATATGGCGACTTTTATCTCAGATTCATTGCCTTGCAATAACTATTACATATTGCGACAAATTGTGCATCCATGGTAATATGCAGAACATATTGCAACAATCCCCTAGTGTTGCGAAAAAGGAGCAACAAATCATCTATGCCTTTTTCTGATAATTATAGACATATAATTTATATTATTTGGATTTATAGATATTAAGTTATAATCTGGATCTGAATCTGACCGAGCACTTACAAAGCCGGTGGCGATGACTGGGCGCGGGTGGTATCCATGGCGATCTCCAGTGTCGATGACAAGTAGGGCCGACCACCGCGTAGAAAAACGGAAATTTTTTAGCCTCCGCTGCGATTCGAACTCGCGCCAACCGTGTCGCAATAAAGGTCCAGACCACTGGGCTGTGCTTGTGTTAGTGCTAGTATACTTCTTTTTCCTTTTTTAATGAGTAATACATCTGGATTTGAATCTGACCGCAGCCGCTGACCTGTGGGCCCGGGGGTCGCTGGCGCTGACTCGACCGGGTGGCATCCACGGGGACCTCCAATGTCGATGACAAGGAGGGCTGGCCACCACGCAGTAAACCGAAAAAAATGGAGATCTGACCGCAGCCGCTGACCTGTGGGCCCGGGGGTCGCTGGCGCTGACTCGACCGGGTGGCATCCATGGGGACCTCCAATGTCGATGACAAGGAGGGGCGGCCACCACGCAGTAAACCAAAATAACCACAATTTCGGTTCGGTTTTGGTTTTTTCGGTTCGGTTTCTCGATTTTCGGTTAACCGTGCGCAGCCTTACTCCTCGAGGATTCGAACTCGCGCCCTCCGTGATGCAACTCAAGGTTTAGACCACTGGGCTGCGCTTAGGTCGGTGATAGTATGGAGGTCTGACATATAATATAGGGTACCCGCGAGGTTAACTGCACCTGAAGCTAAACTTCAAAGTTCCAGCTCAGGGTTTAGTGGGATGCCCACCAACACGACTTCTGATCCTGGTGGATCGATCAGCACAGCAAGCCGGCCGGCCGGCCGGAGTTCGTGTCTGATGCCCAGCTACGTAACTTCTGATCCTGGTGGCTCCTCACTAGGCCGTACCTTTCATCCAAACAATATGAAAATGGACTGTATTGTACATGAATGTATACTATTCTAGACTATATTATCACCCAAGATTTAAACATCAAAATTAAGTGTACTCATGCGATTTTTCATTCAGGTAACCACCAGGAAAAATTACTCGGAAAATAACCAGGAGAACATGCAAGCTGACAGTTACAAACAGACGATACAAATATTCACAACGGCTAAGTGCAGCTGATGAAATGTGGATGCAAGTTAAATATAACATATATAATTTGAGAAACCGAAGATGGTTTATAAGATTATAGATAGAAAATTTGGTCTCTTTTCCATCTAACCCGCTCCAAGTCGTTACAGCGCAAATCGATGATGACATCTAGAACAAGAACAAATTCTGCAGCAAGCAAGAGCACACCAGATGAAGAGCTCTCCAGCCACCGGAGTGCTGGCTGTGGTAGATTCACTGCATATCAGCAAAAATAAAATGTCAGAACAGACTCTATTAACAACTGGAAAAACAAAACATGATGTCCGAATGAAGAGCTATTGAGCAAATAGAAGCACAACTGGAGAGAAAATAGTATGGCAGCATGTTTTAAGCAAGGTACAGCAAAGTGACTTACTACTTCCAGAAATTGTCTATTCCAAGGTATTGCCATTGCCTTTCTAAGAGTAAGCAAACAGGAAATATAAAAATGCAAAGGCATCTACTAAGTTTAGTAATTTGTATGAACAACACTATAGCTGATGACAAGAAATAAGCTATCAATCTGTATTGGAAACAAGCATGTGTATTGGATCATCTAGTCAGGAGCAAAGAGTAACTTGAATGATATAACATACATTCAGAAGGCTGCAGCAATTCTCCAAAAACTGATGACAATAACAAACAGACAGAACATTGCAGCATCTAGTCGGTACTGGACATATTAATCACCAAACAGCACATCAACTAGTCTCAGCAAAGCAAATGCTCACACAAAGTTAATGTGAAATATTTTCAGCATGGCAAAATTGCAATGGCTGCCAACGAAATTCGTTTCGTGGCAATAGGTACCTATTGCCACAAATCGGCATGTATTGCGACAAACGATTTTGTTGCAATAGACCATAATCCTTGTAGTGGCAGTTGTACATACAAATAGCAATGGCACAGAAAACTATTTAATTGCACTATAGAATAGAATGTGCAATTGCACAGAACAAAGGGGTAATTGGACCCAAAAAATATGCAATTGCGCAATAAAATAGTGCAATTATACACAAAAAAAGTGTAATTGCAAACAGTTTATGTCCAATGAACAAAAACAATAGAAACTAATCCAAACCATAGCAAGTACAAGTACAAACAAAACTAATTCTATGAGAAAAAACAAATAATCGAAATCTTTACAAATACGGATACATAACAACTTTGATATACGTACACAAACAAGGTACACTAGAACGATATTACCTTTAATGTTAACGGGGAGTTGTTTATCCGTGGAGCCGTTGTCACTATTTTAATCTGAAATGGAGAAAAATAACGATATTTTCATTTGAAATCCACTTAACAAGTTAATGCTGGGAAAATCATAGTTTTGATCAATCGAGATAACATATGTGTCGTGGTGATTTTGTGGCCTTTTCTTTTGTTGGATATGATAGAAGATTTATCTTTTTTTTTTCATTTTCCTTTTTTAGTTTTATGTGCTGAAAGCATGTTGTAGACTTGATGCTCATTGTACTGACTGTAAGTAGGTAGACTCATCTATTGGCATTCCAGATCAAACTCCATGTAGGAATTTCAGTTATACTCTTTTCCATTGGACGATATTTTTATCTTAACTCTATAGGCATAAGGGCGTCTATCTTAAAAAGATCAAAATAATACTCATACGATATTTTTTTCTTGGAGTACGTTCTAGTTGATGCAATTTGCCGAAAAGAAACTATGATGCTTATTGCAGAATTATGGGCGAAGTCAAATGAAAGGCATTGCATGTTGTTAAATTTCTCTTCACTCTTACCAATTTTTAGATCTGAATATCCTTTCCCTTTCCATTTTAATTTGTGAGTTACATTGGTCCAAAATAATATTAAGAAAATATGTGTTTCATGATACAAGCGGATTACCTTGAAACCTATTTCTACTTCACCCGTGAAAAAAGTTGGGCCTCAGTTACCTTTTAGCAATTTTCTCGCACCTGATTATTTCTTACAGTCAAATATTGCATGTTTATTTTTATCTCAATAAAGGGAGAAATAGGGAGGAAAAAAACAAGTGTTTTTTACATGGTCAAACATCATACAAGGACATTGTCGTCGGCTCAAACGTCCACAAAATGCAAAACTAATTAAACAATATCTGCATAAACAACTTTGATATTACTATCCAGTAGCAACGGACATTCATTAAGATATTCATAGTCAGTGTTGAAATTCCATAATGCGGGGAATGGAAAATGAAACCCGAGGTACAGAAAACCCTAGAGAGGCGATCTTTAGAGCATCTCCACTCGCGGCGCCCAAACGGCCGCCCAAACGCCTTTGGGGCGTGCCGGACACAAAATCGCCCCCACTCGCGGCGCCCAAACGTGAATTGGGTCCGGCGTGGCCCAGTTTTGTGTCCGGCACGCCCAGCCCACACCCTCAACTTGGGAAGGCTTGGGGCGGCCCCGGACGGAAGAAAACGCGACGCCACGTCGGCTCCCGACGCGCGGGCCACGCCTGGCAGTGAGACACGGACTATGTCGCGTCGTTTTCTCGCCTGATTTTATCCCCGTCTTTCATCATCGCCCCAGTCGCCCCAATTTGCTCGTCGCCCCAGTCGCCCCCGCCGCCCCCCGCCCGCCGGCTCCGCTCCACCCAAACCTGGATGTCGGCGCCGCCGTTTGCTTCCTCTCCTCGACGGCCTTCGGTTCCGGGCACCGGCGATCTCTCCGCCGCTGTATTCGATACTGACGTCCCCGGCGGTCTCTCCGCGACCCGCCCTGCCTGCAAGGTGTTCGGCGGAAGGTTCGCCTGGTTTTTGACTGAATTATTGATGCTAGCCGGCGACCGGTCGTTGATCAGTGGCCGCATTGTATTGCAGATGGATAGCGACGACGAGATGATGGCCGCGATGCTGTTGGAAGAAGAAGACGCCATCGCCGCAGAGGAAGATGAGAATATAACAATTCTCAGTTGTCTTCTCCAACTTCAAGCCGATGAGGAAGCCAATGCCGCCCCAAAACGGGGAGGCTCGTCGTTCGGAAGGAAGAAGAGCAAGCCGAGACAGAGAATGGAAGGCCATTGCATGTTAGTCTCTGACTACTTTGCCGAAGTTCCTGTCGCCACTGCCAATGATTTCCGTCGACGCTTTCGGATGAACCGTGGATTGTTCAACCAGATCGTGCAAGCTGTGAGGGCGTATGATCCATGGTTCAAGTTGAAGAAGGACGCTGTGGGAACTGTTGGTTTCTCGTCAATCCAGAAGTGCACTACAGCCATGAGAATGTGACTACCTATGGATGTCAGAGTCCACAATCATCAAGTCGATGTACAGGTTCTGCAGGGCGGTGATTGGTGTGTTTGGCCCAAACTATTTGAGAGGACCAAATGAAGAAGAAACAGCTCGGATCCTGGAACAGAATGCAGCTAGAGGATTTCCTGGGATGCTTGGAAACATAGACTGCATGCATTGGAGCTGGAAGAACTGTCCATTTGGTTGGCAAGAATTGTACAAAGGAGGCCACAAAGGATATTGCAGTGTGGTTCTTGAAGCTGTGGCCGATCATGAACTATGGATTTGGCACGCATTCTTCGGCATGGCAGGATCACACAACGACATCAATGTGTTGCAGCGCTCTCCTGTGTTCGCGAAGCTAGTTGAAGGCCATGCCCCACCTGTCAACTATGTGGTCAATGGCCACGAGTACAACAAAGGGTACTACCTAGCCGATGGTATCTATCCAAAGTGGGCAACATTTGTGAAGAGCGTCCCTAACCCTCGCGGGAACAAAGCTTGTCATTTTGTCGCTGAACAAGAGAGCGCCAGAAAGGATGTCGAGCGGGCATTTGGAGTGCTACAGCAAAGTTTTGCTATCGTTCGGTATCCTGCTCTGACATGGTCGAAGCAAATGTGGGAGGTGATGGATTGTTGTGTCATCCTGCACAACATGATCATCGAGAATGAGCGCTATAATCCAGTGCATGATCATATGCCATATGACTTTGAGGGTCCTCATGCACAGGTTGATCACAACGTGCCGGCAGATTTCGCAGATTATATCTCAATGCATTTGGAAATTCGTGATGAAAATACTCATAATGCACTCCAAACTGATCTAGCGGAGCATTTGTGGCACGCCGGGGCATGGCAGCGACAGAGGAGGAAGAGGAAGACGTTTGAACTTTATTTTATATATTTGAACTATTAAATATTGTATTTGAACTATTACATATTTATGTATGTTTGATTTTTCCTTTCACAAAATATTAAAATTCATGTAAAAAAACCTTTTGGGGCGCCCCTTTGGGCGCCGCGAGTGGGGAACGCGGGCGCCCAAATGGCGCACCTTGTCCGGACAGCGCCCAAATGGCACGTCCGGACGGCCTTTGGGCGCCTATTTGGGCGCCACGACTGGAGATGCTCTCAGGGCGCACAACCCGCCACTCCTCCTCCGGCTATGTGGGAGTGGGAGTATAGGGAGGCCCCGATCTACCAAATGGAGTTAGAGCATCTCCACCGGGGGCCTCCAAATACGTGTCCGGCACCCCCCAATTGAGGCTCAATTGGGGTGCCGGACATGTATCCGGCCAATTGGGGGGTGCAGCCCACAGCGGCGCCCCCCAAAGACAATTTTTTTAATGAATTCAAAGGAATTTAAAAGAATTTCAAATTTTATTCATATTCAGTGCATATTACAAAATATTTGAACGAAATTTGAAAATTTTAAACCCTAGCCGCCGCCTAGCCTACTCCTCCTTGTCCCACCACGAATAGTCGTCGCTGTCGTCGTCGAGGTGCACCACGGTGGTGGAGGAGGCAACACGACTGGTGGAGGCGCCGTCGCGGCGTGGAGCACGGCTGGAGGAGGCGCCGTCGTGGCCTGGCGCACGGTTCGTGGAGGCGCCGCCGGAGGAGGAGGAGACTGCCATCTGGGCCGAGCTCGCCAGGGTCGCCATGAGGCCCGGCGAGTCCCGCTCGATGTCTACCACCGAGTCGGAGAGGGCCGCCAGTAAGCCCGGGCTGTCGCCGTCGTGCTCATTCCGCAGCTCGGCCGGCACGTCGTAGCCCGCCGGGATTACCTCCACCGACATTGCCTCCGTCCTGGGGCGATGGAGGGAGAGGCGCCCGCGTGGCGACGAACGCTGCCGGTGGCGTTCGCGTTCACGGATGACAATGCCGCCTCCACAACGCGGCAGTGAGCAGCGCTCCTGCCTCACCGCCTGGCGCAGCGTGGGGCACGGTGGAGGGAAGCGCGGCACCGGTGGATGGAGGCGGAGCGGGATGGCGCTGCCCGTGACGGCGTGCCGGTGGGCGGCTTCGTTCACGGAGGCAACCGTGTGGCCGGTTGCCTCCCACCTCGCATGGCACCTCTCAGTGTTGTAGCGCGTCCGGAGCGTACTGGGGCCGTCGACGGTAGCGATGACCGCATGCTGTTCCCACTCAAAGCGCTTGAGCCAACGGCCCCAGTTCGCCTGGCCGTCGTCGTTCTCGGTGAGGCGCCGCTCCGCTGGCGTCATCCAGCTCCGCCGGCGACCGATGAAGCGGCGCATCTGCTCAGCTGTCTTGGGCAGCGGTGGCATGGGAAGGCCACCAGCCGAGACGGCCCAGTGCTTGAGCAGGTGGCAGTCCGGAGGGGCGAGGAGCCCGTACCGATGCAGCTCCCAGGCGTCCTCGCTCAGGATGGTGCGTCTCCGGCAGCGGTGGCACGGGAAGGCCACCAGCTGAGACGGCCCAGTGCTTGGGCAGGCAGCAGTCCGGTGGGGCGAGGAGCCCGTACCGGTGTAGCTCCCAGGCGTCCTCGCTCAGGATTGTGCGCCCGTCGTACGCCATGGATGCGAGTGAGTAGGGGGCCTGGAGAGTGAGGGCGAGAGAGAATACGGGTGGATAAGCACGGCGAGGGCGTCGGCTTTTATCGTGGCGATGGGCGGTGTGTCCGACGTAAATGCGATGCGTGGGGAAGCCGCAACGCTGGCCGCGTGGCCTGGTAAGCCAGGCGACCGCCGTTAATGGCATGTCGCGTCGACATACAGTGAATGTTTCATTTCCCTTTTTCCTAAAAGAATAATCTCAGAGCAAAATCGTGTGGTCCAATTGATTTGGAGTTTTTTTTAACGTCGCCTATGATGGAGAACCGGTATTATTTCCAGATTTCATGTTTTGAGACTATGACACATGTGCAGGTCGTTCCTATATTCCTATCGGAGATTGCGCCGCCTAGAATACGCGGTGGCCTCAACGCCCTTTTTCAGATAAACATCACAGTCGGCATTCTCTTCGCAAACTAGGACGTGTCTCACGCGTCGCTTGCCTGTGGCGACAGGCGACTCGCGAGGCGACTGGGTGAGTTTGCCCGAGATCCACCGCGAAGTTCGCAGGCTTTGTGGCACCCCTCTCTGCCACATATTTTTAGAGAGGCGGTCGTCCCGTGCGTCAGCCCAGGATATCTGGATGCACGTTAAGATAATGCAACATAGCGGAAATCATCACACAATCAGGCACAAAGTGCTACAAAAGGGTTTACAAGGCCATCGAGGCATTACAAAATATCAAGCCAAGCATGGACCAACTCAGAGTTTTAACTGGCAGCGGAAGACATAAATGAGGCAACGGCTTGGAGCGGCTCCACTCCACAGGTATCTGGCTGGGCTACTGATTCTAGCACGCTCTTGCTCCACTTCTGGCTAAGGTAGAAGATGAATCCTCGCCAATATCTGGCCACAAACACAAGGCCCGTGAGTACATTTGTATCACTCAGCAAGAATCGTCACTCATTACAAACAATCCTACAATCATGCAACAAGATATACATTGGAAATAAACTCCTACAACATGTCAAGTGTACTCTAGATACATGACATAAAAGTAGCATGGCATTGACAACCAAACATGTCGTAAGCAGACAACGGGGGTATCACCAGTACAGAGTCCAAACCAGGTGGGGTTGGTTCGTGTACCAGCAATCATACAAAGTGCTTACCTGTGACGAGTAACCAGGTGTACCAGTTGGTACCAAGTAACATAACAATACCTGTCATCACAACTAGGCCAACGGCCTTGCTACATCTGTTAACTGCTAGGCCCACTGGCCTCATCCTTTCACTTGGGCATGCACGAGTGATGTTGGCTCAGGCCTAACTCTAGGCTCCCAACGATTACACCGTCATCCCAAACACGGTAACCATCCACGGCTCAAGTAACATTCTCTGCATCATCTTATTGTTCATTTAGTGAAATCAGGTTGTTCATCTTTCTTTCAAACCGAACTTATGTTTAACCTCCGGACTCGACAAAGACAATAGTGTGACCGACACTGAAATGTTGTTCCATAACCTTGGAACGAGGCTAGACATCCAGATTTGACACTCTCGAGAGGTTGCAGTTTCCACTCATCTAAATGCACCATATAGCCGGTACTTTAGGAAATCTTCCTTAAGACGACCTGATACACGTACATGACCGTTCACGCTACCAAGACACTGCCTGTATAGCTACCGACACAACTCTATGTCTTATGACGAAGTAAATCAGGCACGTCCCCAACTCATGAGCGAGGCCTAACTCCGGAACCTTCACAAGACTAGCCCTGACCACAAGGTAACCGACTAGACTTATCAAAATGGTAGCATCAAAGGAGGCTCAATAGGATACGTAGGTCATGGCCCGCCCATATGAGCGACAGTGGTAGTGCTTTCGATGTCCAGATTAGTGGCACTATGGACTGACCCTATCGATGTTTAGAGGGGTGTTTCATTTAATCAAGTTTCATCATTCACAAGTCCAAACAACCGAGGATTAGTCCAACAAAACAACCACAATATCACAATAATACATCATCAAACGACAAGACATTAGCAACACAATATTTCAAGAAATAGTAGTATCCATGTCCAAACTTAGCAAAAGAAAATGGCGTCAACCGGATGACTGTGGCGGAGCTACCTCCGACCAGCGCCTTCTCGTTTGACAAGAAAAGAAACGTCAACCGGATTACTGTGGCAGACCTACCTCCGACCAGCGCCTTCTCGTTTGACATGAAAAGAAACGTCAACCGGATGACTGTGGCGGAGCTACCTCCGATCTGCGTCTTCTTGTTTGACAAGAAAAGAAACGTCAACCGGATGACTGTGGCGGAGCTACCTCCGACCAGCGCCTTCTCGTTTGACAAGAAAAGAAACATCAACCGGATGACTATGGCGGAGCTACCTCCGACCAGCGCTTTCACAGATCGACTATAAAAGATAGCACAGTTGGTTAGCGTTGACCGGGTGACTGTGGCAGAGATACCTCCGACCAGCGCCATCGCAGATCGACGTTAATGTTTTAGTGAGACGGCGGCGGTTCCCCCAGTCCATTGTCTCAAGGATGATGTGTGTTTGATAAACATTAACAATACATAATATGACCAAGCAAGTACGATAAATAGATATGCAACATGATATGCGACATACCAGGAGCAATATTACAAGTTTCATATTAAACACGAACAACAAACAGACATGCAGAAATATAATCATACACAGACAAAAATAAACACTCGGCATGGCAGTAAGCAAATAATCAAGCAAACACTGTTGGGCTGCCCATAGCAAGTGGTTAGCTTGCCTTCGAAGATCAACACCGTTTGGCTTGGAGGGTCACGGACACGTCACGGGGCAGGGTCTCAGTCTGCCAGTACCGCGGAATACCCTATGCATGCATACAAGGGTGCTGAGCATACAAGTATTTTACAAAAATGTAAAACTGATACTAATGGACAGAGCTTTTCAAACTAAGTATTTACAAATTTGAATCACCTCAAACGGAGTTACGGTTCAAAAGATATTGACAGGCGACGAATAGCTATTCACTGCCCACTCCAGAAAAAAAAACAGAACGGGACGCTTCTGAACTGGGCCAGGCTGGTCGCGCAATCCAGGGAAATACGTTTTCTCCTCAGAG
Source organism: Poa pratensis (assembly GCA_947311845.1). Classification (NCBI taxonomy): domain Eukaryota; kingdom Viridiplantae; phylum Streptophyta; class Magnoliopsida; order Poales; family Poaceae; genus Poa; species Poa pratensis. The sequence continues at coordinate 61,875,859 of CAMZMU010000128.1, read as the reverse complement.
AAGCGGAGACGCGCGGGAGGCGCCTCCACTTATCCTACGTGGCTGCTGGGCCAGCCTGGGCCCGCCTGTCGGCGTCACCAGCCAGCCACGCTGGCAGCCAGCTGGCCTTCTCCCTCCTTGGGTCGAGGAGACGTGGGACGAGGCCCGACGCAGCTCCGGTGGGCTCGGACGCTGATCGTCGCCGTCGCTTCGGTGGGCTTCCGTGGCCACCGAGGGCACAGGAGGGATCGCCCCGCCGCGCCGCGCCGAGGATGGAGGCCCCAGCCACGGGGAGGCCAGGGGCGACGCCTCGGTGCGCGTCCGGCGAGCTCGCCACCGGCGGACAAAGATGGTGCCGAGGCTACGGCACACCATTTCGCGAGCGGATTGCACTGGAAGAACCCGGAGATCAAGAGGAGTCTCCCCTCCCTTCTAATTGACGAACGAGGCTCGGAATAGCACGCGGTGATCCAAGGATCCGCGGCCACGATTTCGGCCAACGCGGTCGAAATCGAGCTCCACTCGCCAGCTATTTGCGCAGAGAGGTCCAGGGGAGGGAGAGGGAAGTGTGGGGTGCGCGGGCGGCTGCCAGGGGAGCTTCATTTATAAGGCTGGAGGGGGAGGTCGCCGTGTTAGGCACGGTGAGGTGTCCCGAGCGGATGCAACGGTAACTCGACAAGCAATTGATGCACGCGGCCACTGTGGAGCGAGAGGGACGGCTGGAGCGGTCTGCTACTGACGAGGGGGCCCCGCGGCGGTGCTGTATCGTCGGCACGTCGGCTAGCGCTCGGCGGCGCTGTAGTGTCGGCGCGTTGGCTAGCTGTTGGGCGGCGCTGTAGAGGGGGTGAGCTGGCGAGCGGTGCCGGAGTGTCCAGGGGAGGTGAATCACCTGCTGGGCACGGAACAGGACGGGGAGGGCTGAACGGCGTCGACGGCAGAGTGGCGGCGCCGCCTGGCTGGGTCATGCCAGCGGTGACCACGCCACAGGTCATGCCGATCTCGGCATCGAGATGATTCTCTCGCCTAGAGCTCTAGAGGAAAAACTAATCATGTCACCTCGTGCCAAATTGAATTTCCAACAACTTTGCAGAACAAAGTTTTCCCAAACAACCAACTTGGTCTAAACCAAATTCCAGAAAACCTAGGGGATACTAGGTGCTCGATGAAATGATCATGGCCTTGCACATCTCAGAAAAATCCCGAAAATTCACAGTAGATTTGGAATGATGTGAATAGGATGTCTGTGGAGTTTGATCTCAATTGGACAACTGGAGGTTGGTCAAATAAATTGGATGTCCAAAAATGCCCTAATGGCATGGGTATGCCTAGTATGCTTCCTCAAATTATTTTGAGCTGATCTTCTGAGTATGGGGTTATATAAGGAAAGTTGTCAATTTGGCAAGGTATCAATGCCAAATGATTTTTGTAGCTAGGGGTTGCTTTGGAAATTGCAAATATGCATGAAAAGAGCATTACAAAGGAAGTACCTCAAATATTGCTCAAATGAGGTTGGGCCAATGGAGTGAAATGTTCAGGAGGTGGAATCATGCACCTTCCCAAAATTGCATAATTTCTGGATGAGTGGAAGGTGTCTAGATAATTTCTGGATCGAAAATGGCATATTAGAGAATATGAATAAACTTGGAAGTATTACATGAGACTATGAAATATTTTTCCATGGGAGTGATCTATATGTATGAGGGGACCATATGGTAGCTTGGTAGAATTTAATTCAAGCTAAACTTGCAGTGGAGGCTTTAGTAGGATAGACAGAAATGGTTTTGGAATCACCAAATGGAACCAGAGTCTGACAGACAAAAAAACGGCATGGAAATATGGTGGAGGTTGACAAGGACTCGAGGATTACCGGGAATTTTCTAAGAGAGCGGAACCAAAGCGAAATCAAAGACCAACAGGTTCGAAGAAAACATTTTGAAACCCGAAAAAGTTTTCCAGGTGCGAGAAAACACCACTAAAATTAGGGACGAATTTTTGGGGTGTTACAAACCTTCCCTCCTTAAAAAGAATCTCGTCCTGAGATTCGGAGTCTTGTAAAGATTCCCGGAGTTATAACAAGATATTTCTTGTACGGTTTTATTATACCCCTATATTTTAAAACTTTTTCAAAACTTTTTCTTCATGATGCTAGAGTTTTAAGACACTCGGAGGGATCCACGCATATCAAGATATTTTTGTCAAAACTGGGCATTTTGCAAGCATAGCATTACTATCAAACAAGACACACCCAAAAGAATGACATGGCATGGGCTCACAGAATCACACAATATAGGATCTACCACCATGGTACAAAAATACGAACTATGGTTTTTGCTCAAACATTCACATGGCAGGGCACACATAAACAACACAACCATGGCAAAAGCAAACAAGCAAGTCTGCAAACAAGCTAACGTTCAACAAAACAGAGGTTAAACATGGGTAAGTAATTACCCAAAAATTTATAAACAGAAGGATTGGGATATGCTCTCACATCCTCTCATATAGAGTTGTATTTTAGAAAATCTATATACACACTTTCATGCATATATAGGTTTTGAAAAACTTAAGGTTTCATTTAGGAGAAGGATGTTTGGGTTACCCACAAGTGAGCTCCCAAAAACCTAAATTTTGATGGGCACAGCCACACCCAAAAATTGTTTTTGCAAAGATTTTTCCACCGGCCATACTTCTGGTCTTGCAGCAAAGATAACATGGCTAGGATACACGCATATAAGCAGTAGAATTTTTATTCCTAGAAAATATAATTTTAGCAAAATAATCCTGCATTTTTATGGCCCCAAACAAATTGGTGCAGCAGTATGGCATAATCATTTCAACCATACCGGATAAACACGTGCACAACAGCCAACCAAACACTCTACAAGAAATCCTTTTGTGCTCCAACGATGATGGGACACTCGACAAGCAACTAAGCTTGTGATGGGGGTCATCGTGGAGGGCTTGGGCCCTTTCTTTAACATGAGTCCTCACAAGGTTCATATTGGGTGAGGAACCTTGCGTTGTTACATGTATGAGTTTTTCAAACCTATGCACAAGTCAACATTAAGTGAGCGGGACACCGTGGTTACAGTGTCTCATTAAATACTTCAACTTAATAGTTAAACTTGTGCAACACACACAAAATAATTTCATACTAGAAAATAATATCATTCAAAGTTTGCATTAATTTTGCAGGCGTGCATATGTGTCTGGGTTCACATATACCACTTCTGCTTTTATGTGATCTGTCATTTCTTCAAAACTTTTCAACTGAAGAAAAGGACATGGTATTCCGTCACATGTCAACCAAGTGGTTAACAAGGAATCAGAACATCAAGTTTTAGACAGGGCTAACCTAACCACAACTTAACCGCGGACAGAACAAACATGCAGCACAAGAAAACACAAGGGGTTACAAACAACCTCACAAACTCTCACCTACCAACTTAGGACTCCTCACTTGGTGGGGACTTGGTCTGGGCATCCACTTTGTTGCCTTCTGGATCTTGCGGTTTTGGTCCTAAGCAAAGCTTGGTATCCACTGGGCTCTTGTCAGTGGGCTGCGGGACTCGGGCAAGGGCTTGCCTATTGGAATGGCATTCCTCCAAGTGGTAGGCAAGAATGCTCTCCAAGGCGGTGGTGTAGGCTTCGAGGTGGGACAAGGTTGAGTTGAGCATCACTTCAATGCTTACCATGGGATGGCTGGGGCTTGCAAGGGATCTTGGCGGGAAAAAGCGAGAGGCGGGAGGTTCTGTCGCGGCTTCAAAGTACCGCAGACGAGCGAGACATTTCCAAGCTGCAACTTGGAGAGCCATCTCGGGGAATCCACGAAGTGGCTTTGAATCACATATGGCGCCGCGCTTCCTAAGGCACTTGTGGCGACATACACATCGGCATGATACTCCTCACACATGAGGAGAGGTTAGACCGATATACATGGTACACCGGCCGAGAAACACAAACAAGAATGTCGCGAGCAGCTTCCCACAACAGAGGTGGAAAACCGGGGCGAAACTCAGCGGTGGTCTCGAAAACAAGGGTAGGTTCCATCTACAACTCAAGCTAAGGTACTTGGGAGAGAGGAGAGCGCAAGATTCCTGAGCGGGATCTGCTTCAAGAGAGTTGGGTTGCAAAGGATAGCAAGCGAGGGTGGGATTTTATAGGTAGCCAGGACTTGGGTCTCATACTAATGGGTAGTGTCGATTCCTTCTCATGGAAGAAACCGGCGAGCCTCACTCGGGGATTGGGACAAGTCCTACTGCACCATACTGTTGACCAACAATAGCCATGCCGGTTAGGCGGAGATGGGTCAAATCCATCGGGCTCCTTGTCGGGCAAAAGTAAGGCTGGGCTTTCCATGCTAGGGTAGTCTACAGCCAGCCTGGTGCTCTGATACCATGCTCTGTGGCCTCCCTGGCACATATTTCCAGAGAGGCGGTCGCCCCGTGCGCCAGCCCAGGATATCTGGCCGCACGTTACGACAATGCAACATAGCGGAAATCATTACACAATCAGGCACAAAGTGCTACAAAAGGGTTTACAAGGCCATCGAGGCATTACAAAATATCAAGCCAAGCATGGCCCAACTCAGAGTTTTAACTGGCAGCGGAAGACATAAATGAGGCAACGGCTTGGAGCGGCTCCACTCCACAGGTATCTGGCTGGGCTACTGATCCTAGCACGCTCTTGCTCCACTTCTGGCTAAGGTAGAAGATGAATCCTCGCCAATATCTGGCCACAAACACAAGGCCCGTGAGTACATTTGTATGCACTCAGCAAGAATCGCCACTCATTACAAACAATCCAACAATCATGCAACAAGATATACATTGGAAATAAATTCCTACAACATGTCAAGTGTACTCTAGATACATGACATAAAAGTAGCATGGCATTGACAACCAAACATGTCGTAAGCAGACAACGGGGGTATCACCAGTATAGAGTCCAAACCAGGTGGGGTTGGTTCGTGTACCAGCAATCATACAAAGGGCATACCTGTGACGAGTAACCAGGTGTACCAGTTGGTACCAAGTAACATAACAATACCTGCCATCACAACTAGGCACAACGGCCTTGCTACATATGTCAACTACTAGGCCCACTGGCCTCATCCTTTCACTTGGGCATGCACGAGTGATTTTGGCTCAGGCCTAACTCTAGGCTCCCAACGATCACACCGTCATCCCCAAACACGGTAACCATCCACAGCTCAAGTAACATTCTCTGCATCATCTTATTGTTCATTTAGTGAAATCAGGTTGTTCATCTTTCTTTCAAACCGAACTTATGTTTAACCTCCGGACTCGACAAAGACAATAGTGTGACCGACACTGAAATGTTGTTCCATAACCTTGGAACGAGGCTAGACATCCAGATTTGACACTCTCGAGAGGTTGCAGTTTCCAATCATCTAAATGCACCATATAGCCGGTACTTTAGGAAATCTTCCTTAAGACGACCTGATACACGTACATGACCGTTCACGCTACCAAGACACTCCCTGTATAGCTACGGACACAACTCTATGTCTTATGACGAAGTGAATCCGGCATGTCCCCAACTCATGAGCGACTCCTAGCTCCGGAACCTTCACAAGACTAGCCCCGACCACAAAGGTAACCGACTAGACTTGCCAAAATGGTAGCATCAAAGGAGGCTCAATAGGATACGTAGGTCATGGCCCGCCCATATGAGCGACAGTGGTAGTGCTTTCGATGTTCAGATTAGTGGCACTATGGACTGACCCTATCGATGTTTGGAGGGGTGTTTCATTTAATCAAGTTTCATCATTCACAAGTCCAAACAACCGAGGATTAGTCCAACAAAACAACCACAATATCACAATAATACATCATCAAATGACAAGACATTAGCAACACAATATTTCAAGAAATAGTAGTATCCATGTCCAAACTTAGCAAAAGAAAATGGCGTCAACCGGATGACTGTGGCGGAGCTACCTCCGACCAGCGCCTTCTCGTTTGACAAGAAAAGAAACATCAACCGGATGACTGTGGCGGAGCTACCTTCGACCAGCGCCTTCTCGTTTGACAAGAAAAGAAACATCAACCGGATGACTGTGGCGGAGCTACCTCCGACCAGCCCTTCTTGTTTGACAAGAAAAGAAACATCAACCGGATGACTGTGGCGGAGCTACCTCCGACCAGCGCCTTCTCGTTTGACAAGAAAAGAAACATCAACCGGGTGACTATGGCGGAGCTACCTCCGACCAGCGCCTTCACAGATCGACTATAAAAGATAGCACAGTTGGTTAGCGTCAACGGGTGACTGTGGCAGAGATACCTCCGACCAGCGCCATCGCAGATCGACGTTAATGTTTTAGTGAGACGGCGGCGGTTCCCCTAGTCCATTGTCTCAAGGATGATGTGTGTTTGATAAACATTAACAATACATAATATGACCAAGCAAGTACGATAAATAGATATGCAACATGATATGCGACATACCAGGAGCAATATTACAAGTTTTATATTAAACACGAACAACAAACAGACATGCAGAAATATAATCGTACATAGACAAAAATAAACACTCGGCATGCAGTAAGCAAATAATCAAGCAAACACTGCTGGGCTGCCCATAGCAAGTGGTTAGCTTGCCTTCAAAGATCGACACCGTTTGGCTTGGAGGGTCACGGACACGTCACGGGGCAGGGTCTCAGTCTGCCAGTACCGCGGAATACCCTATGCATGCATACAAGGGTGCTGAGAATACAAGTATTTTACAAAAATGTAAAACTGATACTAATGGACAGAGCTTTTCAAACTAAGAATTTACAAATTTGAATCACCTCAAACGGAGTTACGGTTCAAAAGATATTGACATGCGACGAATAGCTATTCACTGCCCACTCCAGAAAAAAATAGAACGGGCCGCTTCTGAACTGGGCCGGGCTGGTCGCGCAATCCAGGGTACGTGTCCGGTGAGCTCGCCGTCGGCGGACAAAGATGGTGCCGAGGCTACGGCGCACCATTTCGCGAGCGGATTGCACTGGAAGAACCCGGAGATCAAGATGAGTCTCCCCTCCCTTCTAATTGACGAACGAGGCTCAGAATAGCATGCGGTGATCCGAGGATCCGCGGCCACGATTTCGGCCAACGCGGTCGAAATCGAGTTCCACTCGCCAGCTATTTGCGCAGAGAGATCCAGGGGAGGGAGAGGGAAGTGTGGGGTGCGCGGGCGGCTGCTAGGGGAGCTTCATTTATAGGTGTCATGGTGGGATCACGGCAGATGTCATAGGTATGGCTAAGATGGGGCCGAATGGTCGTTGGGGGAATCCGGGGAGGGTTTATGCACTCAAGAAGTGCACAAGCAAGAACACGCAAGAAACCGCAAGAACATGAACAAGAAACCAAGAACCCAAGAACACAAAGCACACCGCGATGTACCCTGCTTCGGGGCCCTCGTGTGGAGGTAACACCCCTACTGTAGCACTATCCTACTTGGTGTATATCTCAAGGTGACAAGTACAAGCTGCTCCTCGAGCTGTGCGATGCAACAATGGTGAGAACTTGAAGTAGAAGATGAAGCTACCTGGGGGAAATGAGCTCTAGGGTCCGTCCTCGTCCACGCAGGAGGTGGTGGTGCCGTATAAAAAGGCTTGCCGAGTTACCGTTGTGCCCCTTGCTGAACATTGTTGCCACGACTCTGCTTTGGTCATCATTGTACTCCTGTCAGGGAGAGGACATGGCCTGCCCATCCCTGCGTCACCACAGTAGGGCTAGGATGTCCCATCTAACAGAGACAGGACGTGGCCTGGCTGAGCTACCTCGTAGCCTTTTCCCTGGTACCTCTAGTGGTCAGCGGTCAGAGACGTGCAGCCCCGCCGAACCCGGGGCACGCCTCTGCCAGGCTCCGTGACAGACGCTCCCGTGTCAGGCAGGAAGTGACAGGAGCATTGACTCCTGCCCGACCTACGGCTTCTTGCCTTGGCTAGCCCGGCACGGATGTGTCGGGCTCCTTACCTCGGGTCTTGCGCTTAAGATCTTTACCAGGTCGGACCTTACTTCCTTCCAATAGCTTCTCCTTCACTCACAATACAAATCATAGCACCGGGGTAGTTAGGTCGGCTGATCATAGCTCGGATTATGAACCTCGGCCCATGCCAACGGAATACCTCGGACCCCTCTGGGCCAAGACAGGTCGACCTTTATATTCTCCAGGTCAAGATGAAGCTCGGACACTCCCAGGTCCAAACAGGTCGGCCCTTTCCGTACCTCGGCACATCATTAAACTCAACTTATGCCAAGCCTTGACCCTACCCGGGGGTAGCCCCTGACAATAGGGCTGGAGGGGGAGGTCGCCGTGTTAGGCACGGTGAGGTGTCCTGAGCGGATGCAACGGTACCTCGACAAGCAATTGATGCACGCGGCCACTGTGGAGCGAGAGGGACGGCTGGAGCGGTCTGCTACTAATGAGGGGGCCCCTCGGCGGTGCTGTATCGTCGGCGCGTCGGCTAGCGCTCGGCGGCGCTGTAGTGTCGGCGCGTCGGCTAGCTGTTGGGCGGCGCTGTAGAGGGGGTGAGCTGGCGAGTGGTGCCGGAGTGTCCAGGGGAAGTGAATCACCTGCTGGGCACGGAACGGGACGGGGAGGGCTGAACGGCGTCGACGGCAGAGTGGCGGCGCCGCCTGGCTGGGTCATGCCAGCGGTGACCACGCCACAGGTCATGCCGATCTCGGCATCGAGATGATTCTCTCGCCCTAGGGCTCTAGAGGAAAAACTAATCATGTCACCTCGTGCCAAATTGAATTTCCAACAACTTTGCAGAACAAAGTTTTCCCAAACAACCAACTTGGTCTAAACCAAATTCCAGAAAACCTAGGGGATACTAGGTGCTCGATGAAATGATCAGGGCCTTGCACATCTCAGAAAAATCCCAAAAATTCACAGTAGATTTGGAATGATGTGAATAGGATGTCTGTGGAGTTTGATCTCAATTGGACAGCTGGAGGTTGGTCAAATAAATTGGATGTCCAAAAATGCCCTAATGGCATGGCTATGCCTAGTATGCTTCCTCAAATTATTTTGAGCTGATCTTCTGAGTATGGGGTTATATAAGGAAGGTTGTCAATTTGGCAAGGTATCAATGCCAAATGATTTTTGTAGCTAGGGGTTGCTTTGGAAATTGCAAATATGCCTGAAAAGAGCATTACAAAAGAAGTACCTCAAATATTGCTCAAATGAGGTTGGGCCAATGGAGTGAAATGTTCAGGAGGTGGAATCATGCACCTTCCCATAATTACATAATTTCTGGATGAGTGGAAGGTGTCTAGATAATTTCTGGATCGAAAATGGCATATTAGAGAATATGAATAAACTTGGAAGTATTACATGGGACTATGAAATATTTTTCCATGGGAGTGATCTATATGTATGAGGGGGCCATATGGTAGCTTGGTAGAATTTAATTCAAGCTAAAATTGCGGTGGAGGCTTTAGTAGGATAGACAGAAATGGTTTTGGAATCACCAAATGGAACCAGTGTCTGACAGACAAAACAACGGCATGGAAATATGGTGGAGGTTGACAAGGACTCGAGGATTACCTGGAATTTTCTAAGAGAGCGGAACCAAAGCCAAATCAAAGACCAACAGGTTCGAAGAAAACATTTCGAAATCCGAAAAAGTTTTCCTGGTGCGAGAAAACACCACTAAAATTAGGGACGCATTTTGGGGTGTTACAGGCTTTGCCGGCGCAAGGGGCGCCGAAGCAAGGCGGCGCTCGCCGTATCCGAGGGCGGCGCGGAGCGGGCCAGCGGTGAAGGTCAGGAGAGCTCTGACGAAGATGTCGGCCAAGGCGCGCTCCAAGCACCGCGAGGGGCGGTGACGTTGGGGGCGTTTCTCCCTCCAGCGCTTCGAGATTTGTCGGGTGGGGAGGTCCGGGGGGACGCTTCGCCGCTGGCAGCTGCTGATTCTCCAGCTCCTTCATCGGCGTCGACGACGCCATGGCTAGAGGAGTTCCCTCCTCTGAGCTCGCCAGGGGGCGAGCCGCAGAGGTTTGGTCAAGGCGTAGGGGTGCCTGAACAGTGGTCTGTGATGGTGGGCGCGATGATGCTGTCGCTACGGGTGGCTCCGGTCGGTGCGCCGCCATCGCCTCCGTCGGCAGCCAGATCGGAGATGGAAGACTCGCGCCTAGGGTTTGCCTGGGATGGGCCGACTTTGGTGTTGGGCCGGGAAAGTGGATGCGGTCCTGGGAGGGCCGTCTCTGCTGGGCCGACCCAATCTGCGGTCCAGGAGTTGGGCCGGCTGAGTGAGGCTAGGGTTCAGAGAGAAGCTCCGGATGGGCGACATGTGGACAGGGGTCCCAATCGCACGGTTGGCGCGGGCGGGGCTCCGCGCCGCCACCCTTTTAACTGGTTGTGGCTCCCTATCGGAACCCTAGATCTCACTCTAGGGTTTCCTACTAACAAGAGAGACATCAAGCGACACAAGAAGAGAGCCAAGTTAATCCCCACGTCGCCTCTCCCTTCCGCCTCCTCCTCGTCGTCATTGCGATAGATGGACCGCGACTGGAACAAGGGAGTCGGGAGCTGGCACGGTGGTGCCTCGAGCAGAGAAGGTGGTGGCAACAGCCGTGGAGGCCCGTCGAATGTCGGCGGCGGGTGCCGCCGCTATGACGCGGTGGACCTAAGGTTGAAGTTGGATAGGGAGCAAGAAGAAAACCGGAGGCAGCTACGCGAGCGTGAGCGCGGCGGAGACCCCTCCCAGCTCCGAGACGAGGGGCGCTTCGGTGTTAACTGCCAGGGCCGTGGGTCAGACTTCCGGGCAAACAAAGGTTCCGACAACTGCTACCGTTTGCCTCCTCGCTTCCCTTGGGGTAGGGATCCGCCGCGGGAATCGGGATACAAGAGGCCAAGATCTCCTCCGCCGCAACCAGAGCCAATCCAGACCGTGCCGACGGGGGGGCCCTGGCGGACGTGGATCTATCGCAAGTCACATGTTACAATTGCGGGAACCAAGGTCACCTCCAGTCCAAGTGCACAGAGAAGCCCTTCTGCTCTAACTGCAAAAAAGTGGGCCACCCTGTGAAGCTCTGCACGGCCGCGCCAAGATCCACGGTCCCGGGCTGGGCGGGTTTTGGTATTGAAGGCAGGGGGTTCGTCTTTGTGGAGGAAGATAAGCCCGAGCCGGAGAGGAATCCTACCAACGCAACAACGGTGAAGCTCGACACTCGCATCCTCTCGGATCTCATGGTTGAGGATGAATTCAAGGATCTGGTCCAAGCTGAGTGGGACTGGCAGGTGAAGCAACTTTCTGAGAACTCCTTCTCGCTGGTCTTCCCTTCCAAGGAACTCCTGCGGATGGCAACCCATGGGGGCGGGCTCTGCTTGCCGTCTTCGGAGTGCAGGGCGCTGGTGACAGAATCGTGCGCAGAGCCACCGCATTCAGAGACCCTTACCATGACTTGGGTGAAGCTTCATGGTGTTCCGGGGCTGTGGCGTGATGAATCCCAGCTGCTAGCGGGCACGCTGGAATTAGGTCGTCCTCTGCAGGTGGACTCTGACTCTCTGCATACCATTGGGGGGCCGGTCCGCATGTGTTTTGCTTGTAGAACCCCGGTTCAGCTTCAGAGCCATATCATGATGTTTGTCAACTTGAAAGGCTTCAAGGTTCGTGTGGAGCGTGAGCTGCAGGGAGGCGGGAGGGCCCCGTCTCTCTCTCTCCGCCGCCGCCACCGAAACATGACAAGGACCACGACAAACGTGGGGGCAAAGACAAAAATCACTTCAGAGACAGTTCTGATGAGGAAGTCTCGGAGGACCGTAACCCCAAGAAGGCAAAATCAAGCAAAAGTAGGTCCCATGTGGCAAACTCGTCTGGGAAGGAGGGGGGCCAGCGCAAGGCTACGGACTCCCAGCAAGCGCCTTTGGTGATCAGCCAATATGGGTCTTTCCTTCCTCCTCTTGGGGTACTCAGTCTGTGCCCGTGCTTGACGTGCAGAAACAGGTGGTGGCTACTTCCTTTACAATTGCAAGTGACCAGCCGGCGTCCTCGGAGGGAGGAGCTACTGTGGATCAGAGCTTTCTGACTCCGTCCAAACCGCTGACTCCTAGGGAGGTGGTGGAGTTGGCTGATGCGCGCCGTGCTGCTGAACTAAGAAGCAAGAGCATCTTTGACAGGCCAGCAAGGTTGCAGGGCCTGCTTGACCCTACTAGGAAACTGCCTTTCTATAGACAGGCATTTTGTGGCGCACCTAATAGGGAATGCGCCACAAAAACTATTCTGTGGCGCATGGACAGGCGTGCGCCACAGAAATGGCGCACATTTTGTGGTGCACCGAGAGCCCATGCGCCACTAAAAGTTCACATTATGTGGCGCATGTATCCAGATGCGCCACAGATAGTTGGTGGGCCCCACCACCAATCATTGGTTTTCGAATTCTGGGGTCCTTTCTGTGGCGCATGGTTCAGATGCGCCACAGAATATCTGCTTTCTGTGGCGCATGCCTCCCCATGCGCCACAGAAAGTGGGAATTCTGTGGCGCATCTTTGCTCATGCGCAACAGAAAACCTGGTGGGGTCCACACCAATGATTGGTGGAAAGGCAATTCTGTGGCGCATCTTTGGTCATGCGCCACAGAAAGCAGATATTCTGTTGCGCATGTGGGCCCATGCACCACAGAATATCTTTCCCAGAAGTACAAAAGGGGAAAAGCCCCCATTTCCCTACCCATTTGCTCTTCTTCTTCCTCCTCCACCTAGCTCGTGTTCCTCCTCCCTCCCATCCCATTTTGCTCACACTTTTCTCCATTTTTTGTAGTTAAACCTATTTTGGTTGATAGATAATTGTTGAGGGCCGGGAGGCTCCCCATATATACTCTCCTCCTCTCTCCCATATCTCTTTTCCTCCACTATTTTCTCTCCAACACCAGACACTCTCTCGTCCATCGCGATCACGTCTCGGAAACTAATCTACTAGGTGAGGAAAGTTGGATGGACGTGCATATGCATGTTTTGCGTGGCCGGCGGTGTGTGGATGCTTGTATGTTGTAGGTGAAGTTTGCACGATGGCATGACGATGATTATACATGAACCTTGTGTGTTGTGCATGAATGGGTCCGGAAGAAACTTTTTGTTGTTGCTTGCGCCGGTGTGGTGCATGGATGTTTGCCGAAATGTTGATTAATTTCCATTTCGGCAAATTTTTGCACCACCCATATGTCATACTTTTAAGAGAGGTCATGCCGAATTTTTTCGGCGACCTTGCATGCATGTGTGTGTTTGTGTGTGCTTGTTGCGGTTCTAATTAACATATATACTCTAGTTTTGCTCTATTATACCGCGTAGTCAACCATGGTCATCATGATGAGCTCCGGTCGAATCAGTAGATACAAGGAAGAAGCGAAGGCGGACATGATTCGGTTCAACAGAGCCAGATAAGATGTCCATGTCGAAGATGCAAACTTGTGAGGTGGATCGACCCTGATTCTGGACAATTGGAGGATCACCTGCTCAGGCACGGTTTCATGCTGGAACAAGCCGGACAAGATCATCATCATGACGAAGGAGATGCCGGCGGACAAGATCATCATCATGACGAAGGAGATGCCGGCGGACAAGATCATCATCATGACGAAGGAGATGCCGGCGGACAAGATCATCATGACGAAGGAGATGCCGGCGGACAAGATCATCATGACGAAGGAGATGCCGCGGACAAGATCATCATGACGAAGGTGGTGGCGCGAACACGCAGACCCCGCTAACTTCGGCCTTGCAGGACGCTCATGTTCAAGAACTGCTCCTCAAGGAGACGAGCAACGCCAGAGCTGCAGCCAGAGAGAAAGCCAAGCTGGCGCAAATGGAGATAGACGGGATCACTCCGTTGTATCCTGGGTGCCGGCCCCAGGATACGCGCTTGCAAGTAACGCTTGATGCTCTGGAGATGAAGGCGCAAAACAGATGGACCGACGTGAGCTTCGACAAGAACATGAAATTCATGCACGATATTCTCCCCGAGGGGAACACATTGCCAAGTAGTATCGAGGAGGCCAAGAAAGTCGTGTGCCCTCTTGACCTACCGCACGTCAAATACCACGCCTGCATCAATGATTGCGCATTTATCGGGGCGATTACAAGGACATGACCACATGTCCGGTGTGCGGCCACGGACGGTACAAGAGTGGGAACAAGAAAAATCCTCGAAAAGTGGTATGGTACTTTCCTATCACTCCCCGTCTGCAGCGGTTTCGTGGACCCTAAGGAAGCAAAGCTCATGCAATGGCACGCGGAAAGGAGAAGCCCGAAGAAGATCCGGAGAAGGGCACCATCCTGACACACCCTTCAGACGCTAGCAATTGGGAAGCATTGGACATCGCCTTCGAAGATTTCGGGGGCGACGCAAGGAACGTCAGGCTGGGTATGAGCACCGATGGACTCAATCCGTTCGGCAACCAGAGTAGCACACATAGCACCTGGCCCGTGTTTGTATGGCCTTACAACCTTCCCCCGTGGCTGTGCACGAAGCAAAAGTACATACACATGAGTATTCTCATTCAGGGGCCGAAACAACCTGGTATCGACATACATCTGTATCTCGGCTGTTGAAAGAGGAGTTAGCCACGTGTGGAGACGCCAGCCCGTACGTGGGACGCCTACACTAAAGATTATTTCGATATGAGAGCCGCGTTGCTCACGACGGTGCAGGACTATCCTGGATGCTCATGTATCGGCCCAGGTGGGCCACGGATTCTGCGCATGTGTCAGGTGCATGGATGAGACCCCGCATATCCAGCTACCAAGGGATCCGGGTCTTCGAAAACCGTGTACCCAGGGGCTCGAAGGTGGCTTCGCATGGAGCACCCGTGGAGAAAACGCGGTGATTTGTTCGATGGTCAAGACGAGCTCGAAAGAGAACCCGCCCGAGGAGCGGCACAGAAATCGACGAGCTTTTGAAAAATTGGGAGGAGTGCCCTGCGCCGGGAAAGAAGCGACCGAGGGTAGATCCGCTGCTGGGTGTATGGAAAGCGAGGTCTGTTTTCCACGACTTGGAGTACTGGAAGGTCCTCCACACGCCCCATAGCCTCGATGTAATGCACATTACGAAGAATGTTACCGAGAGTCTTCTTGGCACTCTTTCGAACATGCCGGAAAAGACCAAGGATGGGACGAAAGCAAGATACGATCTGAAATGGCTTGGCATCAAGAAAGATCTTCAGGCCCCCGATAGTGATGATGATGATGATGATGATCAGACGGAAGGGACTCAAGGTCGCCGCAAAAGGGTAAAGAAGAACGCGGTGGTGCTTCCCGCTGCCTGCTTCACTATGAGTCCGGAGGAGCTCGAGCAGTTTTACAGGTGCCTCCTAGGAGTCAAATTTCCTTACGGTTACGCGGGGAAGATAAGCAGATATCTGGACGGAACGAAGAAGAGGTTCAGCGGGATGAAGTCTCACGATTGTCACGTGCTGATGACGCAGATACTTCCCGTTGCGATCCGAGGGATAATGGACGAGCACGTCCGTGATACGCTGTTTGGCCTTTGCAACTTTTTCGACGTCATCAACAGGAAGTCGATCGGCGTGAGGCAGCTCCACAGGCTACAAGAAGAGATCGTGGTGATACTATGCGAGCTCGAGATTTACTTCCCGCCCGCATTCTTTGACATCTGCGTGCATCTCCTTCTCCATGTCGTTGATGACATCCTGCAGCTCGGGCCGACGTTCCTGCACTACATGATGCCGTTCGAAAGGCAGAACGGTGTCATGAAAGGATACGTTCGCAACAGGTCCCGTCCAGACGCAAGCATGGCCAAGGGCTTTCTAACCTACGAGTGCATCTCCTTCTGTCAGAGTTATCTAAGCACCGAGAACCAGGATGTTGGTCTGCCCACCAGGACGCACCTCGGCAGGCTCGATGGATTTGGTCACCGCGAGGGCTACCGCTCACTCCCTGTCGACATTGTTGGTCGACGCGATGACTTTGACAGGGCTCACCGGGTCGCGCTACAACACTTACAATTGATCGAACCTTGGGTGAAAGAGCACAAAAGCTTAATCGAGAAGAATTACATCGACCTGGGCCGGCCGAGGAAGAAGGGAGACGTAACCAGAGAGCACAACTCCAGCTTCACGAGTTGGTTCAAGAAAAGGCAACTGCTTGAAGCACAGCGCAAAAAGCCATCTACGGAAGATGAAAAAGTCATATTCTCCTTATCACAGGGCCCCGGGCACAACATAAGGACCTATCAGTCGTACGACATCAGCGGTTTCAGATTCTGCACCGAGGAAAAGGACAGGAATAGCGAATATCAAAACTCAGGAGTAACTATGCTATCCTACGGTGATGACGAGGCTACTGTCAAGCAAAGATACTTCGGAAGGATCGAGGAGATATGGGACCTCAACTACTGTGGAGAGTCGGTGCCAATGTTCCGTGTGAGATGGGCCAAGGACGTCGTCAAAGAAGGCCGGTATTTCACCACCATGGTAATACCCGATGCCAAATCGAAGAACGCCTCCGCGAAAAATGAGCCATGGGTACTCGCTAGCCAAGTTGAGCAATGCTTCTTCATTACCGACCCGTCAAAGCCTAGCCGTGTTGTCGTGAGGAGGGGCAAGAGGAGCATCATCGGAATGGAAGGAGACGCCAACGAGGAAGACTTGGACAAGAACGGCGATCCGAATATCGAGGAGGAATTTGACAAGTATTTCGACATGCCGACTACTAGCAAACACACAAGGAAGACCTCCCTACCTACTAAAGGTTGTCCGTTCACGTGAAGAAATCTCAAGGTGCCCGGCCTAAAGTATTCAACTGCGAAGAAGGAAAAGAAGAGAAGCTAGCTCTCGGAACCGGCCGGAACAAAGAAGACTTTTTTGGTGTATTAATTTGTGTGCGTGTGTGTGAGACAAACATATATATATGTATATCACGACTAAAATAATGGTCTACTAACAATTGGTGTATATTCTTTTCTTTAAAATGTGTGTATGTTCTTTATTTAAATTTAACCAAAAATATATTTTTTAAGAAAAAAACACAAAATTCGGTGGCGCATCCAAATACGGATGCGCCACAGAATCACAGAATTCTGTGGCGCATGCCAGGTCGGATGCGCCACAGAAAGTAGTTCCACCCACTTACATGTGGGTCCGCCCGCGCCGCGGCCTCACTCAATCTGTTCGAAAACAAGTCCAACAATCTTCGCGCGTGACTCGCCGCCGGCGACCCGACCTCCACCGCCACCTCTCGACGCGCCCAGGGCCACCCGCATCGGCCGCCGCCTGCCCCGGCCTGCTGCCGTCCAGACACACCCGGCGCCCGCCCCGGACGGCGCCCTCGCGGCCCCGGCACCTCGACGCGCCCCTGCACCGCGCGCCCCGGTCGGCCTCGCGGCCCCGCTGCCCTCCTCGGCGCCAACCCGGCCTGCGCAGGTCTCCCTCCTCCCTCCCTGCCATCTTCCTCCTCCTCCCTCCTCTCCATGGAACTATGCACTCTAGGTGCTTGTGGAAATGCCCAAACCGGCATTTTGGTTGATTATTCCACTAGACACGGCATTTTTGTTAAGTAAAACGTGATGTAGTAGCATGTTAGCAGTGCTTGCTTGCTAAATATAATTACAATGTAGTTAAATTTGTATTATTGCCGTGCCGTGCTTGCTTGCTTGCGGCAGTAGAGTACCCCATATGTCTATTTTCTCACCCTTCTTTTTTTTTGGTTGTACAGGTGCAAAGGTTCTTGTGTGTGCTAGAAGTTCTTGTGTGTGCTTCAAGTTCAAGAAGACGCCCTTTGGTGAGCTATTGGTACCCCGATCGAGAAGTTGTGTGTGCTTGTGTTGATCTGTGCTACCACGACCATCGTGTCGTGGTTGTTTGTGCTCCGACCATCGTGTCGTGGAGATGCCGGCCGGAGATGTGGATATGGTCGTGGTTGTTTGTGCTCCGACCATCGTGTCGTGGAGATGCCGGCCGGAGATGTCGGCCGGAGATGTGGATATGGTCATGGTTGTTTGTGCTCCGACCATCGTGTCGTGGAGATGCCGGCCGGAGATGTGGATATTTTTGTGAAATCTATGCAGGTACCCCGCGACCCTTGAGATTGCCGGAACGTCGATTAACTTCCGTTCCGGCAAATTCGGGTACTCCGTATGTCCCTTTTTTTAGCAAAAGTCATGCCGAATTTTTTCATGAATTTTAGCATGACTTTGCTAAAAAAAAGGACATATGGTGTATTGCGACTAATGCATGGGCCGGGGTATCTTAGTACTTAAGTAAGTGATTTTTTTCTTATATTTTTGTTGTACTAACTTTTTGCCTCTTTTTAATACAGTGCAAAGATGTCGGCCAACGCGGAGCCCGACACTTCTAAGCGCATGAGCGTCCAAGAAATAGCTAGAGAAAAGAACAAGTCGTTTTGGGGGGAGGAGGATGCCGCCGCCACTAGTGGCGCCGACCGTCCCGACGATGAGCAAGAGGGACAGGAGGACGACCCCGAATACAACCCAGGAGAAGGTCACGGCAGCCAAGAGGATGACACCACCACCTCCGATGGCGGCGACCACACGGATGGTGGTATTGGCAGCAGCAACCCGGCCGCTCAGAAGAAGAAGAAGCCAAGGAAGGATCGGACACCGCAATCGGTCGGCAATCTTACGGACGTGTTCACTGAGGTCACGACAAGTGGCCTACAGTGGCGCCTGAGAAACTTGCCTCAGGGTACAGCATGCAACTAGGGTGCATCCTCCGGGAAAGCGTGTCGATCAACACGAAGGACCTCAGAAGCACAGCCAATGAGGCTTTGGTCGAACACCTCCTCAAGAGGGTTCACCAATGATACACGTTCCCGCTGCCGTTCAACAAAAATGTGGACAGTTTCGCCATCACGAAGATGAGCACCGCCTTGAGCAGCTGGAAAAGCCGGGAGACGAGCAAGATTGACAAGGGTGACAGCTGGGAGGAGATTAGTAAAAAAGACCCGCACATCACCGAAGAAGAGTTCGAGGAATTCAAGTTGACCGTAAAATCTGAGGAGGTTAAAAAATGGAC
This sequence comes from Poa pratensis, assembly GCA_947311845.1. Taxonomy (NCBI): domain Eukaryota; kingdom Viridiplantae; phylum Streptophyta; class Magnoliopsida; order Poales; family Poaceae; genus Poa; species Poa pratensis. Next base: position 61,856,873 of record CAMZMU010000128.1, on the reverse strand, counting down.
CCAGTGGGGGAAGGACTTGCAGGAGCTGAACATAGGTAACCACCATTTGGGAAGCGGCGGTTACCGAGGGAAAAAGCGCGTTTGGGACAAGGAGGATGCCGAGATTGCACGTCTTGGAAAAGAAAACCCGTGGGAAAGATTCACAGACGAGCAGATCCGGAACTTTGTCCGGTCCCGCTACCATCTGGACTGGAAGACTGGGGAATTCATTACCGACGATCAGGATGTGACGGACTTCGAGAATGTGCTGGTAAGGGAATTTAATTACCACATATATCTCAAAGTACATTGCGTTGATCTAATTAGATCGATAACAAAGCCAAATTTCTAAGTGGGTTCACCATTGTCTGCAGGAGAAAGAGTTGAAGGCTGACACTGAGGCCGGCCCGTCGTCCCAGGAGTCGACGGAACCGTGGGACACGACTTTCAACAGGGCGGCGAACGTTTTCAAGAATAGGGACAAGTCGGCGCCGTCGAGTTCAGCTAGCCATGTGTCCGGCGTTGGTACGAGCATGAAGTTCACAGAGTACTACAGCTCGGACGGCGGCGCGACCAGAAAGGAGAGGAGGAAGCCGACCAAGGATAGAGCCGAGGTTGTAGAGCTAAGGAAGAAGGTGGAGTCACTAGAGAAGGAAAAAGTGGACTCCACCACGGTTGACAAGTTAGTGACCGACAGGATCCGGGAGATGTTTCCCCCTGCGTTATTGGAGGGGATAGCTGCCTGGACTACGGGAGGTCAACAAGGGCCGGTCTACGTGCCCAACTTCTCCGGGAGCAACTCCACCATGAACCAGCAGAACCTGTCGCCGGACCTGGTGACCCCACCGCCGCCCAACGTCGCAGCGCAGCCGCCGCTCCATTTGGTCGCACCGACGCCCCCTACGGTACCGACACCCGAGAATAATAGTCCGGCCGCCGGCACCCACGCCCTTGTCTCGACATTAGCCGAGCGGGACGCCATCACCAAGGTAACTAATTAGTTAGTCCGCGTCATCTTCTATAACTATGCCTGCTTTGATAACTGCCATCTCATGATGCCCAACATGTGTTGTTGACTCAGGACTCCCCTTGCATACTCCTGCATAGGGTAGAGGCCGGCGGCGAGTTGAAGGAAGTTGCTGCGGGCGTTGTCATACAACCAAGGAGCCGCGAAATGCACCACACTAGAATGGACGAGGACAATATGAAGGTCAAGGTAGTTACGGTAGTGTCTGCGTTTTTCGACATCGACCCCCCCCCCCCCATTCAACCTCCGGGAGCCGATGGCCACATGGTACTTGGAAAGTGCCCCAACTGGGTCACGCCATGGCCGAAGAACCAGATTCGTCTTGGGGGGGTCTTCTTGATGAGGGCCCAAGATGCACCACCGGCGCCACCTCGAAGTTCTGGGCCGTCCCGATCCGTCCCCCGAAGCCCTCGAAGCCTACAGCCGTTGCCACCGCCCGGAAGGAACCGGCGGTCGTCGCCACCACCAGCCGCCACTTTAAACTGTTGGGAGCGTCTGAACCGCAACTTGATGGCAACGGTGACGATGATGATGAGAATGTCGACATCGATGCCTTCATCAACACTAGCGCCAGCAAAGATATATACATGCCTCCTGTGGATGACGAACCCTTCCGTGCTCACGCCGATCAACCTGCTCGTCCCACTACAGTCACGCGGCGCCTGACCTTCCAGGGTTTATCTCAATAGACTCCTCCAGCGGCCGGCAATGAAGCTCTAGACAAACCGACTAATGTTTTCTCCCCTGGCACAATACGGAAGACGGTTCGCGAGGGGTTTACAGCCCCAGAGAAGACGGTTGGCGAGGCGGGGTTAGCACCCCAGAGGTGAAGACCAAGAAGCAGCAGCACAGGAAGAGTCCTAAACCCGGGGTGGTCCCTTGCCACTTATTTTGACTCGGGGAGTGTGCAGAGGAAGAAAGACTACACCAGAATAAAGGGTGTTCTCGATGATGCTATCGAGGGCTACGCCCAAAAGGGAGGCGCCTTCGAAAATAAGGCGGAAGCTTTTACGAATGACAAGAAGCACTGGTTCAAGCATGTGACCGAGTTCCCTTGCCTCAAGCAGCAGCCTGGCAGCGTGAAGGATGCCTTCTACGCCCTCCATCAACTTAAAGGGTATGTCCGAGATGCAGAGCAATTGAGGATGCCATCTTCTATGCGAGAATGGGTCAAACATGACGAGAACCTCACCGATGCTGATATTAGAGAAGACTTCCATCGCATCGTGACGAAGTTATCGGAAATCATCGTCGAAGATGTCAACACAGCAGGGGGGGCCTTGAACTACCGCGGCCGAGGTAGGATGTATTATAAAAGAAAGCCTTGCCTCACTCGCAAAAAGCGCTTCTTTATTTTCTTTTATTATAGACTTATCCACTTAGATGAATAAATCATGCATACTCTATTTATATTATTAACCAATATATATCCCAATCCATCTCCAGGGTTGTGCCAGAGGGACATCGAAGAACGGCTAGAGTTGCAGAATGACGACAGGACGTGGACAACGAAAGAGATGTATAAACCATTCCCGGCGCCGCTCAAGAAGAAGAAGGCTCCATGATCGTCGTTCTCCCGCTCTTGCTCACCATCATCGCCGATGTACTCGATTTGATCCTAGTGTAGGCGGTGACCATTTCATTTGTAACGTGTGACATGATGAACTTTTGTATCAAACACTTGTGTAAAAATTCCGCACTTGCCACTCCATATGTATGTATCTCGGGATATAAGTAATGATGTGATGACCACATAGTAATGCTTCTGTTTTCATATACCTGTCAAAATATATTCTTGTTTGTATTATTGTCTGTATAAATCCTGTAATATACCTGTATTCCTATAATATACCTGTATTTGTACAGCGGGCAGCAGCAATTTCCAAATACCAGTACATGTATTCTGTGGCGCACTGTTTATTTTTCTGTGGCGCACCATGTTCTGTGGCGCACCTTCTGCTGCTGCGCCACTAAAAAGGTTTCTGTGGCGCATGGACCGTGGTGCGCCACAGAATGTTGGGATTTCTGTGGCGCACCCCCAGGTGCGCCACAGAATTCACATTTTTGTGGCGAGAATTATGTGGCGCACCCTCCATGCACCACAGAAAGGCAAAGTGGGTGCGCCACAGAATGCCTTTTCCCTAGTAGAGTGAAGCTCAGAGGAAGGACTCCACTGCAGCTCCCTCGTTGGCGCTGGATGCGTCGGCCAAGGCGTTCTCCGCTCCTGTGGCTCAGATGCCTCGCAGTCGCCCGGTCTCGGTCGAGGTCGCGCGGAAGAGCGATAGGGGCAAGGGGGACATGGAGGGTCCGGTCCTCGACCGCGCGATCCGCCACGTCGAGAAGAAGAATGCTCCAGGTACTGATCCTTTGTCTAGCTTTACTATTTTTCAAGATCGCCATGTTCTTGATTTTATACGAGTTGCATGAGATAGCTGTGTGGTCTTAGACCCTTCGGGCGGGGATGCGGAGCTGGTAGTGTCGATGATTCAAGCTAGAGAATTGGCTCAGGCTGAACTAGCCTTAAAGAGCGCTCAACTTGAGAAAGAAAAGAAAGATAAAGAGAAGAAAGAACAAGCGGAGAAGCTGGCCCAGGGTCAAGGGGAACCTGGTTCCAGTGGTCTCTCAATTCTAGAGAAAGCTGACAATCCATCGGGAGGGCCTGGCGTTGTTCCCCCCTTCACGGCCTCAGGGGGGCTATGAAGGTTTCGAAGAAATCACGAAAGCGCGCAATCAAAGCCTTGGTGCCCTCAAGCCAACGCATGCTGACCCGCCGAGCACGGGCTATGGGAGCAGTGTCTTAATGTGGGCCCTGTTCTGGAACATCAGAGGGTTTGGGGTGCGGGGGCGCCGAACTCTTCTCAAAGACTACCTCCGTAAACATCAGATTGACGTAGTAATCCTCTTAGAAACTATTAAACAAGATTTCACAGACGCCGAGCTGCAAAGTCTGGAGATTGGGGACAGATTTCTCTGGTGCTGGCTTCCCGCAAATGGGCACTCTGGCAGCATTCTCATGGGCCTTAGAGAGAGTCTTTTTGACGTCGGATCCTTTGAAAAGGGCCAAAGTTTCATCAGCGCAGAAGTTATTCATAAACCATCGGGCATGATCATGGACATAATTGGGGATTATGGCCCAGCTGACCATGCCCGATCTAGCCCCTTCCTTGATGAACTGTCTGCCAAGATCGCTCGATGCTCCCACCCAATTCTCCTGGGTGGCGATTTCAACCTCATTCGCTCGGCTCACGACAAGAATAATGAAAATGTCAATTGGTCTCGGATCGATCTCTTCAATTCTCACATAGGGATGTGGGCTCTTACCGAGTTACAGCGCATGGGTGCGAGGTATACCTGGTCCAATAAGCAGCTCAACCCGGTTAGATGCGTCCTAGATAAGGTCTTCATCTCTCCGAAACTAGATGTTCGCTTCCCTACCTGCTCTCTTATCGTCGAAACTAGTCTGGGTTCAGACCACACCCCTTTAATTTTTGACTCGAGAGAGGGCTCCCTGATTCGCCGCAATCCTTTCTTCTTCGAAACTGGGTGGTTTGAATTAGAGAATTTTATGCCCATGCTTCTTGGCAAATGGAACCACCTGGCCAGGGTGGTCGGTGGTAGAGACATAGTAGACTGGTGGAAGTTCATGAGTGCTAAACTCCGGCAACACCTTCGTGGGTGGAGCCGCAATCTTGGCAAGATTGCTAAGGAAGAGAAGATTCTAATCCTGAACCAGATTAAGGACCTTGACGCTAGGGCAGACTTAGATGGGTTAGACGAGGAGGATTGGGCCTTCCATCTACACCTTGAAGAACAACTGCTAAACCTTCTCAAGTTGGAAGAAGAATACTGGAGACAAAGAGGTAGAATTAACTGGGCCCTGCGTGGGGATGCAAACACGGGCTATTTCCATGCGATCGCCAACGGGAGACGTCGCAAATGTCTTATATCCTCTTTGTCGACCCCTCATGGACCAATTTCGGAAAAGAGACCTTCAGGAACATATCTATGACTTCTACCGTGCGCTGATGGGATCAGATGCACCGCGTAGCTGTGGTTTGGCACCTACCACGTGGGGCGTGGATAGATGTGTCTCGGCCGATGAAAACCTCCGCCTCTCCCTTACTTACTCGGAGGAGGAACATGAATCGCTGGTCATGTCTCTAAAATCGGACACTGCTCCAGGACCAGATGGGTTCCCGGTCCTGTTCTTCAAAAAATGCTGGGGGCTGGTGAAGCATGGGGTGCTTCATATTCTAAATGATTTCATTCTCGGAAGAATAGATATCGCCAGAATGAACTTTGGGGTTCTTTCCTTGATTCCTAAAGTCCAGGGGGCCGACCTGATTTCTCAGTTTCGCCCAATTGCACTCATCAACGTCATCTTCAAAATTGTCTCCAAAGCGTTTGCCATTCGCCTCGACCCAATAGCTAACAGAATTATCAGCCCTAATCAGACGGCGTTCATCAAGGGTCGTTTCATCTTAGACGGGGCTATTGCTCTACAGGAAATTGTTCACGAACTGAAACACAAGAAGCTGGGGGGGCATCTTGTTTAAAATCGACTTTGAGAAAGCTTATGATAGAGTCAACTGGGATTTCCTTACTGAAGTCCTGCATAGAAAGGGGTTCGATGCAGGTGTCATTCACAGACTCATGCAACTGTCCAGGAGTGCTAGACGGCGATTTCAATCAACGGGGAGATGGGCCCGTTCTTTCAGAACAAAAGAGGCGTGCGCCAGGGGGATCCCCTCTCCCCCCCTGCTGTTCAATTTTATCGCGGAAGCCCTCTCCGCCATCCTCTCTGCGGCCGCGGCCGCGGGGCACATCCAGGGGGTTGTGCCTCACCTAATTCCGGGAGGGGTTTCGCACCTTCAGTATGCCGATGACACTTTGATTCTGATCCAAGACGATGACAGAGGGATTGTTGGGGGAAAGATAACCCGGTAGGCCCAAGGACAGGGAAGTTACAACCCGCCAGGAGGAAAGACTGGCGAGGCCCACCAGATCATCTTGGGCCGGGTTACATTGATGGACCAAGAAGTTTGTCTGTAACTCGGTGTAAACAAGGAAGGTTCTAGAAGACCCGGAGGCGGTATGCGAGACTTGGAGGCCAAGATAGATGAGTTAGACTTTGGTTAGGACTCCGAGTTCAGGCGTGACCCGGCCTTGCCTTGTAATCAACCAGGAGACCCGGGTGTCTATATAAACCGGCTCCTGGGACGTAGAACAGGACAAACTTTAGAGAGACTAGACATACAAGCTTATAGCGAGAGAACCCTTGTAACCTAGACTCGGAACCCGCCGGTGTTGTTATCCGCCGGGTGATCGAGATTGATATGAGAATAGAGAAACACCAGGCTGGAAGTAGGTATTTATCTCCTATGGAGAGGCCGAACTAGGATACATCCTTTTTCCCTAGCGAGCTAAACAATCTCCCGAACGCTATGATTGCCTTGCCTCCAATCTCAAGTTACCACCGGTAACACCTGCCGTGACAAGACCACGACAGTTGGCGCCCAACGTGGGGCAAGCGTCAAAAAGCATTATCATCACATGAGAAGCTCTGCGAGGCATGCAGAACCTGGCCATTGGCCGGGTCATGATCAATCTACAAGGAGAACACGTCGTGGACGATTCCGGGTGGAGCCTGGAGTCAGATTCGCTGGATACCAGCTCAGTCGTTCCGATCGGGCGGATCAACGTCTTCGTGGGGATGATAGGTACATCGAAACCCGCCCTGCAATTCTCTGACTCTGTATCTGAGACAGGAACCACCGCTCACTCGGATGGAGAGTAATCAGTTGGGACAACGGAGATCGAGTCAGGAGACGCCACGCAGGGGGGCGGGTTAGAAAAGCAGGCTTGGGCTCCACGTGGCCAGATCAATGATGATACAGAATCAATCTTGGAATTGCTTGAGGATCGCTATGGATACGAGGTAGAAGAGGAAGGGTATGAGTCAGAACCGGGTCCGGTGCACCGGGCTGCGGTCTACACCGCTCCAGCAATCAACACAGAACCAGTCCCAACAATAGCTTTGGCGGTAGTAACCCAGCCGGGTCAAGCGGCGCTGGGTTTGGCGATCAGAGAACCAGTTATCCAGGAGCAACAGCAAGTTGGGGTAGATGGAGAACGTGAATCAGTTAGTGCCGAGTCAGAAAATACGGCGGCACACAGAAACATGTTTGGATTCTTGGCGAACAGGGCGACGGGTCAAGATACATCAGCTTTACCTAACCCGCCCCCACCGCGATTCCTTAGTGACCTGCCAAGTGCTCTAGCAGCAACGGCGAATCTTGTAACCCCAGCAGCGGCAGCAGCGCAAGTCAGGGCAACAGACCCGGCTCGCATAAATTACGAGCAGCAGATGGCATCATTACAATGGCGTTTTGATCAGCAAGCAGCGCTGCAGCGGCAGTTGGATCAGCAGGACGAGTTTTTACGGCAAGCAGCAACAGCATTAGAAAATAGATCCAGAGAACAGCAACAGAGACAACAGAGTTTGATTGGCCGTGGTGGTCACATTAACCCGAGTAATCTATTCCAGACGCCGCATGATCAGTTGATTGGAGGAACACCTGCAGTTCAAGCTACATGACAGATGGTGGCTAACCCGCCGGCTCCAGCGCAAGCCAGGTCGCCAGTTGTACCAACCGGAGGAGCCGGCAGAGATGTTGAAGCTATGCCACCACCACAACCCAGATTTCACACGCCAGCGGGTCATTACAGTAACCCGGCTGACAATGCATATGTAGCTACAGTTGCACTAGATCGTATTCCATTGGGTGATTCACCTGCAGAAATAGAAGCAAGACGCGCCATTGATATGCTACGAACAGCCGTAGCCCAGCAAGCAGATTACACGCATCGTAAAAGCGCGTTGCATTCAACAACCTTTCATAGCCGTCGTACCAGGAGTCGACATGGCGAGTCAGCAAAATCAAATACCACAGCAACAATCGAGACAGGTGGCTCCAGCAGCGTCAAGAGCTCAGGCCATAGTTGATAGCTCCAGGGCGAGGCGCGCAGCAAATGTACAACCTGCCGTGGTACCTGCCGGAGGAGCCGGAGAAGACCCACGGGCGGGTTCAGTATCAATCAGCAAGTAGCAAGGGCAGGACATGTTGAAGTAGCATCAACAATGGCGGGTCCCAAGTGCCTCATCGATTCCATCAGATCAGAGCCATATCCAGATAAGTTCAAAGACCTAGTAAAATTTCAAATTATGATCCTAGCATAGATCCTGAGACATGGATAAATAGTTATGAGATGGCTATAGTATTCGTAATGCATCTGAAAATATTTGTGCTAAGTTTATGTATCTAATGATGAGTGAAGGTGTAGCGAAGCTATGGTTCAACACTATACCAGAGAAATCTATCAGTTCCTGGAGTCAGCTCAGGGCGGCTTTCATCAAGAACTTCCATGGGACGTGCAAGAGGTTATACACAATTGAGGACCTGGATCGGTGTGTACACAGGAAGGGCGAGTCAGCACGCAACTGGATGCGCCGGATTACAGAGATCCTCCACTCTTCCACTAATATTTTGCCAACCAGCGCGATGTCAACGTTGGAGAAAAATTGCAGATATGACCCGGTTGTTCAGAAAATGAGTCGCATGAGGAACAGCCCAGGAGCAAATGATATAACCATGGGAGAAGTGTTGGACGCAGCCAACAAGCATGCTTACACAGATAAAACCAAGGATGAAACTGAGGAAGATAAAGGAAAGGGTAATGTGAACAACGGAGGAAGAAACAACAAAACAACAACAACAAAACAACTATCACAAGAGGCCACACGCAGAGGACAATTCAGATCTAGTTGCAAACGCAAATACCGGGTCAGCGAGACCCAGAACAGATGGAAATTTCAGAGGAAACAACTACAATGGAGGTAACAACAACCGTGGGCCACGCGTCCCCCGGGTCACTTTGATCCGATGAAGATGCCGTGCCCGCGTCACAGTCGAGATGGCAGACCCGCCAATCACTCCTTGGAGCAGTGCGTGGATCTGCAGAGATGGAAGAATATGGAAATCCAGAGGGTAATGCGCGGCGCAGGAAACGGTGGAGGACCCGGCCGTGGAGGTAACCCGGCTAATGGTCCTGTGCCCAATGCTAATCCAGAAGCCGGCAACCCTGACAACAACCAGAACAGAGAAAATCAAGGGGGTTATCAGGAAAACCCGAAGCGACTTGGCGGGTATCATGTTCACACGCTCATACATCAAAGAGAGAGAAAAAGTTGATTCAGCGTTCAGTTAATATGGTTTCATCGGCGGTACCGAAATATTTGAAGTACTCAGAAGTTCCAGTAACATGGAGTAGAGAGGATCACCCGCCCAATATTGAATCCCAGGGTCTCCTTGCCTTGGTGGTCGCACCTCAGGTGGCGGGTTATGTTCTGAACAAAGTTTTGATGGATGGAGGCAGTGCTATCAACATCTTGTACTACGAGACGTTCTGCGTATGAATCTCAAAAAGTCACAGTTGCAGCCGACCAACACCATATTTCATGGGATAGTACCGGGGAAGTCACATAGCCCGGAGGGAAAAATAACACTTGATGTTGCGTTTGGTGAGTCCAAGCACAAGTTTCGTATGGAGAAAATTACTTTCGAAGTTGTGAAGTTGGAGAGCCCGTATCATGCTCTCTTCGGAAGACCGGCCTTTGCCAAATTCATGGCCAGGCCCTGTTACGTGTATCTACAGTTGAAAATCCCAAGCTCAAATGGAGTTATCACTATTCATGGAAGCCGGGATATGGCGGCTGAGTGTGACAATGGCGATGCAGCTTTGGCAGAACGAGCATGTGCAAAGGAGAGCTGCGGTACTACACATCTCAGGTAGACCCGGCTGATAGAACCGTGTTACAGAGAACCACGGCTGAAGAGAAAGAAAAGTTCAAACCCGCCCAAGATACTAAGATGGTTGATTTCACACCCGGCGATTCTTCCAAGCAGTTCGCCGTGGGGTCCAATTTAACTGACAAATAGGAAAGCGCGCTCATCGAGTTCATCCGTGAGAACAGGGACGTTTTTGCATGGACACCTAGTGACATGCCTGGCGTACCTGCTGAACTCGCTGAGCACAAGTTACATGTTAACCCGGGTGCAAAACCCGTCAAGCAGGGTTTGCGCAGATTGAATGAGGAAAGAGAAAGATTGTGGGAAAAGAAGTAGCCCGGCTCTTGGCCGCGGGCTTTATCATGGAGGTTTTCCATCCCAAGTGGTTGGCTAACCCGGTACTTGTGTTGAAGAAAAATAATGAATGGCGGATGTGCATAGACTACACCAGTTTGAATAAGGTTTGTCCCAAAGATCCTTTTGCGTTACCTCGTATTGATCAGATTATAGATGCAGTTGCAGGCAGCGAGCTCTTGTGTTTTTTGGATGCATATTCGGGTTACAATCAGATCAAGCTCAATGAGGAGGATTGGGAAAAGACAGCTTTCATAACCCTTTTGGGGCGTACTGTTACAAAAATATGACCTTTGGGTTGAAGAACGCAGGGGCCACTTACCAGAGGTGCATCCAGAATTGTTTTGCGAAGCAGATTGGCCGCAACGTGCATGCTTATGTTGATGATGTAGTAATCAAGTCAGAGAAAGCCGGGTCACTCATTGATGACCTGAGGGAAACTTTTGCTAATCTGAGGAAGTATAAGATGAAGCTCAATCCCACCAAGTGTGTGTTTGGAGTTCCAGCGGGGATGCTGCTCGGTTACATTGTGTCACAGCGTGGAATCGAGGCTAACCCGGCAAAAATCAAAGCATACAGAGTTTGAAGAAGCCAGAGGAGCTGGCTGATGTTCAGAAGCTTACGGGATGCATTGCAGCCCTAAGCCGGTTTATTTCGAGGTTAGGAGAGAAAGCAATACCACTTTACCGGCTCTTGAAAAAATCAGACAAGTTGTGTGGGACAAAGAAGCGGATGATGCTTTTGAGTTGTTGAAGCAAACATTGGCAGAGGCGCCAATCTTGGCGGCTCCTGCTCCAAAGGAACCTTTGTTGTTGTACATTACAGCAGGACCACGTGCAGTGAGTGCCGTGGTGGTAGTAGAAAGAAAAGAGGAAGGAAAAGAACACCCGGTCCAGAGGCCGGTTTACTATGTTAGTGAAGTGCTTTCAGAAACCAAGCAGAGGTATCCACATTGGCAGAAACTTGTTTTGGTGTCTTTATGGCGACCCGGAAATTGAAGCATTACTTCTTGGAGCATCCATTCAGAGTTGTTAGTTCGATCCCGCTAGCAGAAATTATCAGAAATTCAGATGCAACGGGAGGGTCGCCAAGTGGGCGATAGAGATGGGTGACATCAGTTATGAGCCACGCACCGCTATCAAGTCTCAGGCCTTGGTAGATTTTGTTAATGATTGGACAGAGTTAAGCATGCCACAGCAAACACCCAGCACCAAAAACTGGGTCATGCATTTTGACGGGTCAAAGCAGCTCGAAGGATCAGGAGCCGGCGTGGTGCTCACATCACCAAGAGGTGAAAAGTTGAAGTATGTTTTGCAAATTCACTTTGATTGCTCCAACAATGTGGCAGAGTATGAGGCCCTACTTCACGGGTTACGTATGGCAAAGGAGATGAACATCAAGCGCATTCATTGTTTTGGAGACTCGGACCTCGTTTCCCAGCAGGTGTCTGGAACTTGGGACCGAAAAGATGCAAATATGGCGGCTTACAGAAGAGAAGTAGACAAGGTAGCCGGGTTCTTTTCTGGCTATCAGGTGGATCACATCGATCGCAGGAAAAATGAGGCAGCAGATGCTTTGTCGAGACTCGGCTCACGCAGAGAGCCGGTTCCACCAAATGTTTTCTTGGATGAGCTATGGAACCCATCAGTCAAAATAGAAGCAGAAGAGGATCTGGGATGCCCGGATCAAGTTTCAGATTTAGTTGCTCATGTGCATGAAAGACCAGAGTGGACTGAGCCATACATTGCTTATCTCCTGCGAGGCGAGTTACCAGTGCAAGAAGTCATAGCCCGGCAAATTGTGCGCCGGGCCAAGTCATATGTGGTTATTGGCACAGAGCTGTTTAAGAGAAGTCCTTCAGGGGTGTTCCAACGTTGCGTTTCCCCTGAGGAGGGACAGAAGATTCTCAGAGAATACATGAGGGAGACTGCGGTCATCACGCTTCGACCCGGTCTTTGGTAGCAAAAGCTTTCAGACACGGATTTTTCTGGTTAACTGCCCTGGCAGACGCGGAATATTTGGTCCAGAGATGTGATGGATGTCAAAGATATGCCAGGCAAGCTCATGTGCCGGCTCAGGAGTTGAGAACATACCAATCACATGGCCTTTTGCAGTATGGGGTCTTGATATGGTGGGTCCCTTTCAGATGTCTCCATGTAAGAAAACACACCTCTTAGTCGCCATAGATAAATTCACCAAGTGGGTTGAGGTTATGCCAGTTACAAATTGCGAGGCAATCACAGTGGTGAAATTCTTGGAGCGAATCATATACCGCTTTGGCTATCCACATAGTATCATCACAGATAATGGGACAAACATGTCCCTTGGCGAGACAGAGATATTTTGTGCTGAGAAGGGCATACGCTTGGATGTTGCGTCAGTTTCTCATCCACAAGCCAATGGTCAAGTAGAGAGAGCAAACCAAGAATTGCTCCGTGGTTTGAAGCCAAGACTCCGGGTTCCATGTAAGAGAGCAGCAGGAGCTTGGGTAGAAGAACTGCCATCAGTTGTGTGGGGTATCAATACCACACCAACAGATCAACCAAGCAAACACCGTTTTTCTGGTGTATGGAGCAGAAGCTGTTTTACCAAGTGATATCATACATGACTCGCCGCGTGTGGCGGCTTACGTTGAAGTTGAGAACGAGCAAACCCGGCAAGATGCAGTTGATCTGTTAGAAGAAGAAAGGGAACGAGTCCTGGAGAGGTCAGCAATTTATCAGCAAGATTTGCGGCGCTATCACGCTCGCCGGGTCAGAACGAGAACTTTTCAAGAGGGCGACCTAGTTTTGCGATTGACACAATCACAGGCTGGGATGCACAAGCTGTCACCTCCATGGGAAGGACCTTTTATCATAAGCCGGAAATTGCACAACGGGTCATATTACTTGGTTGATGCTAGAGAGAAAAGTGACTGGTGAACGATACTGATCACACACCAAAGCATTGGAGGAAAGGAACAGGCCGTGGAACATAGCACAGCTTCGTCCTTACTACACTTAGTCTTAGAATTGAGTTCACAAAGATGTAACACACGATGTAAAAAGACAGCAGGTTTCAGACGCACTCTTTTCCTTACCAGGGTACCTAAGGGGACTGGAAGGTTTTTAATGAGGCGGCTTGCTGATCTAATATATGAATAAAGATATATGTGCCCAAAGAATCACTCTTTTATGCATTTACTTTACAGTTTTTACTTATTTCTGTTCAAGTTCATCATATTCATAACAATGAGCCGGAAACTCCTGAAAGAGGAGACCCGCCATTGTATTATTCATAACGATGAGCCGGAAACTCCTGAAAGGGAGACCCGCCATTGTATTATCCTTTGAGAACAATGAGCCGGAAACTCTAAAGAAAAGAGACCCGCCATTGTATATTTTGGTCTTAGGGGCTGCTTGCTTCATGAAAGCACAGCTTCAAACCTAATGACCCGGCCATGATGCCACTTTGGTCATGGGGGCTGATTATCTTTAAGGTACAGCTGCAATCCCATAACCCGGCTAATTTTTAAGCCATTATTTTCTTGTTATCTTACTTAAGCTTGATGTGACTCGCGATTATATGGCCTGTTTGTTCTCCTGTAATTTCAATCAGTTATGATGCCCATGGGGACTTAACTGACACTGTTTTTACAGAGTGAGATGCAACAGTGAGAATCCATGCGAAAGCCGGCTTATAGTTAAAGATAAACAAAAGGGTCATCTAAACCATTGAATTTTGCAGAGCTAACACATAAGAATTTTTGTTACATCTCATGCAAATTCACAAGGTGTACAGCACACCATCAAAAGAATATTGTATCAGGCATAAGTTATTACAGCAAACACCACAAAGGGCAAATAAGACATTGTTTTTTCGCAGAAATCAATCTGCAGGAGCAAAGTTCATTGTTCAGTTGTAGTAGCAGGAGCCCTTGCCGGGTCATTAGTTGTTGGTTCTGTGGAAGGAGTAGCGGCCGGCTCCGGCTCAGGAATAGAACCGTGGTCTCTTCTGCTTGGCTCGCCGGGTTTCCCTTAGAAGCCTTTGCCGGGTCAGTCACCACTTGAGTAGATTCCTGAGTCTTGGGGGCTTCTTTGACTTAGCCTTGCTAGACCCTTCCCCAGTGCTTGCAATACTTGGCTTGGACTTCCAGCAAATTGCGCTCATCTTATACCCAACAATGTCATCATCATCTACGTCTGGATGGCTGGGAGGGGGCATAGCTGGTGTCCCTGACCCGGCAACAGCAGAAGCAGTCCCTTGTTCAGATATCTTAGGAGGTACCACAATTGCTGGTTCCGGCTCTGGGGATGCAACCTGCCAGGCCTTCTTGTCAAAGCCGGATTGAAAAATGTCTAACCTGAGGCCTTCAGCAATCGTCGTGGCAGGAGCAAAGGCTTCTTGTCGTGGTTTTGTCACGGCAGGTGTTACCGGGTGGTAACTTGAGATTCGAGGCAAGGCAATCATAGTGTTCGGGAGAGTATTTAACTCGCTAGGGAAAAAGGATGTATCCTGGTTCAGCCTCTCCATAGGAGATAAAGACCTACTGCCAGCCTGGTGTTTCTCTATTCTCATATCAATCTCGATCACCCGGCGGATAACAACACCGGCGGGTTCCGAGTCTAGGTTACAAGGGTTCTCTCGCTATAAGCTTGTATGTCTAGTCTCTCTAAAGTTCGTCATGTTCTACGTCCCAGGAGCCAGTTTATATAGACACCCGGGTCTCCTGGTTGATTACAAGGCAAGGCCGGGTCACGCCCAAACTCGGAGTCCTAACCAAAGTCTAACTCATCTATCTTGGCCTCCAAGTCTCGCATACCGCCTTCGGGTCTTCTAGAACCTTCCTTGTTTACACCGAGTTACCGACAAACTTCTTGATCCATCAATGTAATCCAGCCCAAGATGATCTGGTGGGCCTCGCCAGTCTTTCCTCCTGGCGGGCTGTAACTTCCCTGTCCTTGGGCCTATCGGGTTATCTTTCCCTCAACAGGGATTGCCAATCTGAAATTCTTGCTTATGTGCTTTGAAGAGATGTCTGGCCTTAAAATTAATTACCACAAAAGTGAGGTCATTGTTATGGGCAAACCGCGTGAGCATCGCCAAAGGGTGGCGGATATGCTCAACTGTAAGATGGGATCTTTCCCGTTTATCTATCTAGGCCTTCCGGTGGCGGACAGAAAATTGACAGTGGACCAATGGAACTTCTTGGTCCTTAAAATTGCGGCTAGGATTGAAACGTGGCTTGGAAGGTTTCTTTCCTCCGGGGGGAGGTTGATCTTGTCCAACTCCTGCCTAGCTAGCCTGCCGATGTTCGCCATGGGTTTATTTCTACTTCAAGATGGAGTGCACGCTAAGTTCGATTCTCACAGAGCAAGGTTTTACTGGGAAGGGTCGGGCACAAAAAGAAAGTACCACCTGCTAAATTGGCCAGCAGTTTGTCGTCCAAAGGAGTTCGGTGGTCTGGGGATCATCAACTCCAAGTTAATGAACAAGGCCCTGATGCTTAAATGGGTGTGGAAATTGTACCAATAAGAGGACAGTCTCTGGGCCAATTTAATTAGGGCCAAATACCTCGTCAACGATGATATTTTTGCCGGTTCGAGCCGGGGTGGCTCGCAGTTTTGGAAAAGCCTGGGTAAAATCAAACACCTCTTCAAGCTAGGCGCTAGACATATTATTCACAATGGAAGACGCACTCTTTTTTGGTGTGATAGCTGGCATGGGGCCGGCTGTCTCAAGGATAGATTTCCGCTTATCTTTGTTGTCTGCGATAACTATCAGATCTCTGTTGCTGAGGCGGTGACTCACTCTATTCGCCTGCGACGTTCCTTAGATCCGGCTGGCAGAGCTCAATGGGAGGAGCTGCTCCAGCTGATTGACCAGATTTCCTTGTCAGAGGGCCCTGATTCTGTGACCTGGGCGTTAGAGGCCTCGGGCCAATTCTCGGTTTCTTCCATGTACGCTAAACTTGCCCAAGGGGCAACTGTTGCTCACTTCCAGGATGTTTGGGCGGCAAACCTCCCTCTAAAAATTAAAATTTTCTCCTGGCAGATGATTATTGACCGGCTCCCTTCAGGACAGGTTCTCGCCTCAAGGCAGGGGCCTTCGGACGGGTCCTGTGCCCTGTGTGGTGCCGCGGAAGACGCCTCCCACATGTTTTTCTCTTGTTCCTTAGCAAAATTTGCCTGGAGTGTGCTGCGGCAACTCCTGGGAAATCGATGGTGCCCTGCCAACTTTGCGCAATTCTTTGCCATCCTTAGTAATTTGTCGGGTCAAACTCGAAGGGTGGTGTGGTCTCTTTTTATTGTGCAATCTTGGGCTTTATGGAATGTTCGCAACAAGCTCTCTATTCAGCGAAAGATTATCAAACATCCGGCTGATGTCATATACAAAACTCTTATTTTCTTGCAGCTTTGGTGCCTAAATGCCAAGGCAAAGGATCGGCCAAGACTAGAGGAGGTGGTCGCCAAGCTCAAGCTGTTGTATACAGAAAATCGCCCGAGGACTCCGAGGTCTCCGCGTAGGACGAGCGGGAGCTGAGTTCGACGATTCATGTTCCCGACCTCCTGGAGTGGCACTCCTTAGCTAGCATGTTTTACTCTTGTGCGAACTCTGTTGTCTTTCCTCTTGATGGCTAAGCTGTATGCCGTAGCATGTAACCGTATTCTGTGTGAACTTGTGTGTCTTATTAATTTAAGCCTGGCACATGTGCCTTTTATCTAAAAAAAAACCTCGTCAACTATGGCACTAGCAAGTACCTACACGTCGGCCATGCTTAATTTGCTTTCTCTACTGGAAAAGCAATGTACATTTGTAAACAAGCAATTGGTTTTGAACCTCGTGCAGGATCCACCCTTGGGGATGCCGGCTTTCCCTGTGCCTGGCGGGCATTCCAGCTGTGCTGTTCACCCTAAGCGCGCTCTTCATGGTCGACACGCCCAACAGCCTCATCGAGCGCGGCCGGCCGGAGATGGGCAAAGCTGTGCTGAAGAAGATCCGCGGCACGAACAACGTGGAGCCGGAGTTCAACGAGATCATGAGGCCAGCCGCATCGCCCGCAACGTCAAGCATCCTTTCCGCAGCCTCCTGCAGCGCCGAAACCGTCCCCTGCTCGCCATCACCATCCTCCTCCAGATATTCCAGCAGTACCGACGCGTCGCTCTACGCGGCCGTGATCACGGGGGCAGTGAACGTGCTGTCGACGTTCGTGTCAGTCTACACGGTAGACCGGGTGGGGCGGCGGATGTTACTGCTGGACGGCGGCGTGCAGATGTTCCTGTCGCTGGTGGCCATGGCCGTGGTGATGCGGATCAAGGTCACCGACCATTCAGACAACCTCGATCACGCCTGGGCCATCATGGTCGTGATCATCATCTGCAACTTCGTCTCATCCTTTACCTGGTCGTGGGGCCCGCTCGGGTGGCTAATCCCGAGCGAGACCTTCCCGCTCGAGACGCGCTCGGCAGGGCAGAGCATCAGTGTTTGCACGAACCTGCTCTTCACCTTCATCTTCGCGCAGGCCTTCCTCTCGATGCTTTGCCACCTCAAGTACTTCATATTTGTGTTTTCCTCAATCTGTGTCATCATAATGTCGCTCTTCGTCCTTTTATTCCTCCCCGAGACGAAGAACATACCCATAGAGGAGATGGTTGAAAGAGTTTGGAAACGACACTGGTTCTGGAAGCGATTTATGAATGACGAGGGCGACAACCACATCGTCAGCCGAACCAACGCCGTCAATAGTGGCACTATTTAGTTAGGATAGCCGAATAGAGTACTGTCACCAAGCATATTTGGCAACATGTCAGCACTGTCTCTTCTGACATATTCCCTCCGTTCCAAATTAGATGACTTCCATTTGTCCACATACGGATGTATCTAGACATGTTACAAGTATAGATACATCTACATGTGTACGAATGGAAAGTCATCTAATTTAGAACGGAGGGAGTACAATGCAGGATATATTGGTGGTAGTGTGTGCTATGCAGTGAAAACATTGAAGAAACAGCAATGCATCTATTCATTGATTGCCCCTTTTCTAATTATTGCTGGGAACTATTATTTCAACCAAAGGGAGAGGCATTTCCACCTTTGATGAATGTTGTTACTTATTGATGATCTTCCCACAAATTATGCCATGGATATTATCATTATGGGATGTTGGAACATTTGGATGCAAAGTAATGGGAGAATTTTTCAGAATGAAAGACCCCAGTATAGCTGCCTGGAGAATTAGATTAAGGAATGATCTTTCAGCATTGAGTTACAGAATCAAGTCACAATTCACAGAGGCTCTGAAGAACTGGACTGATTCAGTTCTGATTTAATCAGCTTTCTTTCTTTTTCCATGCTAGGAAAAAGCGTCTTGTATTAGACCTTTTGGTTAATGAAAAATTACTGTAGAACAATTGTACTAGGGTTCTTGCATAAAAAAAACCTATAGCTTCTTCATTCCTGCAGGAAGAACTATATGAGCGGGCGTCGGGTAGGGGTCCTGTGGTTTTCACGGCGGGCGACGGGTTCCTCGACGGTCGGGCAAAAGAAACCGACCTTGCCGCCATAAAATCATTCTTTTTTTTTTTTGAGGAAGGATCTGATTCATATATTAATATTAAGGAGGCTCACCACTTTTACAAACAGGCCCAGAAGAAACACGAAATTACAAAAGGGCCCAAAAAAGGTAGATCCTTCCTCATTATGTTAGCTAGGTAGATCATTCTGTTATTTTTAGGCCTCATCTCTCATTATGTTATTTTTTTACAGCACGGGCGTTTGGCAGACCTGCTAGCTAGGTAGATCAAATAACATGCATAGCTGCATGGACCCCTGGACTGGTGGTTGCAGAAAAAATGAGTCTGCATGCTCCGAACGCATTAGTTAATCCATCACAGCAGAAGAACCAAAGCTAGCAGTAGTGGTATAGTATCATCAAGTGAAAAGAATTCCAGTAGGAGTGGGACCCACGTCATAATTGGACCAATGAAAATGAGACTTGTGCCCGGAGCAGATGCCGCCGGGTTCAACGAAGCATTTTCCGTGAATAATGTGAACCCGGCGGCCGGTGATCCCGCAGTAACTCGGCATCCCATTGGTCCAGCAGCATGTGCGGGTCCACGACTAAAGAAAAAGGCTTTCCCGTATATGGTGGTAAAAGTAGATCAGAATACATGTGTGTGGGCCCCCCTTTAGGAGAGAGATAATAAAAAATAGTTAGATGTAGATATTTGCTTCTTCTAGCTCAAGGCTGCACGCCTGCACCGGACGTGGTGTGTAGCTGCAGAGACGGCGAACGCGATAGTCAACGGCTGGGGTTTGCGCCAGAGATGTCAGAGATAACGGCGATAGCAGCAGCGTCGCAGGGCACACGCCGCACGCCTCCGCGGTGCCGCGGCAGGGTCAGGGGAGCCTCAGAGGAAGATGCAGACGAGACCGGCATGGATAGATGCAGATTAGCTCGCTGCCATTGGCGCGTCGTGTCCATGGTGGATCTCCAACCTGCAGTGGCTCAGGAGCGCGCCCACAGCGCCGTGCGCCTGCACGTGCACCTCCACGCTGTGCTGCACGGAGAGAGTACGGGCGGGCGCTTATGGGTACGCGGCGGAGGCGGAGGTCGAGCTCCAGCCGGCAGGCCGACGATGGTGCGCGAGGAGGGCGGCGGGGACGGCGATGTTGAAGGGCGGCGTCGGGTAGGGGTCCTGGGGACACCAAAGGACAAAGGTGCAGCCGGAGCAGCCGCAACCATGCTCTCCTAGTCCGGAGCGGGCTAGTGCGGAAGGAGAGAGAGGAAGGAGACAGAGACATTTAGGGTGTGTTTGGTAGCCTGTGCTACTCTCCCTTCCTATCTCTCCTCATACAAGCCCACTCCAGCAACAAGACAACACCAAAACATGACATTGTAGCACCAAAATATCATTCAAACAGTGTATAATAAATTCCAAGACCAAAATATGACATTTCAACAATATATAATAAATTCCAGCATGAAAATAAAGACAATTCAACACCAAAATATGACATTCCAGCAATATATGATCATCCATAATAATTCCATATTAGAAAGTTCGCATACATCGAAAAGTACTAAATTAGCATTACAAAAGAGATGATATCTCAAGTTCCAAGTCAAACAAGATCAGGATTCTTTTCTAGGATGCGGTTAAACGAGGCTTCACGAACTTGAACATCCATTTTCACGAAATTAAGGCCTTTACCCTTGTGCTCTGTCAAGTAATCAAGAACAGCCAAACGTTTATCCATGTCGAAAGGAAGGTCCATAACAGCCTTGTACAAATCTGGGTGTGTTTCGGTATGGCAAGTGTTATTGATAGCACCAGCCATGTCACGCAATGCATCAGACATGTTGCTATACAGAGTTACATCTTCTTCACTCATAATAGATGCCTTCTTCTTCTTCTTATTTGTGGCAGTAGGTGAAGGAGTAGTGGCAGGAGTAGTGGTTGGAGTAGTTGCACCAATGGTACCAACATCGAAATCCAAATCAATAGGACAAGCTGCAGCCTTACCTTCACCATTCAATCCAGTGGGTTTCCCCAAAGGCTCATTTGAACCCATTGCAAACTTTCCCGTGGCTAGCTTATTGGCAAAGCAAGCTTCCATATATTCAAAGTTAATGAGCGGTTTGTTGAGCAATTCAGCATCCTTAGGAGTATCCTAAAATTTATATGAAAAAAAAGATTTCAGCATACTAAAGTAACAAGTTTCAGCACTAAGGTAACAGGTTTCAGCAACAAAATGACAGATTTCAGCAAGTAAGGTCCAACACCAAAATATGACAGATTCCAGCACTTAACATGGATATTTGAGGAAATGTAGAAGATTTCAGCATGAATGTACATACCAGAGTATGGCCCAGATAATGTTGCTCTTCTAGGCGTATAATCTTTTGATCATCATCCCAAAGTGCCCCACTTAAACCTCTCAGTTTTTCAATTCTTTGATATCTTGTCTTCCACTTGCGGAGATGATTGCCGATTTGGGTGGCGGTCACTTCGTAACCAACAAGTTGGGTCAAATTTTTTGCAACATGGGTAATATGAATCTCTTTAAATCATTTGTCCGTCTTCACTCCTTTCGCTGCTATCTCGGCAAGAGATCGCATCATGCAAGCTGACATAGGAGGGGTCCAATTCATCACCTTCCCGGTCTTCTTGGCTTTAGCACCAACATCCGGAACTTCATCCATAGGTTCATCCATCTACACCAAAACAAATGGATTTTTAGCATCAAAATATGACATAACAGCAGCAAAATATGACATAACAGCAGTATAAATAAATTCCAGCAGCAAAATATGACATTCCAGCACCAATATATGACATAACAGCAGTATAAATAAATTCCAGCAGCAAAATATGACATTCTAGCACCAATATATGACATAGCAGCAGTATAAATAAATTCCAGCAGCAAAATATGACATTCCAGCACCAATATATGACATTACAGCACCAAAATAGACATTCCAGCACCAATATGTCACATTACAGCACCAATATGTCACATTACAGCACCAAAATATGATATTACAGCACCCAAATAGAAATTCCAGCAGTACTAATCAATTCAAGTCACAATTATTACAACAACTAACTCCAGAGTAAATCAAATGTGGGCTAACCCCCTATTGGCCCACATGTGGTGTGCAAATTCATTTCTCTTTTGCTTCCAAGTAATATTATCATAAGCAACATCATTGTGGTCCTCATCATTGGGTTCCGGTTCCCATGCCTCCGGTGGAAAAAATTCATCCTCACCCCACTGAAGTATCCAATTATGGAGAATGGCACAAGCAATCACTACTTTGACTTGGGTCTTATACGGATGGAATGGTTTATTGTAAACGAATTTCCAACGATTCTTGTATGCAGCAAAAGCCCTTTCAACCGTTATCCTTAACGAAGAGTGTCTTAAGTTGAAAAGCTCTTTATAGTTTTCAGGATGACTCCCTCCACCATACTCTTTCAAGTGGTACCTTGTTTTTTACGGTACGGTGGAAGGAAACCCGGTCTAACAGCATATCCAGCATCAACAAGATAGAATTTTCCTATAAAATGACAACTATTAGCTAAACGAAAGAACTATTGGGACATATAGCTAATAGGCTTTAGATTTTACCTGGAGGAAGTGACAACCCATCATCCCTCTCCACAGCATCCGAAAGTATAAGGGCATCATGGGCTGACCCCTCCCAACCAGCAAGAACATAGGTAAACCTTAAACCGAAGTCTACCGCAGCCATGACGTTTTGTGTAGTGTCATCTTTTCTACCCCGAAAGGCGGCTGAAATACTTGTTGGGACTCTAGCAAGCACATGTGTCCCATCAATTGCTCCAATACAATCCTAATTCATAAACACAAGTATTTTTTTATCATCCACAAGTTTAAGATATCAATGTTGAGATCTGTTTTGAAATAAATAGCAAGTATTACCTTGAAATAGGGATTGAAGCGGTTGTTTTCCAGAATTTTAGGATGGGTTTGAGTGGAGGGAGGCCGAATCATCTCATCTCGCAACTCTCCAACAGCATACAATACCGCCTTAAAATACCTACTGATTACTTCGGTAGATCTCCTAAAAATAGGTTGCAGCGCCCTAAACCTTGTGTTGTGGCCAACAACTAGGAGAAACATGGCTACTTGTTCCTCGATAGAAGTATGGATGCTATCCAACAATAATTCTCTCTCTCTAAACAAAGTACACAAACGAAAGAAGGGAGCTCTTTTCATTCTTAACTGATTTAGGCAATTTGTGTCACTAGAATGATATATGTATCTCAGATTTAGTTCTCTAGCTACATCCATATCAATTCTACGACCTATAGTTATGGATGGAGTTTTCCTAGCTCTCCTTGAGATAAACACCATGTAAGCACCCATTACAGCTGCAATGCCAGCTGCTTTCACAATCAATTGCCGACGTTTTCTTGCCAAATCGTCCATCTAAACAGATGAAAACAAGTCATGTTTGGTACCAAAATACATATACAACACAAAGCTGTCACAATTTAATCACCTACTGCCCATACCAATATACACAAGTTAAACACCCAATATGACTACAAAAGGCAGAGGCAACAATATACATGAATACATCACAAGGCAGCACAATAAAGCATAATCACAAGGCATACAATAACATATGACTATGGTTGTCACAAGAAAATGGCAGAGAGATGGCTACCTCAGTCGGTCAAAGGGTGCTGCCGGAGTAGAGTTGCAGATGGCCGGAATGGAGATGTGGAGAAGGTGCGGGCGGCCGGAGTGGAGGTGACGAGGCGCTGCAGATCCACTGCCCTCGAACTCGCCGGCTGCTGGTGTGGTTCTGCTGGTCGCCGCTTCCCTCGAACTCGCCGGAATGGAGATGTGGAGAAGGTGCGGGCGGCCGGAGTGGAGGTGACGAGGCGCTGCAGATCCACTGCCCTCGAACTCGCCAGCTGCTGGTGTGGTTCTGCTGGTCGCCGCTTCCCTCGAACTCGCCGACTGCAGATCAGTCCGGACAGGCGGCGAGCTCCATTGTGTCCGCCCTGCTCGCCGGCGTGTGTAGATTCCGGGACGGCGGACGGATTCGTGGAGGCGGGGAGGATTCGTGGAGGCGGGTGGCGGATGGAGTGGTGGCGCGAGAGATCGAAGGTCGAGCAGGGCTGAGACGTGCGGGAGCTGTGGCGGCGCGAGAGATCGAAGGAGCGAGCTGTGGCGGCGCGAGAGATCGAAGGTGGGGGAGCTGGCGGCAGGGGTGAGGAGAGGACCGCGGGGGAGAATGAACGGGCTTTTTGCTCGGGGGTGCGAGGCTTGACCTATTTTCGCTGTGCCGGGTGGGACGTGCGGAGATTTCTGCGGGTACGCGGAGGGCTCGTTTTCTGTACGCGCTCGCCCCGGTCGAGTTGAGAAGGCCGATTCCAGCTTCTCGTGCGGGCAGGGCTGAGAGGCATTTTTGCATCCGGTGGGCAAGGCTGAGAGGCCTAGTACGGGCTACCAAACACCCAAAATCTGGGTCAGCTGAGATTATCTGGGGTAGCACGGGCTACCAAACACACCCTTAATTACTGGGCCCGTGGGTGCATGTATTACGGTTCGTATACTCCATTTCAACAAAAATGCCTGCTGCTGCTGTGGGACCCACGTCATAATTGGACCAATGAAAATGAGACTTGTGCCCGGAGCAGATGCCGCCGGGTTCAACGAAGCATTTTCCAGTAGGAGATGCACTATATGTAGCTGGAAATTAACTATAAACCATATAGATTATTTCGTTCGCCTACACACAGCGATGCTACTAAAGTACTCCCTCTGACTTTCATTTATCCACTATCCACATGTGGATGTATCTATATGTGTAACATATCTAGATATGTCCATGTGTAGACAAATAGAAGCCAATTAATTTGGAACGGAGGGAGTACATACAGTACGTGGTTTCATCCATCAGGTACACCGTCCGGTCGGCAGGGATCATGGCTCAGCGCGGGAAGGCAGCGATCTCGACGCCCTTGTTGCCAAGAGACGGCGCGGGCGCGTCGTAGGCGCTGAAGAGGCGGTAGGAGGATATGAGGGAGAGGAGGATGTAGCACACGACGGAGCCGAAGGTGATGGCCACGGACGTCCGGGCCTGCCGGCAGAAGCCGCCGAACACGCCGCACGCCTCGCTCCATGTCACCTCCTTGTCGCCGTTATACGCCAGGTAGAGCAGTTCCGCCGACGCCGCGCCGGCCGCCAGGATCAGGTACGTGAACACCTGCAGCCATCCATCTGGCGTTAACATACGCTACACATTAAGAAGATGAACTGATTCCCGGCAGGCACTACGCAAAATGGTGCCGTGCAGACTTGTTGCACGAAGCGAGAAAGCAAGGATCTGCTGAGTAGTGTCTGTTGGAACTTAAGAATTATTCAGATCATAAAACCTACTGAGATCCTCTGCTCTCCAAACTGCATAAATATAAGGTGAACTCCCACAGATTTTACAGGACAGATTTCAATACCAAAAGCAGAACTGAATGAATTTTAGGTGTGCTACAGAAGAGGACTCATAGCTCGACCTAACTAAACTGCAACAAACTAAGCTAATCAGTAGTTAGAAAGGCAGTAAAGGATGAGATGGACATGAGGAATAAGTGATAAACCTGATCTAGGAGGAAGACGATCCAGGAGCGGGACAGCGTCGCCGGGCGCGGCACGGCAGTGTAGAACGCGGAGACCAGCGAGTAGGCCGCGCACAGCCCGTTGGCGTAAACCAGGTACCTTTGATTTTGCGCCAAAGTAAAGAAGGGATTAGAACCGATGCGGGAGCAGAGCAAAGAGGAAGAACTAAGGAAACGCAAGAGGCAACGTACTTGAATCCGCCAAGGTCGGAGTAGGAGACGGTGCCGTACTCGTTGGTCTGCGTGTCACGGAGCATGACGGCCATGGCGGCGACGCAGAGGCCCAGCGGTGCGGCGCGCAGCAGCGTCTCCAGCGGCCGGACCCGCGTCTCCGCGGGCGACAGCTCCCCCGCGAGCATCGCGTCCTCCCCCGCGCCACTCGCCGGCGCCCCCATCACCTTCTCGTCAGCCATCTTCGACATCTCCAGCAGCAACGCAGCCACCAACGTCGACGATCGAAGCAGCAAGAGCTCAACCCTCACTCTCAATCCTGCAGGTCCTGGTCCCTCTCGTGTGCTTGAACGGAAGGGGATCGGGACGAGGGCGAGGCGCGCATTTAAGGCGAGTAGCAGGGCAGGGAAGGTAGTTGGAGCGGAGCTTGGTGGCTTGAATGCGCGGAGTTAATGGCGCGGTGGCGGTACCATACGTATGGGCTAGTCGAAAGGCAGTGAGGGCATCTCCAGCCGCCCCCCAGCGCCCCATAGGAGGCCTTTTTAGCGCCGCAGCGGCCAAAAATTCACCAGCCGCTTCCCCAGAAGTCGATTTAGCGCCGGTTCCCGCCGTTTCGCGCCGGCGAACCCAGCCCAAACCCAGCGCGCTGGGTTCCGCGGGGGGCAAAAGGCGTCCGCGGGCCAGCCTTGTCGGTGAGAGAAGGCGATTTCCCTCCATAATTTGCCCTCACCCCACCCCGTTCCCGCAATTTCCCCACATATATCCCCTCACCCCCACCCCGTTCCCGCCATTTCCCCCACATCTGGCCGCCATGGCTCCCGCCCGATTCACAGGACCCCGCGCCGTCGCCGTCCCCGCGCTCTCCGCCACCTCCATGATCGGCAAGAAGGCGCGGAAGCCGAGAGCGCCGAAGGAGAAGCCGCCGGGCATGAGCAACGCCAACTGGATCGCCGAGAAAGCGCGCCTGGAGAGGGACAACCTCCAGCGACGGACGAGGGAGAAGGCGCAGAGGGAGAGGAAGCTGGCCGCGCAAGTGGCGGAGGCGGAGGCCGAGGCCCAGTCCGTCGGCGAGGAAGAAGAAGAGGAAGAGGAGCTCGATGAGCCGCCAACTCC
Source organism: Poa pratensis (assembly GCA_947311845.1). Taxonomy (NCBI): domain Eukaryota; kingdom Viridiplantae; phylum Streptophyta; class Magnoliopsida; order Poales; family Poaceae; genus Poa; species Poa pratensis. The sequence goes on along the minus strand of CAMZMU010000128.1, from coordinate 61,830,237 downwards.
GGCTGCGTCTGCGGCGCCGCCGGTCAAGCGGAGGGGCGGCTTGTCTCCGTTCGCCGGATGGAGCCAAACCGCAGCGGGCTCGCCATCGCCGTCGCCGCGCTGGAACGCGTCCCCGCAGTACTCCCCTGGGTACGCCGACTCCGACCCCCATGGTGGTTTCAACCCCAACCTCACCTTCCCCCACCATCCGGCAATGATGTACGCCGGCTCACCAGGCTACGCATCCTCGCCGTCGCTCCGTCGTTCCCTCCCCTTCACCGCCCAGTCCTTGTTGGGCGGGATGCCCCAAGAGCTCATGGAGGACATCATCGCCACCGGCTCGATGGCGACAGCGGCGTGCCCGGGCTTCCTCTCGCAAGGCGGGGAGTTTTTCTCCCTGGGCGGCGGGGATTACGGCCAAGGCGCGTCTGGCGCCGGTGTCGGCACGGAGGAGGCGGATGCGGAAGAAGGAGACGAGACGGCGCCTGCATACGAGACGGCGCCTGCAGCTGCGGAGGGAGCCCGAGATGGCGACACGGGCGGCCGCCGTCCCTGGAAGGGGCCCAAGGTGGCGCCGAAGCCGCCCGTCGAGCCTCGCATCAAATGGACGAGCCGGGAGGATGTCCTCCTCGCCGAGGCATGGAAGACGGTCAGCCTCGACCCGATCACCGGCGCCAACCAGGCCCTGGACAACTACTGGAAGCGGGTGAAGACGGCGTACGACGAGCGCCGGATGATCGACCCCGACTTCGCGTCGTGCGTCACAGAGCGCGGCCAGAAGGCCATGGCCAACCATTGGGCGAACATCCAGGCCCAATGCAACAAGTGGCACGGCATACAGCAAGAGGTCACGCACAGGCCGCAGAGCGGCGCGAACCGCGAGATGGAGGTGAGAATTCCGCCAAGATTGTTTTCTTTTGCTTCGCCATGTAGCTCATTGCCGCCGGTCTCGTCGCCATGTAGCTCGTCCGGATGCTCGAGGCGTTCAAGGAGGACGAGAAGGCCGACTTCAAGTTTCTCCACGTCTTCGTCGTCATCGAGGGGTGCGAGAAGTGGGCGGAAACACGCCGTGGGATCGGCAAGGGCAAGGAGTACGTCCCGGACGTGGCGGCTGCTGGTGCGTCTGATGGCCGTCCACCGATGGGCCACAAGAAGGCCAAGGCGGCGAGGGACGCCGCGCCGGCAGCGGCGAAGCTCGAGGCGTCCATCCAGACCTGCATCTCCGACGCCCAGGCCCATGCCGCCAAGAGGGAGGACACCGCCAACAAGAGGTGGGCGGCGCTCATGGCTAACTCCCAGGTCAAGATCGACCTCCTCAGGACCGGCACCGTGGCGAAGAAGAGGAACCACGACCTCGCATTCCTCACGGCGGGCGATCCGGCCGCGATGGACCCCGAGGTGAGCACATGGTTCATGGTGCAGCGCTCTCTGATCCTCAGCGACATCGTCCCGGCTCCGGCCCCGACCCCGACGGACACGAGCTACGACAGCCCGACGAGCTCCTCGGCCAGTCCAGCCGAGACGCCGCCCGCCCAGCCTACGTCCGCTGCGCCGACCGCGCCCATCGACCTGGAGGCTGCCGCGCCCATTGACCTGGAGGCTGCCGCGCCCGTCGTCGACCTCGAGGCCACTCCGAGCTCGGCGCCGGCTCCGACCACCACGCCCATCGTCGACTCTGACGCCGCGGCGTCGCCGGCCTCTATCTGATCTGTGAATCAGCAGAATGCCGAATGTGGCCGTGATCGCCCGACTGTGGCTTGATCAAGACTATTTGATCGCCCAACTGTGGCGTTTTTTGTAATGTTTGCCCAACTATGGCTGCTGTGATCGCCGAACTCGGGCTACTTTTGGGGGCGGGAAGAAGAACTTTCGAATTTCTGGGCTGTGTGTTTTTCCTGGGCCGCCGAACGGCTGGTGAAATCGCCCCCCCCCCCCCCCCAGGTTTTGGTGCGGGCGGCGCTAAGCCTAAAAAGCGCCGCTTCAAAACCTGGGGGGGCGAACGGCTGGAGGTGCCCTGACGAGTCGAGCCGATTAATCGATCACATGCCCCAAGGTTTTGCCATGCCGTCACTCCCTCTTCCTTCCTTGGTGTGCGCTCGCAGCGGCCGCGTGTGCCGCATGCGCGCCGGCAACCCTTATCCAGGGTAGGGGTTTGGGCATGAAACCGGGAATCCGGAAATGGATACGGAAACATAACTAAATGCTCGTTTTTTTCAGTTGATACCTTGATAATTCGGATTCTATTTCATGACAAGCCGAATTATCGAGAATAGGTCGTCGACCTGGTGGCTAGCAATGCGAGTGCGCAGGCAGCCCACCCGAGTTCGAGCCTTGGGCTTGGCGGGTGCTCGTGGAGTCTCCTATAAAAAAATGCTATCGGGTGCTAGTGCCTCGGATGGTCTCGTATTTTTGACAAGCCGAATTATCAGTTTTTTCCCTTTTTCGAAAAGGGGAGCCCACTTTGGTTTTCATTTCTGAATAACCGAGTTAGGGCATGTTTGATTCAAAAGTTCACAACGCAGGAGTAGGATGTCATGATATGTTGCATCTTATGAAAACTGAAATTTATGATACATACTAGCGTTTAGTCGTGTTGCAGATCTTTTGAGAATTTTTTTGTTTTGCTGGCTGAACGATTTGTGCGTTTGACATAGTTGTAGTAGATAAAAAGAAAATTTTCATAAGATAGACATAAGGTAAAATTTCCTACGTATATGGTTTCAAATCCGACAAACAAAACAACCTCTATAGGCAAAAAAAAAGTAAGAAATGAAATTCTCCAAAAAAAAATCTATGTAATTTGAAACCAAACTTGCCCTTAATTGTGGCACATAACCTGGTTATACCCAAAAATCCAAGGTATCATACGTGCAATTTAACGCATGTTGATTTGCATGCTAAAACCCAAGACATGATAATTGTATCCTCGCTAAGTTTTGTTTAGACTAGACATGGGAGTATCATACATTAGTATCATATATAAGATACTAGTGTACATGATACAATATAAAGGGTAGTATCACAGCCACATCTTATTTACTTATTTGTAGAATCCCAATATAAATATATGTACAAGATTTATTTCTTAATAAAATATCTAGTTTTTACGTGCTAACATAGGCAGATATCACTATCATCTCTCTATTAATTGTCGTGTCATATAAGATTTTTACCAACATGCCATGCATGATACTACCTATGATACCCCACTACGGCTAGTCTTAGGTACAACACTCGAGCAGCGGCTCAAATGCATATAAACCTACTTATAGTGGAGGAACAAAATTTATTGCTCTCGGGGAATACCATTTACGAAAAAACGCACACGCAGTCCTGCTCGCGCTTCTCTATGGTCCCTCTCTCCCCACGCCACCGCTGGCGGCCTTCTTCCACGCCACCGTTCGCACCCCTACCTCCGACGACACCGGTGTCTTCCCTCGAGGCGGCCAAGGTGAGCTGGACACAAGCGTCACGACAGCCCACGACAGGAGTGTCGTACCGTCGTTGCCGTCAGCATCGGTTGCGATGGCGGCGGGCCATCCTTCCCTAAGGGCAGTACGGACCCTCGGGCCAGCGCGAGTAGCGGAGGATGCATGGACGGTGGGACAGCGGCCCTGGGCGCGGCGGCGAGGGCGATGATGAAGGAGAAGTGCCTTATAGGTAATAATAATTGTTATTATTAATATTTATCTCGTAATTAATGTTTATTAACCATGCTATAACTGTTATGGTTTATGAATTCCGATTCAGAGGAAAACTCATACGCAAATGTGGAAATATAACGGCAAGTTTAGTCATAGTCTTGCCTCTAAAAACAAAGTCGTTGGTTGTATGATGCCCTTATTTTCCTGGTCATGGGTATGATCTATACCGACAACAGTGGGAGCACATTTTTGGCGGAGCAATGTTAGCTAGACTATCGTCACACTGTTTTTGGTAATATCAAAGAAGATTAACTTACTTATAGAATGATGGTATTAGGCTCATGCATGATTTGAAAGGTTACTTTAGTTCCGTTTAACGTCACACCATATAAGGGCTATCTAACAACAGCTTCTGGGTAGCTCGTAAAATGTGTTGGACTTAGGGACCCTTTGATTCAAAGGAATAGCATAGGATTTTTGGAAGAATGAATTATATAGGAAATTTGCCTATAGAACGTGTTTGATTCATATGATTATATGCGATAGTAATTAATCTCATAGGAATCTTGTAGTGCCAATCCGATAGTAAAAAAGAATTAGGTCATACCTCATGCAAAATTCCTTTACTTCAATCAAAGAGAATTCCTGTTCCTATAGGATTCATCTGGACAAGACATTCCAATCCTATAAGTTTATTATTCCTATATATTTCCTATCCTATGAATCAGAGGAGCCCTAATGATCCAATACTGGGAATTGCTCCTCTAGCGATGGAGAGATACTTTCTGGTCCCACTCGATATGGCAGTACCCATCATCATCTGTGCATACAGGAAAACATGATACAAATCATGGGATACCGGAATACGGGAACAAGAAAAAGAAAGAAACCGGTAACAAGGATAACAAGATATAGTGATCAAGAGTTGGTTCATATAGATATCAAAAATTCTTGCTTCAGATAATGTTAAGTATCGTGAAGCAATGGGAACCACGTACGGGAAGTAGCCGGTTTACTTGAACTCATTCGTATAACAGTCGGAATCAATATGGGCGTCCACGGCTCCGCTATTGATTATTGACTCGAAGGTCCGTAAATTAAATGACCGGACACAAGATGTCTCGGTGTCATAGAAATAGTTTTTACTGATATCTAAATTTACGGAGAAGTAACCGGGAGAGTTCTGGAGTCCTCGAAAGGTCCCGATGAACCCTAATGTGCTCTGAAAGGTCCATGAAGGACCTGGAAGGTACAATATTCTGAAAGGTGCCATGAGGGGGAAGTAAGGGGGTGGCCAAATTGGGCCAAAAGGCCCATGTGGGGCCGACCCCCCCCCCCCCTCCCCCCTCCTTTGGATGGGGGTCAAGGCACCCCAGCCGGCCGTACCTAGCCCCCCTCCTATATAAAGTAGGAGGGGCCGAGGGCAACCCTCCTCCCATGCATTGTGTTGTGTAGGCTCCTCCCCCCCCCCCCCCCCCAACCCCCACCCCCACCATACTTGTTCCAGTATCTCTTACGTCCTGGACAACGGAGCGTTGGTGAACAGTAGGAGATGTACGCGTGCGGACTATCACGCAAAGAAAGAAGACCTAGTAGTGATGGAGAACCTGGGCGCTAATACGCGACTCACTGGCACGGGACAGTGAGAGGTATCTAGGAGACTCTAGTGTATTTTGAATGATTGGGCGGAAAACCTCTTATTTGTAGAAAACAACATCACATGAAGTTATGTGCTTGAGTGTGTACACCGTGAATAGCGGTTTTTGAAGGCGATTCTTACATAGTAACTTTTTGATGAGAACCAACATGTTGTTGGATTGTTAGGAAGGTGGTTGTATGTCCATCGACAATTAAATCACACATGTGACACATGTGTCTAATTCAGATGGAATATTATTTTAGTTAGCTCTGACGTTCCAATCGATAGTGAGACATATGTGGTGACTACACCAATCGTGAAGCTATCCTTGAGTGTGTTCGTGTAGTCCATAATCTCAAATGTGCCGATAGTGTAAAACATGTGAGGGAAAAACAAATCTCTCCTGATTTTTTTTTTATTGTTAAGCTTATACAATGTACGAAGCTAAGCTACATGCATCTAGTTTAAAACTATTTTACATTAAGGAACCCATGGCTTTATGTGAACATACTTTTCTCTCTTGCCATGCCCTATTGATAACTATGGCTAATTATTCCTTAAACTTCCTTTGGCAACTCCAAAGATTAGTTCGTACTTCGTTGAAGATATTGACCACGTGGCCAAAATTATGACTTCCATATAGAGAAGGTATTTTAATTGTCCTCTGGACATAGTCATGATATACTCCTGTTAGTACAAGAGAGACGTACATGTTCTGGAAGTCTAGCATAGTCATGATATGTCTCTAAGGCTGTGTTTGGATGTTGGTATTCAACCTTGGAATTGAATTGGAGGAGGAATACTAAAGCTGAGATGGAAATGAATTGGCCTCCAATTCTAAATCTGTTGTTTGGATGTGCATGGTATTTTGTGTTGGAATCAAATGATTGGATCCAATTCCAAATCTTGTTTGGATGTACAAACCGTGGAATTTGATTTTTTTGAGTTTGGACAATATAAAGTTGTGTACATGTATGGAAAATAGTTTTATGTATATTGAATGTTTATATATTATTTTTTCACACATAATAACATTAAAATAATTCTAATAAACTCACAACATGGATAATTAGGTCTCTTACAAGTAATTGCAACATATATAGACACACGGCATACATCAAACTATGGAGTACAATTGCAAAGGGAAACCATATACACACACGACATAAATCTGCAGATGCCAATCAATCTAGTAATCTGCAATTGCAAAGGGAACAATTTTAGCAAAATAAATAAATAAAACCAAAATATGCTGTCAAGTGCTTCGGTGGAGAAGAAATGGGAGGGAGAGGCCACTGGGAAGGGGCTTCGGTGGGGAGAGGCCGGCTTTGGGGAAGATCCCTCGCGCCGCCATGCTTGCTCCAGCCGCCATGTCCCCTCCCACCGCCGTTTTGCCCATCCATCTAGGGTTCCGGAGCGGGGAGTAGGACGGCCAGGGAGGAGGTCGACCAGGGGGAAGACGAGGGGAGGGGAGAGAGGACAGGGAGGAGGGCGGCCGGGGAGGAGGGAGACGGGAGGGGAGCTTACGGCGCAGGAGGAGGGAGACGGGAGGGGAGCTTACGGCGCAGGAGGAGGGAGACGGGAGCGTCGCCAGGAGGGAGACAGAGCGAAGAAGCACGAGAGCTCGTTTCCAAGCCAATACGGAGGTCGGGACCTCCGTATTCCCGAGGGTGTGCGCACACAGGCGGGGTGGTGGGCATGGAATTGAGGCTCCTTTCCTGGCCCGAATACTAAAGCAGCAAAACACCAGAATTCGGGTAGGTAAATTCCAAATAGCTGATTCCAAGCCCCCAATACCAACATCCAAACACAGCCTAACAAATATCAGTGAAAGGGCAAGTGACATTTTCATATCTCATCTTTTCTTTTGCGCGATGTCTTTTATTTTGGGATGGTCATGATCCTCTTTAATTCCTCTATAATTTGGCTTTTAGTACAACTGCATTGTTAGTACCCTAAGGCTACTTAGTTGTCTCCATCATTGTTGTCCAAAGGCAAACTGCAACTGTTCTGATGGAGAGGTCTTCGGCTCTTCGCTTTTATGATCGATCACCAGATCGTACTGAATCTATCTTATGAGTTTGTTTTCCAAAGGGCGACTCGTGGTACTAGTATACAATTTACAAATCAGATCAATATTACGATTACAATTGAACTCTGAAAAAACAATGGAAACAACACACATTCGGTTAAATATATGCCTTCACTTCCTTTTGATGTAGATGATGTGAATTTAAGTTTCACTTCTGAGTTTACCCAAAAGTAAATGTTTTTAGACATGTTTCATATATATATATTCATTTTTTTGGTAAATTTGAGACACTTATTTTTTTAGGGAGGGAGTATCATTTATAGCAGATGTTAGCTGCACGTCGTCTCCGCCCGTATCCCTAACTATATCAAAGCCCACCCGTTTGGCTCACTCCTCAGCCTGGCCACGTCACCTCGATTCTTCTCGGCCGTCCGATCGGCCGGCAACGGCCCACATTCGCAGATAATCGCACTTCTACAGTGCTCGGTGGGAGGACCGAATTGCAATTCGCGAAAAGATCGGGGGTTCCGTGCAAAAACGTTACTGCATCGCAACAATTTTCAAAAGAGTCCCCGCAAAAAAACAGAAATTGCACCACATCCCACACTTTCCCGCGGCGAAGGACGTACTTGCAATTTTCCCAAACCTCAGGGGCCCCGCTGAAAAAACGTCCGCACACCCTTCCCTCCCCCTTCTCCTTCCCACGCGCCGGCGGACTCGCCGCCGTCGCCGACGTGAGGCGCCGTCGCTGCAGGCATCCCCATACGAATCCAGCGACGCCACGATCTCCGCCGTCACCGCCTCCATCTCCTCGCCGTAGATCGGCCGCCGCGCCGCCGCACGGACGGCGGAGGACGGCGGCCTCCCCAGAACGCGCCGGCGCACCCCCGGCGAGCCTCACGCCGCCGCGGCCAGTGCTAGCCACTGTGACGTCAGCAATACGTCACAGTGGCCCACACGTCAGTTTTTTTTTTTTTTTTGCAATTCTGAAAATTTTACAAATGCCAGAAAATTTCTTCCTTGAAAATTAAAGTGGACAAAAAAATGGTGTCTACTCATGCCACACGATAAAAAATTCAAATTTGAAAATTTCAAAATTGTAAGTACCACGGCAAAAATTCAAATTATTTCCTCTAATTATTTAGCTAAATTAAACATCTAATATAAAATCAATACTTCTCTAAATTTCCACACTCTCTGAAATTCAATTTCTTCTTTCTACTTTTTTCCCTGTTTACCAAAACTTTTGTAACTTTCGAAATACAACTCCGAATCAAATCAGACCAATTTCTAAATAATTGTAAAAAAATAAAATAATTATTTCAGCAACTTTGGTACCTTTTCTAAATTATTTAAAATCTTAAAATTTTAAATAATACATAAAGACTCATCTGACACCTTCACGTCAATTTATAAAACACAGATTTCACAAATTTGTTCTGAACTCAAATAAAATACAGAAAAATAATATCGTTGATATCATTCAGTATGACAAAGCCAAAAAAAAATCGCACAAAACATCTCATTAAAGTAAAGTTTAATAAATCATTTAAATAAGACTACCCACTTATATCATAGGCTTAAAAAAAATCAAGAAAATCAAAATAAGAACACCAAAAAATGTTAATACTGAGACATAGTTGTTTTTATTTTAAATCAGAAAAATATAATTAACATACCAAAATTTGCAGCGAAGTGTGGTCTGTCTGTTTATGTCAAATTTATGCATGTTTACCAAATTTTAATCGTATCTATTTAAAGACCCATATAATAAAAAGTGATAAATAAATAAATACTTCCAATCTATACATCGGAATTTTACCATTACAAATGCCATACTAATTTATTCAAACAAAAACTCTATTTGCATACCAACAATTCTCTAATCTATACAATTTATAAATGTCGACAAACAACTTTTAAGTACAAACTCTCTTTGCATTCAAACAATTCTCAACTATACACGATTTTCAAACGTTGCCGATTTCGAATTTGAATTTTACCACACAGGCGCGACGGTGTCGCCGCGCATTTTTCCCTAGTATCATTGCACGATTATAGGACCAGTGAGTGACGCTAGCTAGTCATGGTGGTATAGTGCTACCCCATAGATCGGTCCATCGAAGAAAGCGATGTCCATAAATGGAATTTATTCTCTGCTACAGTTCTCAAGCCTAACAATGGCGGCTGGTTTATGAGGCAGCTGAATCACGTTCATGTATAGGGAGAGAGATGCCGTGTCTGCATGGAAACTGGAAAGCGAGTGACACGAAGGCTCTAGGTTCACTAGTAGAAACAGGTTTTTTTGTCCAGAGCTAGTTTGGGCTCTAGTCCTGGGCAACTTTTTAACAATCTTACCCAATCAAAATCCGACACCAGTGGCTTTTGCTGATCTTCTGAGAAGTGATGGATAGTTCCATCTTTCTGACACATGTTCATCCATAAAATCACAAATAAAAGTCCTGTTATGCATTGCTGGGAGAAACATTTTTAGGATTAGACGCACTTGATATTGGGTTTAGCACCGAATCAGCTCGATAAATGGGGACATGCATGCACGGTTGCATTCATTCGCAAGGACATCGCTCATGAAAACATGGCCTTAGTTAAGGCCTTCAGCCAGATGAACCAATACCCATGTATAGATCGATGCCACAAGCAGACAGATGCATCCACCGTCGTATTGCAGTTTTGAATTAAAAAACATTGGAATGCACGAAACATGTGTAGTTACTGGAATCCATCACCATTTGCATCTTTGGTAGCTTGGTCAGGTAATAGGTAGTCATGCTACCGTATCCTTGTATCCTTGCACTGTATACGGAATTAAGGATATCAATGTTGGGATTCAGTTTGTACAAAAAAAATGTTGGGATTCAGTAGTACAGATCAGCCAATTTAGTCCCTCCAATCGCACATGGATGGAGTGTTCTGTGTGGACGGTTCAGCCGGCTGAGTGGTTCCTCTTGTAGAGAGGATGAGTAGTGATATGTGGAGTGTACGCGTGTGGAATGATTAACCCGTGTGTTTCTACAGAGAGGTTTTTCATCACCCTTCAAGAGAGGGATGTACCCCTCTCCCCCCCCCCCCCCCCCCCCCCCAATATAGGCGCATGCCATAGCTTCATATACATAACGGTATGGCACTTCGAGAGAGGGGTCGTTGTAGGCCTGTAGCGGTCGGCAGCGAGAGGGCTCGGAGTGGTCGTGGCGCTGTACCGGGGTCTGCCCGGGATGGACATAACCCGGGTGACTTGTGCCAGTTCTCCTCCTCGGATATGACCGTGAAGCTGGTTGAGATGGCATGTCCAGCCGCATGTATCTAGATCGTACGGAGAGACGACCTTATACTCGTCGAACATTCTCAAGACGATTGGTTGTTGAGTTGATGGCCGGCTAGGGTATGTCGTTTCGCGAGGAGAGACCCCCTCGTTGAGCCGGTTGGCCGGATTGGTTGGCCGGTGGTTTAGTCGGCGCTCCTAGTTTTTCTTTTAAGAGGTATCGGGGTGTCCATAACCCCGTCATCAACTCATATGGAACATTCCAAAAATGATCTACAATTTTTTATATATGGTTAAACGAAATAAGTTTCTTACTTATGTGTAAACTGGAAAATATTGCTCTATACATGTTCCACCCCGTAACTTTGTGACATTTTAATTAAGAGTGTTTTTCACATCATGACCAAAATATCACAATGGTGATCCCAGGAGAGTTAGATGCACGTTTATTTTTATTTTGTACATTTGAATTTTAGTCCAATTTTATTGACATTTAACTATGAGTTTACTTGGGAATTTTTTGATCGCATATCTTATAGGAATATTATAGTCGCACTGTAAAAGAAATTTGTAAATATGACATTTATCTCTTATGAACGATCCATCTCTTACGAACACGTAAAAAATGTAGACTGCAAATTACTCCTATAAAAGCTACTACACTACCCAGCCTCTCAGCCAATCCGTACGAGGCAGCTTATCTCGGCCGTTTACCCATGGTAAACAGTAATTTTTTCCTCCCGCTTTTCACCACGGCCGTCGGATGCTGTGATTCTTTTTTTCACTTATTTGCTCGCTGAATGGGTCAGTGACAGGTGGGGCTCGCTGCCCATGCGGTCCACAAATCAGCTACCGAGACAAGCTCTCGTCTCTGTCTCTCTCCCTTTGCCCGAGCCCGCTGCGAGACAAAACCAACGCCCCGAGATGAAACCCTACCTCCAATCGTCGCTCACGTCTCTCCTCACCAATCCCCTCCCGCGTCTCCTCCTCTCGCGCCGCCGCCGCCCGCCCTGCCGTTGCACTCGGCTCCGTCCTCCCAGCCTCATCTCTCGTCTCTCCCGCGCTTTGGCAAGCGGATGGAGTCGGACGGGGCCGCCGCGGTGTCGCCGGTCTCGCGCAGCCGCTATGTCGCCGTGGATGGGAGGTGGCCAGCGGCTCGGGCCAAGGCGAAGAGGAAGTTGGGGAGGCTCGCATCTTGTTCTCATCTGGAGCCCGCAGGGGAGAGGAAGGAGGTTGCCAATTGGAGGGGAGAGCAGGCCGGCCCTGATTCCGTGATTCGTCCTGGAGCTCGTCCTCCTCCTCACTGTCATGAAGCCATCCTCGTGGAGCTGGACATGGAGGCCATGGTGCTCAGCGGCAGGAGGTGTTGCAGGAGCGACCCAGATGAGGCCGGCGGTGCGGAGGGTGGCGACGGCACGGGCAACAGCTCAGTGAGGTGCCCTAACCCTTACTCTCCATTTGCTTTTTTTGATATGTTCATGGAGCCCTTGAGAGATTTCTTATTTGGAATTTCAAGCTCGACTGTCTCAGAAGCTCTTCACCACGCCGGCGTGCTCATGGTGGTCACCTGGATCCCAACAACGTGTAGGGATGGATGTCCTCTGCCAGAGCTGGGCTTCCTTGTGGACGACCGTACCATCTCTAGCACCTCCGCAGGTATACACGCTCTTTCTTGTTTCTTTGTTTTTTCTCGATTTGGTGTGCAAGCATGGGATAGAGAAACAAACACAGATGTGAACATATAGGGATTGGCCAATGATATATAGGTGTTAAATGTTTCTGCTTGGTGTTGTTAGATTACTAAAAAAACTGGTCCAGAATTATGTGGTGTACACTATCTAAAAATATTTTTGAAACTATTGTGAGCAGCAAAGATATTGGTATGGTGTTTCTAGGAGTGCTCCAATGCGTTCTGCAGTAGTTTTGGAATCGTTCATCCAAGCATGATTTTTATTCGCTTTGCTTGAAGATTTATGTGTGCCTAAAGATTTCTAGGAGTCTTACAATGTTGGTTTTCTTGTTGCATAGGTACCTGGAGGTTTCTTCCTTTGCTCCAGCTGGTTTTGATCATATAAAACTACTGCACAACGCACTGTAGAATTTTGTCGATTGAGCTCACTGAAAATATTTGTTCTCACATGCAGCAACGCCTTTCAGATATCTCAAAAGAAAAAAAGCAATACCTTTCAGTTAAACTAGGTTGTTGTGTTATTGATTGATTTGTAGATTTATTGGTGTTAGGTACAGGTAGAAGTGCTACATTTGAATTACCAACTGTTTCGGAGAACCAACTAGGTGAAAAAAAGGTGTGTGATGTGTTACTTCACTCGCTGGACTAGGTAATGATACGCCCTCGCTCGCGATCTCGAGCTTCAACTTGAATTACTCAGTGGTCGTTAGTGCATTTGTGGGCTCATTAGCAATGCCCAGTGTGGTTGGTCACCTTTTGTTTTTGCTGCAGGAAGTGGACCTTTGGAATTGATGCGGATGGGTTGAGCCTTAATAGACCTTTTTTTGGTCCTAGGTGAGCGCTCAGGTTCTGGGAAATTTGATTTCATAGTGCTACAGAAATTTCATACTACAAGGAATTAGGAGTGTGATTTCGCTCTCCCAGATTTGTTACCACAGTGAGCAATTCTTGATTTATTGATGCTTGCTTTATGTGTGATCTAAGTATTCTTTTCATTTTATGTTGTGCAGCTTGGAACATGGATGCTGGTGGAACATGGCCAGTTCTTCATAAGGTAATGTCCTCTCTCTCTCAAAATTAGTTGTCTATTTGTGCTTCACCTCTGGTTACGTTGGTTGTAATGCATAGATGTGGACTCTTTTTTATTCTCATTAGTGCTACATATGTTGATAGAAATAGTGATGTAATTTGGCGATTAATTCATTCCATGGTATATGAAATGGTTAGGAAAGGTGACAAATTTTCTACTTAATGTTTTTTGTAAAGAAGATTCAAATTAATCCTGATCCTTCACTAGATATCGGTATGCACTAGAAATACTATATCGGTCTTATAATCCCTGAACAATTTGTTTCATCATATAAAGTTGCACTAAATTTTGTTCTAGCTCTATTTTGGATTGGTAGATGCTTTGTAAAGAAGATTTAAATTAGTCCTGATCCTTGCACTAGGTATTTTTATTTTAGCACTAGAAATACTATATCGATCTTATAATCCTCTGAACATTTGTTTCATCATATAAACTTGAGCTAATTTTGGTTCTAGCTTTATCTTGGATTGGTAATGCTTATTGATTTTATTACAAGACTGTGGTGTGTGTAAAAGTATCAAGATGACAGGATCAACCTTTTGTTTCTCTCTGTCAGGTACAAGGGGCTCATTGGTAGTTTGGCCTGCTGTTGGTGTATCAATGTGGATTTCCCTGGCATAAATTCGTTTTGTGGCAGGTAATTCTGTGCACCAGCTATTTTGTTGAGTTCTGCTGTTTGGTTGGCTTAGTAATCATCTTTATGCCTTCCGCTCTTTTTAGTGGTTCTTTGTTCTTGACTACCTGTGATGTGCTGCATTATTGTAGGTTGCGGTCGAACTAATCATGATATATCCGAACCTGAAACCATCGTTGTTTCGGATGCTTGTTGCATTATTGCAGGTGGACGAGCTGTCCAAGGTTAGATGTCGTGCTTGCATAGGTGCTTAGATCAATTACAGTGTGATTACATCAATTACATTATAGTTATAATTAATTAGTGATTCTCTCGATTTTATGTAGTTTCTTCTTCTTCATGTTCGTGTTCTAGCCAAGGAAGCCATCGTGAAAGGAGGTTCAAGGTTGAGCCAGGCATTAATTGGTTGTGGATGTGATATAGGACATGGTTTTCTATAATGTACACACAACAGCTATTCCATTTTTTTTCATCTATCTGAGATTTATGTGGTGCTCTGGTAGAGTCGAGTCGTGCAGGCATTGCGTGCCTTAATGCCTCCATTTTTTGTTTTGTACAGGTCATGATGAAATTCGTCTGCCTAAATCTTCTGGAGGTAAAACTACCTTTGCAATAAGTAATGATTTACCATTTACATTTGAGGACTTCCTTTTTTTATAAAATTTGTTTCGAGAGAAACATAAAATGGTTAGAGAATGATAAGAGTTAAGAAATAAAATCGTACAGTTATAGCTATGCCTAATGAGTACTTCGGTTGCAGCATGTACACTAAGTAATGATTTACTATTTACACTTGAGGACTCCCTTTTTGGTATAAAATTCGTTTTGGAGAGAAACATAAAATGGTTAGAGAATGATAAGAGTTAAGAAATAAAATCATACAGTTACAGCTATGCCTAATGAGTATTTCGGTTGCAGCATGTACACAAGGATAATAAGTTTCTAGATATATCCGAGTTTGTATTAGATTTGTAGATGCCAATAAAAACTGTAGGTTCCCACCAGGTTTGTTTTGCGAGCTGAGCTAATGCGTTTACAAGTAAGAGAGATGAGGGTGACCGAAAGTGGCTGGTTGATGTGTGCACGCGCGACGACGGCGATGATTCTGACCGCCACAGGTTGCTTTGGCCATCTTTGTGGATAACTGTGAAAAAGGATTTGTCCATGAGGTTGATATTCACTTTCGTGTGCAATCATCCTCGGCATCCAATATTTGGTTTTATTTTCAAGATTACTTGGTTAATTGCTGTAGGGTTGAATGATATAATTTTGTATTTATTCTTATTGAGTGCTTGATGATCTGCTTGCCGGTAGATTTATAAATAGCAACATAAAATTAGGTTTTATTTTGTGAAGCTATGTGATGTACATGAGCAAGTTTGTGTGTTTTTGCAATATTCAGGCCCCCTTTTAGATTTCAGAGTGATAACGATTAATGGATAATTTTGTTTCTAGGAGTAAAGCATCAGTGTCGACCGAAGGTCGCAGTGGCCATTATTGCGGAAGCATCAGTTGTCTTTCGATCTCGTTTTGTCCGGTTATGGAGGATGCAGACAGTGAAGGTGGTTTTAGGTGGCGTGTGTATGAATCCCCAACTCCCCAACTTATGTTTTGCTATCATGTCTTCATCACCATATATGCCAAATTTTAGCTTTTGCCTTTCTCCTGTCCTATGCGCCACTATTCTTCTCACCATGTAGACCCACTCTGGTTTTTCAGTTCATGCCATACCTGCTAATCATGGCTTTGGCTTTTTTTTGGGTGTTCTGCTTCAATGCTTATTCTCTACTCTTTGCTTCAGAGCTAAGGAGATTGTGATTTGCTACGGAGGTTTTTCAGGTCATGCCATACCTGCTAATCATGGCTCTGGCTTTTTTTTGGGCGCTCTGCTTCAATGCTTATTCTCTATTTGCTTCAGAGCTAAGGAGATTGTGATTTGCTACGGAGGTAGAGGTATGAAGGGCCACACAAAAACTTGAATAAGCTATTGTCTTGCTCACACTGAACTGTATTTTGCATTCGATCACTTAATCTCCAGTCAATGATACCAGGTCGAATAATTGGTCGACTGCTCCATGTAGTTGTTCATATTTTGCAATTCTATTATCTGTAATTTGTTGTGCTATGAATGAAGAATAGGGGCAAAATTACCGACGGTAATACGCAATTTACCGTGAAATCTGCTCTGTTCTCATGCCTGCTAATCTATTGGTACAGGATTGTCATTCATCTCTTTTTTTTTTGGTTCGGGTGTTCTAGGGAAGAAGAAGATGAAGTTCTACAGAAGATTGCTGAGCTTTGTAGCTCACTTTCTTCTTGATAAATTTTGGGCTGAGCTCCTTCGAGTACTAGCAGAATGCCCTGGGTTATCTATCAGCTTTCAGGTTCATCTGTTATTCGTAGGTAAAATGGAAGTAGGATGCAATGTAAAATCTTGATCCATCTACTTTCTTGATTATGAATTGCAGCAATTATATGTGTAGCATTTAGTCATGATCCATTTCTCCTCAAATTATTTTCTAGATGTCATAATCAAATTTAGCTATTTAATTGATTTTGTGGTCCCTGTCATTTGTTTGATACTGAAATTAAATGAGTATGAAACTCTGGTGGTTGCTGACCATTTTTCCATCCAGAGGTTGAATTCCTCTGGTTAATTTAGGCAATGATTTAGAGGTCCAGTATAGCTTGCTTGGTTATGTTTGGGGTATGCTGACTTTCATATATTAAGGGATTAAATTTGTAGTAATTTTTATTTTGATTCTGTTGATATGTTCGAACAATGATCTTAATTCAACTAAATATGATGCTTATAAGACATATTTTTAAAAATTCTCTTTTTCACGTGTATTCTTGTATTTCCACTCAAACCTACTGATGATCCTCCGCACTTTACTTTGTAGATGGCTGGTACGATTACTCTGCCTATAGGGACGTAAGTCTCACTGAATCATCATCCTCTGTTCTTTCCATGATGTAGCTTTCAGTAGCTGCAAATGCAAGGCAGTATAGCTTCTTAGAACATGCTGACACTGTAGTATATTAAGCTGCTATTTCTTGCTTTGTTACGGTGGCATTGATGATGGAGTATAGTACTAGGAAGAGAATGAAGGGGAAGATGAGGACGCCATTGGACCACCAACGTTTAATTCCTTTCCACGTGTGCACCTGACGTTTTTCTTCAGTTATTTCAGTTTTGTTTCCATCTGTACGCTGGGAGACCACAGGCCTACTCGCACCAAACTACCAAAGAATAAAGATTATCACACGGGACAAGTGACAACTATTATATCGTTATACAACGCTTTTCGTGGTATAATTTAAAGTACGTACTATTTAGAATTCGTATGTTCTGAAAGGACTAGACGTATCAAGATGGTTCAGCATGTTTTACGATGCCACTCTTCTTTGGAAGCCAAGTGCAGTAACATAACAAGCGTTCAGGCCAACTAACTGACACAGCGAATGAGATGCTTACCGCTTATTAGCACTATGCTTAGCTGCACCTCTTTTGTGTCTCTTGTGTGATTTTGTCACTTTGTCCCTGTCGGCCTGTCCTGTGACTAATCAATTAGTAGTACAAGAGACTGAAAAAGTTTCAAGCATGTAATCTGCATGCTAGCTCTGACGAGAGTAAATTGGTTACCACTCGCAGAATCAGTTCCCGGTAGTGATTTTTGCAGGCAATAGTTTCATAGTACGGGGACTGTTGTGTGGGTCGCTTATGAAAAGTTGTTTACAAAAAATATAATTAGTTGGGTGCAACAATTGTAAAGATGACTAACTAGGAATAACTCCAATTTTCAGCCTTCAGATATGCCATTATTTTCTTCCAATAACTTAAACCTTTCGTACCCCCATTATTTTTAGAAAGACATTATGCTCTTCTCTATAACAATTAGTGATATTTCAAATAGATTCAGCATTTTGCTCTATTTATATTTGTTTGGGTGTCTCCAAAGAGTAGTATATTGAGCACCATGACATGGTCATCTATAGTTTAGTTGATTTGAAATGCCATGGCTTAACCAGATTAGACGTTTAGCTCTTATCTTCCATAAAAGAATAAGATTAATTTGTGATACAGTTTGTATATGCGTAGAAGAAGTTAGATTCTAACGATATTAGTACCTTTTGAAGTTAGATTCTAACAATATTAGTACCTTTTGAATAGCAACCCTTTCAGTATTAAGCTCTTGTACCTTTGTCTGTTCTCTCTGTGTATCAGTTCCAAACGCATGGTGTTTTTTTGTTCTCCCTTTTGAGATGTGCCTGTTATAGATGTACATGCTCATATAAGATGGTATGGTGCTCCCCTTTTGTTTTATTGCTGGGCTCCTACAGCTTGTGACTTCTTAAAATATACGTTGTTGCTTCCCAGTGATCAGCCATTACTTCGTCTGACGTTCATGTGGTCTGTTTGATTCAGATGACATTTAATGATTAGTCTGAGCTCAGTCCGGATAGCATCATCTGCTTTGTTCGTGTGTACGTGTCACGTCTGTGGCATCATCGAGGTGGCAATTGGCATGACGCTGGTACTATCATGCATACAAACCTGGTTCTCCTCGATGCCCAGGTGCCTTTCTTCTTTATTTTGTCCCTACCATGGTGCAGATCCTTACCAACAAGCTTTATTATCATTGGTTTTCATTGTTGCCCTTTTTCTTTGATAGTGTAACCGCATGTATGCGGTGATTCCGGACATTTTGTGAACAATTCATGAACTTGCTTGAGGAAAGCAAGATATATGATATTCGCAAGTTCTTGGTGTTTCCAAAGAAATATGTCTTCATGCCGCGTTGAGAGTCAGGCTATGATTAAGTTTACAAGATACACTTCTGTTGTTGAGAGGCTTGGCCTGAAGGCAAAATTTCCATTCTGCACTTATGCGGCGACTCCCTTAGCCCATCTCACGAAGCCCTCTGATATGCCTTGTTTCGCAGGTGTTTTCCTCCCCACCTTTCTATATCTTGACATTCCAATCTAGGTGATGCCTTGAAGTGCAGGACTGAAAAACAATGTGCAGCCTATAACACAGTCGAAGGGCTTGAAGTGCAGGACTGAAAAGCAATGTTCAGCTTAATTTTAGCCTGACTACAACTTGGAGAACGTGCTACATAGAACAAGATGTTTGCAAGTAGCTGAGATGAACCTCCAGTGTGCTTTCTATATAGCTGGTACTGAGTATCTACGCTCATAGCTTGTTGTATTTATTAAATCTTCAGTCTAAGTTACTTAGCTACGCTCATGCTGCCACAAAAATCGGTTTATATACCTCTGTTATGTTAGCATAATGCTACATGATGCTTTGTAGATGGCAAACACTCATATGTTTAGCTGATTTGGGTCTATGGGAAGTACTTTGGCTAATATATGGTACTCCGTTTCCTAAACATATGAACCCGTTGCCTTAGTAAATTATAACTCTGACCTATCTAAAATTCCAGCTGACGGTATAAATTATAGTTGGTGTTTGGTTGAAGCAGCTTCAAAATTTTCAGGCTCATATAATTATATAATAGAGCTGAGTGTGTGTGTGCATCAAACTGAATTACTTCTATTATCTACTTCCTTCTCTCTCTGTAACTGACATAAAACTTTGAAACTCAGCGCAAATTGCAGATCATATATCTGTCTGCACTGTTTTTGTTATGTAGGCAAACAGTGGCTCATGAGATGGACTACTTTTAAGATCTCAAAGCCAGGCAAGGATGTAAAGGCTATCTCTCCCCCCTTCAAAATATGCATAAAAAGCCCAAATACAACGTCAAGATCCTGCAAGAGCACTATACATGAAGGGGCTAAGTTCTAATAAATAACAAGAACCAATTAAAACACCTTCAAAACCTTTCACATTTGGAATGTTTACAATTAGTGATAGAAATCGTTTGATACAAAGTTTAATCATTGGCTACAATACAAAGGCGATGTAGATCAAGCTGCCAACATGGTAAGAAAAGAGCGACACCATACACGGGTCGAGAAGGGCAAATGACAACACGAATTGTAAAAACAGGTACATCTATTTTTCATTACTCATATTTGTTCATAAATTATCAATGGTAGCCGTATGATGGGCTCAAGAATTTCAAACACAAAGAACAATATATGCAAAATATATAAAACTTACGGCCACATTACAGTCTTGCTTTTCGGCACCTGCGACAGTGGCGCAACCGGTCATCTAGTGAGTGGAAAACAAAAAACTGTTACTGATGCGCTATTCGTTTTGGAAACAGAGAAACGTAAGTGACCGTTGCCTACCATAAACCTCATGGGTAACGATTGTCGATGAGCCCATCACATCAGTATAGGACTCGGACAAAGGAGCCAATATGCGTTCCGGGTCTTAACCCGTGGACATAGCGTCTCTCTGTACTAGTGGCACTCCACACGAGCCACCCAAACCAGCACCTAGCACGGACCGGCAAAGGCTTTTACTCTTTCTCGACCCCATCTCCTCTCCTCTCCCCTCGTCCTTGAGAGTCCACCGTCCTGCTCCAGATCCGGCCGCTCTCGCCGTCGGCGACCTCGCCGGCTGGTGCAGAGATGACCTAGGGTGCCGGCCCGCTCTGTATAGAAGTAGGTTTAGGTTTTCTTTGCTTTTTATGTGGTTTACCCTTGTGGAGTTTGCTTTATGCCGTCTGTCTCCCCCGAAGGCCAGAAGCTATGGCGTCCGGGCCCGGCGCTGTGCTTTCCGTCGCCTTGCCCTCCGTCAAGCCCCCATGGTGGGGGATGGCTGGTGATGGCAGATCGATGGAGGTCTTCTTCAATAAGCGTCTCCGCCTCCAAGTTCTGTGGTTCTCTCTCCTTCTCCTGGCCAGCCTCGGTGGCGAGGGGGAAAGATGAGGAACGCGCAACAGTTGGAGAGCAGCGGCTATCCCGGCGGCGAGGCGGACGCGCTGCTAGAGTACAAGAACTTGGCATCTGATGGTGCTCCATGGAGGAGATTCTCTGCGTCAGTATCGAGCGCGCTTTTCCAATAATTGTCCGTTCTATGTGAAAGTTATTGGATCGAAGACGGCTACGCTTCTTTGCCGTGGAGGTAGCGGAAAAGAAGATCGGAGACTTGGATCCATGGCTTCTTGGGGAGCTTTTCGGGCTGCAATCTTCGGAGATCATCAACGGCGACGGATTTGCGTCGCTGTTATCCTCGGCCAAAGGGGTCGCTCCGAGCTGTGGTGCTGCGTGCGCCGCAGTGTCTTCAACCTCTAGGCCGCAGTGCCAATGCGGAGGCCCTCTTCCAGTTCCACGGCGGCGTTCATCGTAGTGCTGTCGCCAAGTGGTTTCGTCCCCGGCAGCGGCGCTGACGGTCACCGTGTCGAGCTGTTCGTTGCGTACGGTGGAGAAGGATCTGATTGTGTTCCTCTTTATTTAGTTGAGGTCCTTTCTGTAAAAGCCAAGGGCTCAGTTGTAATTTCTTTTTATTTTGAGGTCCTTGATGTAATTTGTAAGCCCACCGTCTAATGCAGTCGGGACTTCTAGATCCTCCCCTTTGTTCAAAAAAAAAAAAAACCAGCACCTAGCTCCGGCAAGGCAAAGAGGCCGGATCCGGGCGGGCAACACATAACGAGGGGCATTATCTTTGTTAGATCTAGAGTTGTCGCCGATGAGGCTGGCAACCATGACCAACATATTTCTTGTAGTTGTAGGCAGGCAGCGCACCATGGTTTCACAATAGACATGAGTACGGTCATTGTGAATATGAATCAGATTTTTTTGAACGCAAAAGAGTTGCTATTTTTATTAATTAAGAAGAAGTGAGAATTGGCCGGTTAATTAGCGGAAAACCGGCCTAAAACCGAAACAACACCCTCGACGACCATCATGGAACACGACCGTCACGAGGGCACACACACAACCACCCTCGCTACCCACATAAGCTGCACGCACATCACGGAAGTTAGAGTCGTCGTCGAGATTGCCCCCGTGTCATCGTCATCAAGCTGCACACGCTGCAGCGACTCTGACTTCACCATAAGACAACCAAGGAGGCCGCCGCCGAAGTCGCGTCGAGAAGCCCACGCCAGCCTATGCCAAACAGATAATTCTTCATGTAGATGCAGACTGCTCGATTCTGCTGAAGAGCTCCGAAGAGGAGATGCGCAAGACCTGCGCCGAAAAAGATCTTCACCACCGGACCCCTCCTGCCGGTCATCGTACACCACTCAAAGGTAGAGACTTGAGAAACATAGCGGCTTTGACTTCAAAACCTAGAGAGATAAGCACGATGACACTCGGACGCGCCGAAGCACTAACAGGATCTTGCCGCGACCACACCATTGCTCACCATCATCGTCGTTGCCAAGTCTGACGCCACACAGAATCTCCACATCGACAATTGGCCGCTGCCAACCATGATCTCGTGAGAGTCCAGCCCACGGGAATGCACGCAGGAATCACCATCTTCAAGACAACACCCTCAGGAGGGGAGGCGATGGGGTCGACGCCGTTGTCCGAGCCTGTAGAGCAGGATCTAGGTCTTCACCCGAAGATGCGATCCGAGGCAGAGGAGACACGAGGAGTTCCATGAAGACCACTCAAGAGGGAGAGCGACGTCCACGGACGCCGCATCATCGGGCTTTCGCCCGGAGCAACCAAATCTTCTCACCTCCACGCAGCCATAATACGGCGGGTAGACCCGCAACACCGCCGACTTGCAACCCGCTGTACCAACACCTGATGAGCGACGGGGGTGCCACCATTGCTCAGAAGCCACCTTCCTCGCCTACAGCCGCAGCCAGTGGGCCAGATCGAGCCTTGGCCAGATCCGACGAAGACGAAGCCACTACATCCCGACTGAGCACACGACGAGCTGGAGGGTGGGCCGCCACCCCACCCAAACGCGACTCCCTCGAGCGGGAGCTCCAGCGTACGCCGTCAAGCCAGTCGATGTGACCAGGCGCGAGCAGCCGTAGACGCAACAAAGAGTCACATGCGGCCAGATCCGAGGGTCGCCAGACAGGCGCAAGGCGCCGGCCGCCGAAGGTCTGCGACGAAGCACCGGGTCAAGCCTCCCCACCAGAGCTGCTCACCGCCGGAGGAGCCACGCGCGAGAGGGTGAAATGAGCCCCGATGCCGCCATCAACCACGCAGGCCTTGCCCGGCGGCGTCCTCCGACGGCGGTACAAACGGGCGGCGTAGATCGAAGGCGAGTGGCGGCGCTCTAGGGTTCCCCCGAGCCGCCAGAGTCAGTGATAAAAATTTCGACGAAATTTCGACCGAAATTCGCGAAATTAACGATTCTCTGTGTGGAGCGAGAAAATTTTATATCGCCGAATATTTCGATAACATTTGAAAAAATCCAATACGTAACACTTCTAGTACAAAGAAATGATGCTTTCATCATCAAACTCGTTACAGTCAGTTGGTATAGGCTGCAGACAGTGGTCTGTTGGGTCGCGTGTTCGAATCCTTACAATTACATAATTTTTTGCTAAATAATTTGGACGCCGGACTTTGAATCTGGACGAAATTTTTGAATACTTTCTTCGAAATTTCGTTATTTTCTCGAAATTCCCGAATCTCTGAGGGGGGCGAAATTTTTTTGCGAATCGAAATGCTGAACCCTGGCCAGAGTAAGGCGAAGCGGGGGTCGGGGTGAATCTTGAAACAGATTTTTACAATATATGAATTTGATGACTGTCAAAAGGTAGTCGGCTAGATTTGGTGACGATGAGATAAATTGCCAGCTCTTGACGCGTGTGCGAACACTTCTTCCATGACAGACCTCGGGTGATATGCTGATGCAACTGTTGATTTTTATGAGAAGCGAGTTTTTTTTTTTTGAACAAGTATGAGAAGCAAGTGGCTAGGCCCAAAGAAAACAGAAATGGGCTCTCAAATGTGTAGGACCCTGCAAGTCTAAATGAACTCCGACAAACTATCGCATATCTGCATTTTGTGTGCCTAATAAAAGCATGATACAATGGGCTGATCAGAAACGGTCTATTCTTCGCAGAAAATAGGTGCTTGCTTTCTTTTTTTTAAACTTAAACCACCTTATATTAAGCTAGCAAGCCGTCTCATTAAAAACCTTCCAGTCCCCTTAGGTACCCTGGTAAGAAAAAGAGCGCGTCTGAAACTTGCTGCCCCAACATCAATACAAGTTATATTGTTACATCACTCACCAAACTACTGGTTAACCAGCCCGGAGGCTCATCAACCCAACTACTCGTAATTTTGTTACAAAAACTATGACTAGCCAGCTCATGAGCCACACTATTAGCAGTGCGGAAACAATGCATATAATTGACCCTTCCAATTGATGTTGCCAAATCAACACATTCCGAGAAAATTGCCGCTGCCGCATCCCACCATTGACTCTGACCCGTACAGAAATTGATAACCTCCATCGAATCAGATTCAGCTTCTATGTTATTTAACCCGAGAGAATTAGCAAACAGTAACCCATCCCTCATTGCAGTAGCTTCCATAGTTACAACATTTAGTCCCCTGTCTATATACCGACATTGGGCCGCTATAAAATTGCCTCGACCATCTCTCAAAATCGCACCCGTAGCTCCAGCACCAACATCAACATGAAATGCAGCATCAACATTCAATTTAATAAATTTCGGCCCAGGTTTCACCCACCTTTCAGATTCCCTTGTAGTAACACGTGATAAAGAAGACTTTTTGTGATTACTTGCAATAGCTAGAACCGACAGGGGCCATCTCCAAACTGGTGGAGTAGATTCATTATGTGTTGCTTGACGGCGGACCCACCATAAATACCAGCAACCAATCAAGAGGACTTCTTTAAAACCCACCTCAAGCATAATCGGAATAGAGTTATCTTGTTGGTTTAACAATTCCTCTAGTACCACCGACCCAGATAGATCCACCTGTACCGAACTATTTGTTTGCTTTCTTGCAAACAAATGAAAAAACAAAATACGTGCTGTATATTAACAGAGGCTTGTGCGTGCAACAACAGCCGATATGTGAGTGTGAACTACGGTACGTACATCACAACGCCGTGAAGGCGTGAATAACCAAGGTGATGTCTCGTATCAACAATACAATACTACGGCAACGCGCATGTTCGTTTGATCCGTGTTGAAAATGACCTGATCATTCCATATTCCAACAGTCCAACTACTTAGTATAAAACGCGAGCACCGAGCAATATTCATGTCCAAGCAATCTAGCCGATCGATCGAGAGGACAGTGAAAAACATAGATAATCATGATCAGATTAGCAATGTCGAGAAGCAGCAGATGCATCCTTAGCCTGTTGATTCTCACGTGCGTTGGAGCGGCGGCGGCACGGCCAGTTCCGCACGAATCGCTCGCGGCGGCGAACGGCACGTGCCGGTCCAGGGTTGAGCCCTTCGGCTACCGCTGCGAGGAGCACACGGTAAGTGATTAGGAGTAAGAGCTAGCATGGTACAGATACTACGTGTCTTGAGTTGATCATCTCGTCATCATGTGTTTAACTGTTTATGCATGCATATGTGCAGGTGACGACTGAAGACGGATACATCCTGAGCCTGCAGCGAATCCCCAGCGGCCGCGCCGGCGGATCGGCGGCGAGCGGCGGCGGCGGGAAGGTGCCGGTCCTGCTGCAGCACGGCCTCATGATGGTATACACTCATGTTACTGTAACTAAGTAACCATGCGATGTTAGCTATGCTGACAGAAAATAAATTGGCAGGACGGGTTGACATGGCTAATGAACTCGCCCAACGAGTCCCTGGGGTTCATCCTAGCGGACAACGGATACGACGTGTGGATCGGCAACACGCGCGGCACTGTCTACAGCCTCGGCCACACATCGCTTTCTTCAAGCGATCCGGTGCGTGCACGTCGGTTTAAGATATAAATCTGCAGCCAAGTACAGTACTACTTTGTTGAAACTGATATTGGATCTTTGTATGTATATGAACCCCGTAGGCCTACTGGGACTGGTCATGGGACGAGCTGGCCAGCAACGATCTCTCGGCGATGCTGCAGTACGTGTACGACCAGTCGAACCAGCAGAAGGTGCACTACGTGGGCCACTCGCTGGTAAGCAGTAACACAAACGAAGACTGCCAGTGTCAAGTTCAGCAAACTCTTCACTGAGATTTATCCGGAGAAAAGCATGAATCTCTGTGATATTGCCAATGCAGGGGACATTGATCGCGTTCGCTGCCCTGAGCGACCAGCAACAGCATATAGGGATGCTGCGGTCGGCCGGCCTGCTCAGCCCGATCGCGTTCCTCGACAAGGTCTTGTCGCCGCTGGCGCTCGGGGCGGCCGATGTCTTCCTGGCCGAGGTAAGACGCCGAGGCTAGCACCTCCCACCGATCAAATGACAACTGAAACATGCTCATCCGTGTTTTCTGACGTACGGCAGGCTCTGTACTGGCTGGGGCTCGATGAGTTTGATCCAACAGGGTAAGCAAGCTTCTCTTTTCAATTTGTGTTGCTGTGTTTCCGTGAACCGCTGTTATGAGGTCCGGAGCAAGATATATAGCGTCAGATAGATGGAGGGTTGTAATGTTGATCAGAGGACAGAAGTGTATCCAGCTGATGGCTGAGAATCATATCTTTGTAGGACTGCTGTGCACAATCTGCTCACTGACATATGCAAACTGCCAGGGGTAGATTGCTACCATCTGTTAGACGTGCTTACAGGTTAGTATTTATGCATGTAGTAGTATCTCCTACTACAATTGTTCCTTTGTTTTGCGCCTCCGAGCTGTCAATCAAGAATCCCGTAACAGTCAACACCTTGTAACAATGAATCTCTTACTCCGCTACACTAACTGTCGTCCTGAAACTTTGGGGGACAGGTGACAACTGCTGCCTTGACAGCTCCTCTGTCCAGACCTTCCTTGCACATGAGCCACAAGCTTCTTCAACCAAGAACATGGTTCATCTGGCTCAAAGTGAGTACTAGACGGCCACATTTCAATACACACGATTTTAAAACCTTTCGAAGATTTCTCATGTTAGCGTGGTAAATGCACTTCTTGAGCAAACAGTGATCAGAAGAGGTGTAATCGCCAAGTACGACTACGGCGACGCCAGCGACAACATGAAGTACTACGGCCAGGCGACGCCGCCTGTCTACGACGTCTCGGCGATCCCCAACGACTTCCCTCTGTTCCTCAGCAGCGGCGGCAGGGACAGCCTCTCGGACGTACAGGACGTGCAACGCCTCGAGCAGGCGCTCCAGTCGCACGACAGCGACAAGCTCACCGTGCAGTACCTCGCCGACTACGCGCACGCCGACTTCGTCCTGGCCGGGAACGCCAAGGAGAGGGTCTACGGGCCTCTCATGGCATTCTTCAGGCTCCAGGAGAAATGAGATGGATCTGATTGTTCACCATGATTATATCATTTGTGTGTGTATTAACTTAGACGAAATGGTCACCTTGTAAATCATGTGATAGGAAAATGAGAACTGGATTTTTCTCCTTTTTCATGGAACGACAGAAGCAATCAAGGTAATCTACAGCAGGTACTGGAAAAAGATCGAGATGCGTGAAGGGTAAATTGCACATCCGGGATTGGAAAAAACTCAATTCATTTTCGTCAATTTTTTTAAATTGGTTCACTTCATGCGAAGGAGCTCTTTGGCTGGCCATGATCAATGTGGCGCCACAAGTGGGCCCACCCAGCCTCTCTCTCTCTCCCCTATCTCTCCCCTTCTGCCCGGCACCTGCACCTCTGTATGTCCTTCCTCTTCCTCCTCGGAGCGCCATCAAACCGACATGGCCAAGGTGGCTGGCTGTGACGGTGACGTCGAGCCTGGACCGAGCAAGGCAAATGATGTGAAACACCTACAGAATTATCCACCTAAAGTACCCCAACATATGACAACCCGCCATTAAACTTAAAGGTGAACTTCCTCTTCGAGAGTTCATTTCCTACCCTTTTGGATGATATACTATCGCGAACCGAGGCTTAGCCCGGTGGTTGGCACGGGTTGATGCGTGCTGGCCCGCACAAATTCGAGTCTCTGCACACGCACCTGGTGTCGACGCACCTTTCTTCTTAATGACAATACCGATGGGCCCTTCCCATCCGGCCTAGTTTTTTGGATGGTATACTATCCAAAAGGGTAGGACGAGTACGGAGTCATGGAAGGAAGGCGAGGAAGTCCGACAACTCAAGCCGTCCAAGCAGGTAGCATGTAAGAGGCGGAAGAAGCGATAATACAAAGAGGAGGCAAAGCTAGAAAAGGTCTCCAGCCGTCGGACTGTCCTGCGCCACTAGGTCCCGTGCGTGACTATCGGACATGTCTGGTATGCATCTTCGTTGGACTGTCCGGCGCCTAGAGCTTTCACCTGCGTGAAGATGACGCGGCATGTTCAGCTCCACCCGCCAGAATGTCCGGCACCTGAAGCTGCGAAGAGAAGTGCGACGGCAGACTATCCGGTGCCTATTGCCAGCGTGCAGAATCAGGGTTTTGACCCTTGTATTCCCTTCCCACCTACCCCCTTTTGGATTTTGACCCATGTATCCCCTTCCCAGCTGCCCCTTTTTGGATCTAGACATAGACAAGAGATGAGGCAGACTTGAGAAAGTTCTCCTCGCCCTCTCCTTGTGGAGATGAGACCTCTCCTTGTGTAGAAGATTCCCATGGGATACAAGATCTCTCCTTAGATTAATCTATTGAGTTGTATGAAGGTCCCTCCTTATACTTAGTCTTTTTGGTGTGCATTCTACCATAGACGTCTCTCCCATGTTCCTCCGGGTTTCCCCTGACTCTCTCATGTATCCGCTCTTATCCATCGAGAGAGCGAGCGAGTAGTTAGATGATCGAACTTCCAAATATCCATCTATCTAAGAAAATCATCTTTGTTACTCTTGGAGATTTAGCATCTCCTAAGCGGTTAGGTGTCTGTCGTTGAGCGCAGGGGCGGAGGCAGGAATAAAACTTAAGGGGGGCCAAAGATGTTAATCATCCATTAGGGGGGGGGGGGGGGCAAGGCCCCTGCTGGTCCCCCCTAGCTCCACCACTGGTTGAGCGTCCAAGGTGTGGACAGATATGGTGGCCTTCGAGCATCCAAGGTGTGGATTTGTCGAGGCAAGATTTGGGGATCACCTATCAAAGATCCGCTATTAAAGATTGGGCCAAGCGGGTGATGCTTGCAGCAACGGAGAAGAAGGCTTGGTTCACGAGCGGAATGCTCGTAGGCAAGTGGGTGATGCTTATGGGTCAGCCAGTGATGCTGATGGACCTAGGTGAATTTGTGCATAGCCTCTTCAAACGGAGACGTAGAGTTGGTGCCAACAAATTGAACTCCAGAAAACAAATCAGATTTCTCCGTTACAACTCTTTCCTTCTTCAACTCTTTCCTTGTTGTACACATCCCTCTCTCAATTAAAAGAGCAAGAGTGGCATCCCCTTCGGCGTCATTTTTTTCGTCAAAAGAATGTCGGGGGACATATCTCAAGTGTTTTCTCCACATCTGCCCTTCGAAATGGTTCTAGTGGTGGAATTCTAGTATAACTTGTCATATCACTCTGTGATCAACACTTCTCCTTCGTAGCGCTCTACAGCCATCATCCAAAGTGTACAGGGTTGCGCACAGAGCCGTGTGATTGTGTGCAGGGCATGGCCGAGTGGGTGCAGCATCACGCCGTCGTGACCGAGGTCCTATGGTAACATTCTTACCTTGGCACGGCAGCGCATGAAGGAGCAGCAAATCCCCCAGTTTGAACCAGGTGATTGAGTTTTCTTCTACTCCCTCCGTTCCAAATTAATTGACGCAATTTTAGTACAAAGTATCAACTGCGTCAATTAATTTGAATGGAGGGAGTAGATATCAGTGGCCTCACAGGCCAATCACAAGATTTCTCTCTCTCGAAATAGGCTTTCGCCCCGTTTTATAAATAAAGCCCAACGGCCGAACCGATACAGAGTGATGTGGGGAACCTCTTACAAAGCAGATGAAGCACAAGATTTCCTTACACTACAACGACCCATTTCAAGTCGAGAAGCATGTCAACGACCTGTCTTACAAGCTCAAGTTATGCGACAAGTCCAAGATCCTACAATGTGTACCCTGTAGCAAAAATCCTGATAGGATGTCAAACCGACATTACCAACAGAAGTGATCTGATCTGGATCCGGGGATCTCAGCGAGAGGAGGGGTGAAACTTCAAAGAGAAGCTTTTTTACGCCATACTGGGTCCGTCCATTTCATTTTAGTTCAATCGATGATTTAGTTCATAGAGCACCCTTTTTTTTAACAAGTGCCTAGAGCACATTGGAGATGCACTGTTGAGAACACATGAATTCTGCATCGAAATAGTCGGCTCAGAACTGAGCAGCCTTGCTTGGATAGTCGGCTCAGGACTGAGCAGCCTTGCCTGATACCGGACTTGCTCTAGGGAAAAAAAGGTGGTCGATGCAGAAAAATTCAGACTCAAGCTGACCTTTTAGGCAGAGAAATTCACGTGTTCTTTCTAATCTTTGCCTTACCGTCTTATTTATTTGGTTCTTTCGCTTTTAAGCAATGCCAGCTCATTTTTACATTCTGTCTCCCTGTATCCCCATCCCTAATGAGAACAATCACAGCTCATCTGTTCCTTTGTTGAACAGCTACTACTTCAAGAATAGCCTCCGCCGGCAGTATATATCACGTACATCCTCTTTACTTTCAGTTACAGTATACCTGTGGTATGCATGATTTTTTTTTTTTACATGTCAACTTCGAATCTAACGCCATGATCTTATATGCACTAACCTACCAATGAACTGTCAAATGATTCTGTTCATCAACCATGCCGAAACATCAGAAATACAAATTTCCTGCACAAATCATGAAAGGTAAATGTTAAATATTAACTTTTCTGAGAGCAGACATGTCAAAAGAGAAACATTTTAAGTTCTGCAAAAAGCAGCACACAACATACCGGCGTGGTTCAGTTGAGGTCAATTTTACGACTTATTAATGACGTCTTTTTTGGTATAGTGAATATCCAACAAGAGCAGACAGTAGTATCGTCCACAAAACCTGCAGAAGAACAAATTGGGTTAAATACATGAACTATGATCCTTAATGTTCAATTGTTTAATCTATCGCTCTGCCAGTAAATGTAAACTGAAACCTATGTCAGCAAAGTTAATGGATCTAAAAGCTAACAGATGAGTAACAATCACCATATTTATTGTATTCCATCTCTCAAGCTTCTTAATCCTGGATTGGAGATCATCAAGCACACCATCTGTTGAAGAATTTTCCCTCATAGGTGAAGATAAATCAGAATTGAAGCTCCCGCCCTGCATTAGGGGTTATCTCGATGGATAAGAATAAAAATAGCTGAACATAAATTGAGAAAGAACCGTAGCCATAAAATCTGGTCACATGAACAATCTACTTCTATATTGCAGGATTATAGCTGTTTTGATTACCAATCGTCACTTAATTTTAACTCCAATTTATAGCCAAGTTACTCTTAATTATTTCAAGTCAGTCAAAAATTGTCGATAATAGGGATTGATACTAGCCAAGCCAACGCTTTCTTTTGGGGAAACTCCAGGAGCTACATGATTTGTGCCGAACAAGGGTCAGCTTAAAACTAGAGGCATTCAAGAGCAGCTTTTGCAAACCGTCCAAACCGGCAAAGTAGAAATAAACCATACATAAATCTGAAAATGCTATTCAAAATTAGTACCACTTACATGCTCCAACGATTTAGCCAAACCATTGGGAACTGTGATGAACACCACTACTTAAAGCCATCATAGTTATGGATTATAAAAACAAGCTTGGGGTGATACAGGCAGTGCTAACTGGTTTGATGTTCAGGCAGTGTGCCAGAACCAGCAATTTGTGGGACCCGAGAAAAGTGACACATATGCAGAAAAAAATAGATCCTTGACTTTGAGAGTTGAGAGTTGAGAGTTTGATTTTAGTGCAATCAACGCTGGTAATTCAAGCAGAAATCGCAGCTACCAAAAACTGCAACAAGTTCACTCCGCCTTCCAACATCCTTCGCCTATTAAGTGCAAATTACCACAAAATACCTAAACTTCCACAGAAGACAATACGATAACACTAAGCTTTTCAAGAATAGTCCAAAACCAAAATTGAGGGGCAAACAAAATGAGTTGAGCTGCAGCCTGCCCCGTTGCTGGCCTGCGCTCTGTTGGTGGGAAAATGTACAATTAGGGGTTTGGTGATTCAGTAGTTAGGATATTTCTCTTCTTCTTGTCCGTGTTCAGGCAACAGTAACTGGGTAGACGTGATGCTACATGGACTTAAACCATGAAGTGCAGGTGCTACACAACCTACTTGAAACACCGACAGTGACAAGATTAATAAATAAATAGAAGGTAATATGCTAAGCAATGAAGTAAAGGTCGACTGACAACCTGTGTCAATAAGTGTAACCAGAATTTGTATTCACTAGTTCAAAGCCATTCTCATGTGACTTGAAAACAGCAGTTGTTAAGAAATCATCCATGGAAAATTAGTAACACGATACTGGAGATGAAAGAAACAAGTAGGTAGTGATGCTTTGGTTACCTTAAAAAACAGCTATCAAGACATGTTAAAATGCAACAGGGGTATAATGTACAACTAAGATGCATATTGTTGTCTCGAAGTTAACATACTTGCGACTGGATGAACTCAACTAGTTCCTGTAGCCTAGCAGCCTGCTGGTTATGAATACCAGCAGGAACATTATCATCCGCTGGTAAACTCTCCAAAATTATTTGAAGATAGCTCTGTAAAGCACCAATAAAATCATGAAAAATGTATACAAAGTCACAAACAAAATGTACATGTATGATCTAAATGGACTAGCTACGAATTTTTAGGACCTTTGTTGTGTATGAACCATCTAGGCTGAGAGCAGAAGCAGCAGAGGAAACTATCTCCTTGTTTGTCCCTTTAATTTGAATATAAGGATTGGTCACGCCTTGTAGATGGTCAACTTCTATAAGAATCTTCAATTGAGTAAAATAATGTGTTAGTAGATAGCAGTTACGAATGGTGATTATGACGGACACAATGAATCTATTATGACAGGCACTGTTGATAAAATTTACAGCAATCAACATTAATATAGAGAAAAGGTAAGAAAACAGAAAGTGGAAATCATTCTCAAATCAGAAAAACGTGAAAAACGCTAAATCATAAATTTTGTCCAAATTGTACGTGATTGGAACTATCATGCTCAGATTACCACTCTCACTGAGGGAATGCTAGCATGTGTAGTATATGACTTTAAATTCGAACAAGTATTATACCACTCAACAAGGAAAAATACATACATTCTTCTTCCAATGTAGGAAAAAGAGCACGTTGGGCCCTAAACTTCGGTACGAGGCCCACCAGGTAGCCGCCAAATATAAAACCAGTATTCAGAGCCCTCAAATGCCAATTCATTTGAGCACGTTGGGCCCTAAACTTCGGTACGAGGCCCACCAGGTAGCCGCCAAATATAAAACCAGTATTCATCAGCCTGAGAATGGTGCGGGTGCGAGTGGATGTTTTGGTGCGGGTTGTGCTGTGGACTCGACTGGTTTGGGTTTAAATGGTTCCGAACAAAAACGAGCGGTGCGGTGTGGGCTTACCAAATTAGTGGAGCGGGGCAGTGCGGTGTGGCCTGAAACAAAACAATTCAGAAACGGCCTGAGCCCGTGGGTTCAACCCGCATCACCCATATGGGACGCCCCAAACGGCCGAACAAATCTCCCCTGCTGCCTGCTGCTCCTGAACATGGCCGCCGATGCCACCCTCCCGGCTCCCGCATGTCTAGACTAGGTTCCCCATCACCTCTACCGCAGCCGACGTGCATAGCCCACCATTGAACTATCGCTCCCTCCGGCGCCGTTGCAAGAAAACCGCTGCTGCCGTCCTGCACCACTACCTTCGCCGGCGATCTGCAGCACCGCCCAACGCCGCCCTTCCTCGACATCGTGGGCGCTCGGTAACCTTCTCAATAGTTCCCCGCAGCCTCGCCCTCAGCATGTTCTTGGTCGCCGCCTCGTCGGCCGTTTCAGATTGAATCCGCCGTCTCCCCGTGTTCGCCATCCGCCCTCGTCGTCGCAAGACAAGCTCACCACACCGTCTTCCGTCCAAGCCCTTCTCACCAGGTGGCCGCGGCTGCTGTTCCTGTTACACGACGCCGAGGAGGAGCACTAGGACTCTGGCACGGAGCAGATCGACTCGCGGCAGCGACACACCAAACTTGAAGAGGACGAGGACGATTCCATTGACTGGGGATGTATTGGGACGATTCTTTCGACATGGATGGTAAGAGGTGCGATGCGGACCTACTAGACAAGGTCCCGGAGCATGGCATGGACGCTGGCCGCGAAAACGATGGAGCACGCCGGCGGCGGCATGAACTGGACGCACATCGCGTTCTGTCACGTCGGCCGCGTCGACGTCCCGGTGCCGCTGCTCCCGCCCGTCTTGGGCACATGCACGCCGGTCCTTGTCCAGGCTGTGCGCGTCCAAGTCTGTGCGTGGAGGGGAGGCGACGCACGACGGCGGGGCGTCGGGCCGCGGAGCTTGTCCGGGAGAGCGTCGACAAGGGCACGGCGTGCGGCCGTGGGCGCGCTGTGGGCAGCAAGGACGTGGCGCGGCCATGGGCGCGGGCGCGCGAGGACGGGCGGCGGCCGCCGCGATGGACAACATCGGTCCAAAGCTCAGCGCTGGGCAGCAGCGTGTAGGCGAACAGCAGCACCCCATGGTCTAAACCCGCGGGTTCAACCCGCATGGACCATGTGGTGTGGTGTGGGTGCGGGTGCCAGACCTGTATGGTGCGGTGTGGTGCGGATGAATTGAAAAAATAATTGGATTGGAGTGGGGTGGGGTGGGCAATGACGTAGAGATCATCCGGTGTGGGGCGTGTTAGGTGCAGTTTTCTCCCCATTCTCACCCTGAAGTATTCAGAGCCCTCAAATACCAATTCATTTCATTCTCGAGAGGATACAGAGGGGATTCCTGTGGGCCGCCCGCGCTGAAGCTAATGGAGGCCATTGCCACGTCAACTGGTGGCACGTCTGTCGGCCAAAACCACTCGGCGTCTAGGCGTGCGTGATTTGGAGCGAACAGGTTTGGCCCTACGACTACGATGGCTCTGGCTCTCAAGAACTGACACGAACCGCGCATGGGCTGGGCTCGATTCCAGTTCTCTGCCAGCGAACATGCTCTGTTCTTCGCCTCCACATACATGGCGCTAGGGAACGGCTTGACAACCCGTTTTTGGGAAGATCGATGGATCCAAGGACGCTCTGTCAAGGAGATCGCACCACAGCTCTATGCGTGCATCCCTAAGCGTCGAAGGAAGGTGAGAAAGGTCGCTGAAGGTCTACACGCCAACGCATGGGCTCGAGACATACAAGGCGTCATAGGCATACATGAGATCGGGCAATATCTGCAGCTATGGCAGACGATCGCAGGCACGATCCTCTCGGAAGAACCCGACCATCTCGTCTGGAGGTGGCGGCCTCGGGCACCTACTCTGCGCAATCTGCTTACCTCGCCACCTTCCAACACAACCTGCCCAGCCTGGAAGCTCATATGGAGGCCATGGGCGCCGCGAAGATAAAATTCTTCCACTGGCTCGCGCAGCAGGACCGATGTTGGACAGCCGACAGACTCGCACGTCACGGATTGCAGCATCACCCGCGGTGCCCACGTTGCGATCAATCCGCTGAAACCATCCACCACATCTTCATGGAGTGCCCCTTCACGCGCCAAGTTTGGCATGAAACCCTCACATGGCTGCGCATAGCGATTGCGGCACCAGATCACGAACCGTCGCTGCTGAATTGGTGGCAGAATGCCAAGCAGAACACCCCCCAAGCCACAGAGGAAGGGACTGTCCTCCATTACCCTACTCCTGCCCTGGCTGATCTGGAAGCAGCAATGAATGCGTCTTCGATGGGGCTCGGCCCTCCACTGCTTCTGTACTGTCCAAGATCAAGGAAGAGGCCACGCTTTGGGCAAGAGCCGGCGCCACCGGACTTAGGGTGATCCTACCACAGACCTGGGATGTACATTGATTTTCTTTAAGTTGTAATGCATTCTGCCTCCTAGGAGGATTGTAACCAAACTCTACCTTTTCAATGAAAAAAAAGCAAAGGTCCTTTCGTTTTCTCTAAAAAAAATACCAATTCATTTTTACATGAAGGCAGGCTTCAAGGTGGTTAGC
Source organism: Poa pratensis (assembly GCA_947311845.1). Classification (NCBI taxonomy): domain Eukaryota; kingdom Viridiplantae; phylum Streptophyta; class Magnoliopsida; order Poales; family Poaceae; genus Poa; species Poa pratensis. The sequence continues at coordinate 61,794,124 of CAMZMU010000128.1, read as the reverse complement.
TGATGTGGCATATTGCATGAACGATTTTACCAATGCACTAACGCCGTGATTGCCACATGTATTAATTGATTTCTGAATTGATATGATTATGGATACAGTTCAATAAAATATAGCTTACTTGAACAAAATGTAACCACTTCTTCAAATATGAACTATATTGCATTATTGACGGCGTGTTGGTGACACTTTCTTACATTTGGTAAGTTCAAGCTGTGAAGTTTCATAAGAAAATTACTTTACTATGTGAAAACTACTGTATTCAGCATATTTCCAGAATCGTGCATACGTGGAAGTGGAAGAAAAAAGTTGGCTGTCCTGAAATATAGAGTATAGATCACTAACTTAAAATTAACAGCTCAAACATTAGTATTTATTGAACCACCGGTTACACACGTTGCCCAGAACAGCACTAGTCGACCAAATGAAATGCACGCCTTTTGAGTAATAAGAAGATCCAAGATATAGTGTCATGATATGGGAGATTCTTAAGCTGTAGGCTCTGCAACAATATGATGTACTCCCTCCATTCAAAATAATTGACGTTGTAGGTTTGTCCTAAGTCAAACTTCTCTAAGTTTGACCGGATTTAAAGAAAAATGTGTCGATATCTAGAACGTCAAATCAATATAGTACGAAAATATATAGTATGATGAATCTAACAACTAGATGTTGATATATAATATATTATTCTATAAATTTGGTCCAACTTAAAGTAGTTTGACTTAGGACAAATCTAGAACGTCAATTATTTTGGAACGGAGGGAGTAACAAATTTATTCTAAGAAGCTCCATGGTCTAAAATGTTGACAATTCTTTCTGTAAACTTGCTACTGTAGTTCAAGGTAATATGCCTTCAATGTGTTGGAGTTGCTATTCCCTTTGGTCCTTAATCATAACTTATCCAACTATAGACATAACACTTATAAAGAACCACAAACCGTAGATCATGGGGCATGCATTTTTTCTCCAGTAAATTGATTTTCAAGAAAGGAAAATGAATATAAATCTGCAAGAAAATAATAACCTTTCCATCTTGGTAAATCACGGCAGAAGCTTCAATGTATGCAACAGCTTGGTAACTACAAAGTGAGGAAACAACATAATACATCATACTACTTTAGTATATTCCAAAGAGCTGCAAATGATTTAGCATGCAGATAGTATGCTTTTGGCGCATCAACTGAGAATTTAACTGCCTAGAATCACACATTTTTGTGAGATAACCAGTGGTCATACAGCAGGACTAAGTTTCAGATTTGTATTATGTTGCCAAATAATTATTTTATTATTAACTACTGTCACCTAAAATTTCCAGGAATCCATATGTGACATTCTTTTGATGTTGTAAGCAGACAGGAAATATCCACTTGGTTACAAAATTAAATGAAGGCTAGAGTGTACAGTGGGTCCCTAAACTTGAATAGAGGCGACACATAGATCTCACTGTGTCAGAAATCACAGAGTGAGCCATTAATTTTTAAGCGATGTTCTGTTTTTGTAATTTCGGTGCATGTAGCTACAAGTTTGAATAATGTGGTTGGAAGGGTCTAGTGATGGCAAGTTGATGTGTATTTTTTTAGGAAAGAGGCGATCTTGTCGTCGTATGGTAATCATCTTCATTCTAATATATTGAAATAAATCTCAATGTCCCAGTAGACAAGTATAGGAACCCTCAATAAGAAGATCTTGAAGGTTAGGAACCTAAATGACAGCTCTGATCAAGTACCCTGTGGACTTTTGCTACAAATTCCTCATGAAAATATGAAAGGTGAAGGAGAATGTCATGCGACTCACAACATACCCAAGTTTAAGAAGTCCTGCCACAGTGCTGGCACTAATATCAAAATCAACCTTTGGCTGGATAATAAAATTCCCTTCCCTTATAGGCTGTATAAGTTGAAGAAATGAGGTGGTAACAGACCATTGACCTGTGTAATAAAACAGAAATATAATGGAAATGCAGAAGGTACACAAACCTCTCGTATTAACAATGCAAATCGTCCTTCACATATTCTGACCCTAATACACTCGCCTTCTGTCAGCTGTCCATTTGATGGTATGCCAGGAAGTCTTAAGTACACATCTGTGAAGTTCTGGACAGAGC